>CM022948.1:83290379-83873787 GCA_012931725.1 Litsea cubeba | reverse complement strand
TCGGAGTGTTGGGCTCTCAGTGGGGGCGATGAAGGCAAGGGCAAGCTTGTTGACATCTTGGCCCCACATTTCGACATCGTCGCTCGCTGTCAGGTCCTAAAAACATCCCTTTTTTCGCATATCGTCCCGTTTGATTTCTACTGATTTTGGGTTTTTTTTTTTGCTTTTACATTTCTGGGTTTGATTGGAATCGCTATGAGCTGTAATGTTTTTTTTTGTTTTTTTAACCTTTTTGGTGGAATCTTTGAGACATGATCGTTATTAGCAACGGTTTGCGTTTGGGGTTCTTGTCTTTTCTGCTTCTTGTGAAAATTCTATTATGGTTTGAGGATTAATTGGTGGAGATTTTTTATTTGCTCTCAAAACTAGAATGACCCGGATGCAGACTAGGCTAAATCAACGTGTCATTGTTGTAATGATTGTTATATGAGAGTGTTTTGATTGAGTTGTGGAATTCTTATGTTTTAGTTCCTAAATTAAGGGAGTTGGGGAACGAGGAATTGAGGATTTCATTAGTTTAAGTGAAGTTTGTAGGTTTGCTAAATTCAATTGTGTGGTTCGAATCAAGATTCTAATTGATTTGATTGAGAAATCACTATGTGGTTGATAAACTTGCTTGCAATGAGTTTGGGGGACTAAGATTCATGTTTTTGTTACCTCTTAATTCCCCCAAACATGGTTCTTGAGTCAGCTAACTCGTTTTCCCCTCATCTTTGTAAATCTACCAAGGAGGGCGACCCCTTTTCCTTCAAGTAGAGTCGAGTTGAGTTGGCCGAGTAGGACTGAATTGCCCTGATACCCTAAAACCCCTAAAAGAATTAAGTAAACACCATAAAAAAAAAATATACATGTCTATCAGAAGATTTCTGCCCATATAATGAATAACCGCCGATTATTTTCGAAGGTATGTTTGTTCTTTCTGATTTTTATTTGGCCAATGGCCATCATTGGGATTGCGAGATCCAAGCAAGAACCGTTGGATGGAATAGAAAAGCAGTCATCCAAGTTTACGGATCTTCCTGGCAGGAGAAGAAAGAGAGAAGTTGGAGAACTCATCTTCTTTTGCTTCTTCACCAACCAAAAACCTTTCATTCAGCAGAAAAGTAAAAGAAAAAGAATCAAAACACTGCAGAATCTCTACTGGGATAAGATTCCCTAAGTAGAATAGCAATCAAAGAAGAAGGGATGTCTTCCGGGCATGTCTTAAAATCGCTGCTAGGGTTTGGTATTCTTCTTTTTCATAAGAAGAACGGATGTCTTTCAGGGAAGGGGTTCATCCTATAAAATTGGAATGAGTGAGTTGCCAAATATAAAAATTAAAAATCAAGTCCCAGTCAATCCCATCCCAACTCGTAAGAAGGACCGAGTCCGGGTCGAGTCACCCAAGTCAACATGGACTTGACCAAGTTTTACTACCATGACCAAACCCTTATTTCTCTGGATTCAGGAATAAAGATTATCCAAAATCCAAAGGATGCAAGATAGAAGGAAAATCTTACTCAAATGAACTGTATACAGACCTAACCTAACTTTTGAGAGGCAATCCAGCTAATTGATACCATTAATTGGATGAATTGATGATGAACCAAATTGAGCAAATTGATTTGTTTGGGAAATTGTGAATTTTAAATTGTGAACTGAACCCAGTGGTATAGAACTGCAAACCTGGAAATTATTTACCCATCAGAAAGACAATGGCGCTGTTGGTGGTTTAGCTAATTATGACATTGTTGTCGTCAATGTCTAAAATTTTGGAGTCAACTCACAACAATTGGTGTATCTCTGAATTTCTTTTTTGTTTTTAAAACTGGGGCCTTTTTTTTATATTAATGTATTAATGGGGTGGCTGATTATGATAAACGGAAAGCCTTGGGTGCGCTCTCATGCAAGCACCTTAACATGCGTGCGGGCCGTTGGATGGGATGTGTGATGACTGACGAGATGACATGTCCCATCCAACGACCGAGTGCGTCGTGCAGATGCGAGCGCTCCTGAGGGGGGCCCTATGATAAAACTTGCTGCATGATTGGTTAACTGCCTGACAGTTTCATTTCCTACATGTTTTAGAAGCTTGATTTTAGTTGATTCTTTTCTTTCAAATCCATCTCATCCATATCTTTCTATTAAGGATTTACCGTGGTAATGAATTCAAGAATCATGTTTGTTTGTTTGTATGTATATATATGTGGAGAATTCTACAAAATGCCCCTTTCAGAAAGGGATGTTTTTGCCCCTATGTACACCCAATAAAAAAATAGCCACATTTATTACTATGAGAGGAGATAAGAAGAGAAAAAGAAGGCACACGTCGATGCCATTTAAGTCGCGAGTTATGCTACCCATCTTCTTTCTTTCTCATGTTTTGACTTTCCATCTTCCTAACTTACAAGAGGGCCCCATAATGGAGTTTTAGCACTGTCATCCAAAAATGCTATAAATTCATTAGTGGGTCCTCTTATAAAAATCCGAACTGCGTGGTCTCTAAAAATTCAAATTTTTGTAAATTTACAATAAAGTTCTAGTTATTTGAATTTCATAAGCAGGCCCCACTTATGAATTTTAATGATGACATGAAAACAATGATATAAATCAATTTGTGGACCAACCTATCTAAAACAATTGAAATTACAATTAGTGTAAGGCTCACCACTAGATTTTATAATAGGACCCACCCATAGAGTTCTTAGCAATTAGCTTGAGTTTATAAGAGCGTCCACCCATTAAAGTCTTACCGTCCTAGTAGAAAAATGACTTATTACTTTTTGGTGAACAGCTCCTTAAGTAAAAATGAGAAAAAGTAGGAAGTTGTCCCAACCATTTTACTTCTATTCCTTGAAAGTTGGAACCTCTTAAAAGCAATATTTATCTCATTCGTTGGAAAGAAGGGGCTTTTTTTCACTAGAAAATGCCGAGGTGTTTTGTACTCTCTCTCTCTCTCTCTCTCTCTCTCTCTCTCTCTCTCTCCTCTCTCTCTCTCTCTCTCTGCTGAGATGCTTTTGTATGAAGCTTGTTTTGTTTCTTGATATAAGGGTGGAGCAAATGCTGGACATACAATTTACAACTCTGAAGGAAAGAAGTTTGCACTTCATCTTGTTCCTTCAGGAATCCTTAATGAGGAAACACTCTGTGTTATTGGAAATGGAGTTGTGGTGCATCTACCTGGTTTATTTAAAGAAATTGACGGCCTTGAGTCTAACGGCGTCCCATGTAACGGAATATTTAGCTGATCGTGCACATTGCTGTTTGATTTCCATCAAGTTGTTGATGGACTAAGGGAGGCAGAGCTTGATCATTCATTTATTGGGACGACAAGAGAGGTATCGGGCCTTGTTATTCAAGTAAGGCCATCCGGAACGGCATAAGAGTTAGTGACCTGAGGCATATGGATACTTTCGGTCAGAAGCTTGATACTTTGTTATCAGATGCAGCATCGCGATTTAAGGGATTTATTTATAGCCCTGACATGCTTAGGGATGAAGTTGAAAAGTACAAGAGGTTTGCTGAGCGGTTGGAACCTTACATTGCTGATACAGTACATGTCATGCATGAATCCATCTCACAGAAGAAGAAGATACTGGTTGAAGGCGGTCAGGCAACGATGTTGGATATTGATTTCGGGACCTACCCATTTGTGACTTCTTCTAGTCCATCAGCTGGTGGGATTTGCACTGGACTTGGCATTTCTCCAAGAACTGTGGGTGATCTGATTGGAGTTGTAAGTTGGTTTATCTTTTCTTAATAGTTTTTATGAATGAACTGAAGCATCTTATTTTAGAGGACTTATATTGTATGTTTCTCCACCTAATGATTTATGATATGCATGGCATCCTCAGTCCTCAAGCAATTCAACTTGTTCATTCGGGCCCATAGTTTGGTGGTCCAGACCATTTTATCTGATGGTTGGCATTTCTACATCAAATAGGACCTTTTTTTCCCTTTCTCAAGGCTGTATGCTAGCGAGCTGAGCTGTCAATTGAACATTAGGATTGTCTCGGCATGGAGATTTTGCATATTATATGGGGTCCATCACATTAACAATCTGTACCACCAAACTCTGGGTATTTCTTCTATATACTCCTTACGGGAGGCTAATATGCATGCCCATTTACCATCCATTATTTTATTTTAAAAAAAGAGACTGCATGTTCCCTCATTATTTATTTTGTGGGGGGTGTGGTAAACTGGATATTCATATTTGATGAACATGTAATTTCTTTTCTTTTTAAATATCTTGCAGATCCATTAGATTTTGTGTGGGCTTCTCTCTTAAACAAATCTTTCAATGCAGGTAAAAGCATACACTACAAGAGTTGGCTCGGGTCCCTTCCCAACAGAAATCCTAGGTAAGGGAGGTGATATTCTTCGGGTTGCTGGGATGGAGTTTGGCACAACTACGGGGCGCCCTAGACGCTGCGGCTGGCTTGATATAGTCGCTTTGAAATATTGTTGTCTTATCAATGGCTTTTCATCACTCAACCTCACAAAACTTGATGTACTATCTGATCTCCCTGAAATTAAGTTGGGAGTTTCATACAAACTAATTGATGGCAGACCAGTTGAGTCATTTCCTTCAGATCTTCAAGTTTTGGAGCAATTACAGGCAAGCATATGATATTTACTCTTTATCTGATTTTTTAAATTTGCAGGATCTTATTTAAATGCTATTTAGCCAGGTCCATCGTCTAAGGTTTTTGTTTTGAAGTTTTAAAGCTTTCGTTTTGAGTGAAATTTCAACTAACCATGCCTCTGCTGCCTTTTCCTCATTGTTTTCTATCAACTTGTATTTATATTTTTTGTTTCAACAATGTAGGTTTTTGGTGCGTGCGTAGATTTAATGAAGCCCATGGCTGTCTAATAGTGCAGCATACCAAGACCATTACAGTAGCTCTTTTTTCAAAAAATAAAAAATTGATGGCCTTTTTTCATCTGTCATGTTATCCAACTGACACAGAATTGTTTATGTTTCCTGAGCTGTTCAATTAACTTTCCAAATAAACCAAGTATGTTCAATTCTTCTTTTTTTTTTATCGGTAACGAAAACACTTGCATAAAAAAAAGGATGATGCAAGGAAGGAAAAGAAAAGAAAGACAATGAGAAAACCAAAAGATAATAGGTACAAGAGCAATATACACTAAGACATCAATCTACAAACAAGACCCTAAGGAACAACTCTCCCAACCCACTAGTTGGCTAAAGCATCTAAAATTAGCAGATCTTAGCTCATGCGGAAAACAACATTAATCTTGGTAGAAAGAATCTAGATTTCATTAAATAGGAACTGAAACTTCCAAGGGGTAGCCCTCCGATTCGACACCCAAGCAACTCCATTAGAAGAATCGGTCTCCACTATTTCTGCAATTCTGACAAGTATTGTAAAAGTCATGACCCATTTTCTGATTGGGCATAGAGTGTCACTTTTTGGTTTAAGTTATCAGTGATGGCTTTTGATATGTGTTAAAGTTGTTAGTCATGCTCACTTAAGTCATTAGTGATAATTGTTAAAGTGAGTTTTTGTTTCAGAACAGCTCAGCCTGTGAGCCCACTTTCATGCATGCCTTTCAGGGATAAAAGGGAGAATGAAAAGGTATATGTTTGACCCAAAGGAATGCAAAAAGTGGGGGCCATCTGATCATCCACTCTTCTGCTGAAGGCACCAGAGTTAAACAATTTTTAGCCCTTAGAAGTGCGTACTTTTTTTTAAAAAAAAATAATGATTAATCCAATGGTGAGTAAAACTACAATGAGCATCAAAATGGGCAGAGTGCCAATTCATGAGGGGACAGCGATAGGTGACCCAAGTGGGGGCCCTACAGGCAAATAGCGGCATTGTTGCCTTGATAGTTCCTCTTGTTAAGTTATTAGATTTTGTCTTTAAAATGTAGAGGTACAATAGTAAGAGGTGGTCAAGCTTTATTTTAACTAGGATCACTAAATTGCTAGAAAGCATTAAATCTATATAGCTTGTAGTACTTGTGGCTCTATTTGCCAAACTAGTGTTTGGCAGAGTGGTGTACTCCCAGCATTTATCAGATAAAGTTTGAATTATTCAATGAAAGAACTTTCCATTCCATCCTTGTGCGACCTCGTGTGGTGAAGAACACTCCATGCATACTTGAAGGTGATCTGTGATGATTCCTTGGTGCTGGCTACTAATTAGCTTTTAGCTAGCTGAAGAAACATAGGTGCTTACCTATTAGAGAGGAAAAGGAAATCCTTGGTGCTGAGTCTGATGCCTATTCTGCATCAAGAATCTATGAATGTTAAATACTATATTATCTACAATATGTTTCCTCCCTGAGAGTCTCTCTAACCTTGCACTTTTGTTTTGGTACATTCAAATGAAATTGATCTCTTTGAGAAAGAGCGAATAGAGGGCCTCTTGGAAAGGGTTTTTAGCATTCCTGGGCCAGATGGTTACCCAATACAAGCTTTCAGATTTCATTGTTCAGTTTTGTGTGAGTTTTTTTTTTTTTTTTTTTTTATATCTAGAATGTAACCCCTCTTGCATATGCTTGTGTTGCCTTAATTTTACTTTTGATGCACGTGGCATCTCTATAAACATCAGCATTTGTTAATGAGTTATGTGCCATTTATTAAGAAACGGGGCAGGGGTTCAATAAATGATGTTTACTGCTCTCGAACCTTGCACTTGTGTGTTGGTACATTTGAAATTGATCTCTTTGAGAAAATAGTGAATAGAGGCCTCTTGGAAAGGGTTTTTAGCATTCCTGGGGCAGATGGTTACCCAATACAAGCTTCCAGATTTTATCATTTCAGTTTATTGTTAGTTTTTTTTTTTTCAATCTAGAATGTAACCCCTTTTGAATATGCTTGTGTTGCCTTAATTTTACTTTTCGATGCATATGGCATCTTTTTAAAACATCAGCCTAAATGAGTTATGTGCCATTTATTAAGGCAGGGAGGCAGGGGTTCAATAAATGATGTTTACTGGTGTCTAATATTTAATTTCTTGCTGTTCAGGTTGTCTATGAAGTTCTCCCTGGGTGGCAGACCGACATTTCTTCCGTTAGGAAATAACAAGGATCTCCCTATTGCTGCCCGGCGATATGTTGAAAGGGTCGAAGAACTTGTGAACACACCCATTCATTACATTGGTGTTGGACCAGGTCGCGACGCCCTTATATACAAGTGAGTTTTTAATGTGGATGATTGGAGGAAGATGCAGACTGGCGGAGGAAACTATCTTCTGGGTTGTATGCATTTGGAGAAAAATGACTTAATTAAAGTTGCTATCCTCTTGTCTGGTTGCTGGTTCAACTCATAAGTTTTATTTCCAAAGTGAACTGTGCTTTTTTCATCATTTTTCTTCAAAAAATAAAATTTGACTTTTATTTGTGGTTTGAAGCAGCGACCACACATTTGACTTCTCTCTCTCACGCACGCACACAGGCATGTGGATGACATGAAAGGATAGGATTTTTTTTTGGGTAATAACAGGTCCTAGGGGCTAGCAAACTGGTAGTTTTCAGTGGTATGAGCCAGTGTTGATGTTATCCCTGTGTTAAGATGCCCGGTCTCCCCAGTGGATTGATGTAGTGAGATCCAAGATCAAGACCCGCAGGCCCTAATGGACCCATTTGAAGGGGTCCACATGATCTCTAATTTTGAGATCCCTATCATTAGTTTAGATAGTCTCTAAATTAGTAGAGTTGTTTAGTATATTTACTTCCTAAATTCTATTTTGATTAAGATTATGTAGTTTTTTATTTTAGAATATCTTGGTTATTAAGAAAGAGTGTTACTCTATATATAGAGGAGTCCCCTATTGTACTATATATGATTGATAATAAAAGTTGAGAAGTGCTCTCGTGAGTTCTCTTTGGGGTATTTTCCTAAGTGATCTTAGGGTTTTTTATTCTTAGGGCTTGATCTCACCGTCAGAGGTGTAGATCTTCATCGTAGCCTTTGGGCTACGCCATCAATTGGTATCAGAGCCGACGATCCATCTCAGATCATTGATCAAAGGTACGCCCGTATGCCATCTTTTTATTTTCTGTCCAGCCACTATCATCTTCAATCATCATCATCATCCTCAGCCTCCCCCATTACAGCCGACTTCACTGCAAAATCCCAAATCACCAAACCCTAACCTAGCCCCACCCGAACCCACACTGGGATGAGAATGGGCAGATGTATAGCAGGTTGCTTATAACTGTTTCTCGGATCTTGTTCAGATTAACTGCCTTAAGAAGTTGCTTGCTGAGGGATGTGTGGCCTAGCACGTGCACGGCCTGTTCCAGCCTGGGTACCCAGCCCGGCCCTGCCCGGCCCGGCCCGTTTGACAGTAATCCCCTTCCCCTTTCTTGCTTTTGGTCTCTGTTCTTCCCTCTACGTGTTTTCCCTCATTCTACCATCATTATCATTAGAGCTATAATGGGCAATTCTTCTAGTTTGAGTCAGCCTCACCCATGGCCTTTTTCTTGCAAAAGAGAGATTGAATGCAGAAAATGTTGGTTTGGATGGTAGCTTGAAAGCGGTCCCAATCTCTTCTTCCTCCTCCTCTGTAGTTCAACTTGTTCTTAATGTTATTAGCGAGCCCAAGTTTCACTCACAGTCAAATCATGATTCAATCAAAATTGTCTTAAGATAGAATGCTTAGCTCAAGTATATGCAAATGATTCATTCAATCATGATGCATTCATTCAACCCAAGATTCACTCAAATCAACATATATCACCAGCTGGCTTTACAGTGACAAGGAAGAGTCCTGCTACATGGACTAACCCATGGACCGATCCATGGACTAACTCCATAGTTTTGGGGGGAAAATCACATCACATCATGTGATTTTCCCCCCAAAACTATGGGGTTTGTCCATGGACTAACTCCATGAGTTAGTCCATGTAGACTTTTTGGACAAGGAATGTGTGTACATGTTTACTGATATTCGATATTCATTCTCTTCCCCTCACGTTGAGATAGAAAAACCATATTCTTGCCTTGGTTTATAGATGTGAACATCACTGTCACCCACCTTTTTAATGCTGTATTCATCACCACCTTTGGGGTTTTGAAATGGTTAGAGGGACTTTTGGATTTTGTTTTAACTGTGTCATGTGTTTTTTAATTATTCTCTTGGAAGCAGGCAAGAACCTAGGCATGGCAAACAATGGACTCTACTTATATGGAAATGGAGATGGGTAAGAAGGCGTCTATTTGAGAAGAAATTGTAATTGAGAGTGATAATTTATTAATTTTGAAAAAAAATAAATAAAAAAGGCCTGTGGCCTGGCACAACACGGGCCATGGCCATGCTGGGCCAGGTCCTGCCACCCATGACCCACCGGCACGGCACGATTGACCCTTGTTCCTTCAAATCATTTATTATTTGCATTTACATATATATATTCTTAAGAAAACGTCTTATTTATACAACACCCCATCCCAAAAGAAAAGAAAAGAAAAACTCCGAAAGGAAAATTGCATGTTGCATAAAAGAAAGCACTTCTCAAGAAATGAAGGCTTTCTGTCGTTTACGTTTTTACCAAAAAAAAAAATAGAGTAAGTGTGGCACTTCATGTGGTCTCTGCTTTAGAGCATCTCCAATCGTTCCTTCAATTCTCTCCTTTGTCCATATTCTTATAAATGTAAATGTGTTTGGTCATGAACTTGCGAAGATGTTTTACGGGTCTAGCTCTCATGTAAGACTTGGAGAGTTTTTGCATGCTCTTTCCGTTTTTCTTGTTGTAGATGTAATGTTTTTCTCTGTCCCAATGAAGTCTTATTTCCACACACACGCTTAAAAAAAAAAGGAGGCTCCTTCAAATCCCCTGGAGTGGAATGAGAAGCGACAGGGATCCGGACTCAATTCAATCCTGGTACATGTGACACCAACTTCTTAGACCTCTGGATATTTCACCATGTAGGAGCCATATCACTAAACTCAGAACTAAATGCACAAAACCCTAGCCGTTCCCTTGTCGAATATTTGGGGTAAAGGTCTACACAAAATTAGTTCAGTTTTTCTCAGCGACATAGACCATCACGGCATGCACAAGACTAGCTTTTCTCTTCTCCTACTACTCCTCCCAGAACTTCCACCAACTGAAAACTCATTGCTCACACATGCTAGCATGACAGTAGTACCGGTACAGCTAAGGTCTAAGATATAAGATAGAACTCTAGCATGAATTGCTTATCATAACCCTAATACATGCTTAATTGCCTACCTGAAAGCAAATTACACTGAATTTCAGGCTAGGACAATTACATGAATGGCCCATACAGATAATGACCTGGATCTTGCACATGTCCAGAGTGTTGCCTGCGCATATCGACTGGGCATTTGAAATAGGTGCAAATGTTGGAGGCACAGTTCATTAACATAATGCTAGAATCACGAGTAAAATGGAAATGTGTCCATGTACTTCGTATAGATGATGAAATGGGGGCAATTCAATAAGAAATATTTAATGCTTTGTCATTGGATTTTAAATGTTGGACAAGCCTTGGTCTTGCATGGCCCTGTTGCAAGCATAACCCAATTCATTGTAGCAATGATTTTAAACAGTGAACATGGCTCTGCCTAGATCCGCAGAACTTCGTTGTCCTGCATTCACTTTAACCTTATTACCTGTAAATTTAGTCAACATATAATTGGTTTATGGCAAAAAAAAAAAAAAAAACTCACTATTTCAGGTTATCCGGACACATGAATCAGACTGGTACACTGAGTTGCCTGCATTTGGTTTATGAGATCCAAACACCCAAGGAGATTCACCAATGTATTGAGAGTAGTTACAAGTATAGAAGATGAGCCCAGTACTGACAGTGGTCTACGTATATGGTGTCACCACTGTGCCAACTAGTTCCACTAGTACCTTGCCTGCTCTCTCGTCTCTACATCTACATCTTCACATAAAGGCTCTTACAATCCCTGGTAGTTTCACTCACCAAGTTGAGTTCTCTTGAAATGCATTTACACACACAAAAAATCAAGTAAATGGAATCTTGTTGCAATGCGCACAAGGTGTTGGCATCTTCTTATGGTACCCCTATTGTACACGGGTCGAAACCTGACCCGACCAGTTTTTTTTTTTTTTTTTTACCCACCCGAACCCGACCCGTTTGCGTCACAGGTCAGACGGGTCACGGGTCGGGTTCGGATCTTTTTTTTAGGAGACCAAATTGTTTATGAAAACAACTTTCAGATAATTGTTAGAGACTAAAAGTGATTAGATGTAAAAATAAAAAGTGATCGCGGTTGTTTGCTGGCCTTTTTTTGTACCATGGGTAGAGGTGTAAAAAAAAAAGTAGTTGCGGTTTAACCCGAAACCCACCTCCAATTTCAACCACTAACCACTCTCATCTTGACCATTAATTCAGTGGTCATCAATTAAATGATTAAATACAATCAACAAGATATTTAAGATTCAAGATTCAAGATTCAACAAATCTAAGCAAACTGATATCAAATAGATGTAATAAGGCTTCAAAACATACCGTATTTTCCATGTGAGATCACCTTAAACTGTTGATAGGAATAAAATAAATGTTCCTCGCACTAAATATATTATAATATACATGGGCCTTGAGTTCATAGACATGAGACCAATATAATAACTCAAATATTTAAAAATTGATCGGTGAACTACATCTAAGTGAAATTAAAACCACATCCTGACAAATGAGCATCCCTCTTGGATTTTTATCCTTGGTCTCCTACATGAAAAAAGAAAAAAAGAAAAATGGGTTCACGGGTCACCCAGTAACCCGACCCGTGAGACCCGTTACCCGTACCAACGGTCACAGGTCGGGTCGGGTTGAGCATAGAAATTCTGGGTGGAGCGACCCACCCATTGACCCCACGGTTACCTGGTCGGGTCGCGGTTAATTTTGTACACCTCTAATTGTATATCATCCACGACTACATTTGGATACTTCAAAGTAGGAATAAAGTTTATGATGTTCCATTTCTGGTTTCAGAAAAAAAAAATCTGGACTTCATGCAGCAAGAGATGAATATAGGAAAGTTCTCATGCGGAATGGGTAAACACAATCACACTGCAAAGGAAACTAAAAAATAATTACTAGTTTACATCATGTCCTACAGTCCAGCATTCACATCTCCATCTTAACTGCTTTTTGAAACAATGCCATTCTCGACCAAGTATTCTACAAATTCATCGATCAGATAAGGCCAAGCTCCTTCTGCGTCATAGTTGGTTAATGCAGGGTCAACTGTCTGCATAAAGAAAAACACACAACACCAATCATATCTCAAGAACAGAATCCATCGGCCACCAACCAACAAAAGTAACAGCAGGATGAAGTCATTTTATGCATGGTATATTGTATTTTTGCTGTTGGTATACTCTGGACTGGCTGGACATGTGTGAACTCATTTAGTAGTTATTTTCTTTTATGATCAATAAATGATGGAATTTATTAATCAATAGATGTAATTATGAGAGTGACGTTCACCAGAATCAACGAGAGGTACTCCAACCATACATGAAATCATACTTCATAAACATAACTGCATCTGCGTTTGGATTTCATCAGAGTACTTTCCAACTCCTCAAAATGTCCCTTGCTCAACTCGTTTTTCATAGCTGCCCAATGAGCAAAATCAAGCTTTATAGATTCAGTAATTTCTTAGGTATGACATATTTTCAGGGTCAATGAAGATTCATCGATTCTCTCTTTCCAATCTTCCAACAAGCATTATAGACTGTAATTTTCTGTAACATCTTTGGAGTCACTGAAGATTCAATATTCATCTGCTCTCTTTCCAAACTTCTCAATAAATGGCAAAGATAAGTAGCAACTGCATCAAATTTCCATGCACTGGCTGTTGTTGTAACATGGGTAATGAGAGGCTGCCATTAGATGACAGGGCAATACCTCAATTCTTCATTGGTGTGTTTAAAGTGTTTGTTAGGGGATTATGGGAACTCATTTTCTGCAGAAGAAATATTGATATGGCAGTTTTGGCCTCTCCATTCTGGAAAAATCCAAACATGCCCTAAATGATCTCACCTAAGGATCAATGAATTATCCATTGTATAATGAAAAGCCTAAAAACCAAAAGAGCAATGTAGGAGAAGATGGTGGATGTTTCTGCCTCTTCTTAGCATGTAAAGCAATTAGTCAGATAATAATGTTGAATACTCAGAAGAATAAATGCCAAGATCTAATCAGGAACTGCTGACTAACAAAATGCCTCAACCCTAGTTGGTGCCTTACACCCTTACTCTTTGCACATAGAGGAGACCGCGTGTCAGGGATGGCAATGGGTCAGCTTTGGTACAGGTCATGGTAAATCTGAACCCAGCCACTTGCCCTACTCCATGCCCAACCCCGCCCCGATGACATATTTATGATATGTGATACCAAATCCGCTCTATGAGAGGTATAGGTTAGATCAAGTATGATGTCAGTTATCATTTATTTATTTTTAAATAAAAGAATAATTATATATATTATGATGTTCCACACCATATAGGGCTCGCACCTGGGGAACTCACAGGTCCCACCTCTCCAAAGTTCAGTACCAACTGTGCTAGGTAGGCTCGTGTGCATAACATATATTTTCCCCTTTTGCATATTGACTTTGTGTATTGACTTTGTGTATTATGCTCTAATAAATATATATAAAGGCCAAGGCTCCCCTAAGCTCGAGCTTAGGGAGAAAACTTCGTAAGCTCGTGCTTGTGGGGACCACCTTTGGTCCATTCAAATGGACCAAACACATGACCCCCTTAAATTGCACATGTCCACTAACTTTCGGTAAGATCCGAATTTACTAGACCGTTGGATTCACTATATATTAATCCGAATAGATTGTTGACCATTAAACTCTTTGACCCATATGGAGATGATAGAAATTACGGTTAAAGCTGATTTTTTGCCGGGAAGAAGATCCTAGGGAGTCCTTCAAATCCCCTCCCCCCCCATCCCCATGTGGGTCCCCAAGTGGGCCCCACCACACACTGGAGCTTACCTTATCATAAGCTTGAGCTTAGGGGAGCCTTCCTCATATATAAATTGATATATATATATATATAAATTGTTCATAGACGGTAGACCGGGCCGGGGCAGCCAAAACTCAAACAGCCCCAAACCAAGGGTCAAAATTATAATCCAATACGAGCCTTGAACCCGACAGAGTGATTGCCACAAGTCCCCCACATAACCCATCTGTTCCCATCCCCACTGCATGCTTCCAAGTTCCAAGTTAGCTTTCTAATTGTGAGTTTTATTGAACTCTCCCATCGTGGATTATCTCCAAACTAAATCTTCTTCACAAGAACCAGAAAAATATTGGAGATATTTTTACGATAGAACCGATGTGCTCTCGATATTATCATGAGAAAATAATGAACCAACCAACCCTAATAACTTAAAAGTTTTTTTTTTTTTTTCAAAATACCAGAAGAGTTGAAAGTATCTCATATTTTCAGGAAATATGCCTATAATCTCTATATTTTTTTACCTTTAAGATGCTTCAGAACCTCTAAACAGGTTTTTTTTGTTATATTATTTTAAGCAACATTTCACCAACAGCATCTTGAAAAAAAAAATTGAAAATGACCCAAAATAATCCTAGACATTAAAACACAAAACACAATTTGGTGGATGTTCATGTTCCTAATTTGATCCAAGCAAGATTCGTGCAACTCTACAAGCTACTAAAAAATAGGGATTAAAAAAAATTGTGTTTCAACACTCACACCATGCCCCCACACTTCTCCCAATGATGTTGCAGCATTCCTAGATCTTGGAATTTTGTTTATAAAAATAAAATAAAATTGAACAGTGTTGGGAATTTGATGCTAGGTTCTCTCACGGATCGGATCATCCTTCCCAATGCATATTGAATTTCCCTAAGTTTGAGGTCATTCCTTGTGTTTGGCACCTACTCAACTTTTAGATGGCTTGAATATTATATAGTGATCTATTTCCATATTAATGATCGTCAGCTTGTATTTGATTTCGGAAGCCATCCTCCTGCAGTCCCGTATCTATGTTCTCCGCCCTCATGCCAAATTCACTCCGCTTTGCCAAAGCACCATCCCATTTTTTAAAAAAATACAAGAAACTTTTCTTTGGTGACTAAACAAGTTTTTTTTTTTTTGGTAAAAGGTGACTGAACAAGTTAAAAACAAGAAATATATGTATATTTGAAATGAAGAAATCTACAGGGTAATAACCAGGAACAGGAATGTACAGAACCAGAAAACACATTTTTCACGAAAAGAGCAACTGAAGCAGGTTCCCTACAAATGCATGCCAATCACAAATGAAATTGCATATATGAAAAAAAAAAAAAAAACATAAAAAACACAGATGTGCAAAGAAATGGGACAGCACTATATGCCCATTAGTGCAGGCATATGGGAAGGATTGGTGCTTGTGTCACCAAGTTGGCTTTAAATTTGGATGCAGGATATTGTAGCATCAAGGAAGATGCATAGTAGTTGTAGGCCCATAGTAAAAACTCTACCTTGGCAAATTCCAAGAGCTGAGACCAGGTATCCCTTGATATGGCTTTGTTATGCCTAGCCTATATACAGAGATCAAAATCATAAAAAAGGTATTAGTTAAACAGAAAGATTATGGCATTCAGTACAAGAAGTCACAGAAATGAAACTCCTCAATTCGCTGCAAACATAACATATAAAAGTATTGCTTAAAACATCTTAAACAAAATGAGATATACCCTTCTTCCATGGTACAAACACATCACCAACACTGTACTTTAAGGAAAGATTAGACATGAATGTATAAGAAATTATCAGAAATTAGTCTGTGATCCATGTGTTCAGTGTGCATTACATGCTGCACCAGGGGGACAATGCAGATGCATGCCATTTCAGAAGGGAGGGAAGGAGGAGGGGGCTGGTGGGGTTGGCTGAGAGGGAGCTGGCAAGGTCCACATGGATTTCCCCTAGTGACATATCAATCAAATTGATAATCAAGTTACAGTAAACTCATGTCTTTTCAAGGAGGAAAAAGAAGTCTACAAAAGATGGCCAGATTCACAGAGGGGTATAATAAAGTGAATTCAATATTTAATGAATCACAGGAAGTAGCTGTGAATAGCAACTCCCGCTCCCATCACCCCTGCCAGGGATCGATCCCTGGCAGGGTGGTTTCCTCTTTCCTTTGCTGGCCACTGGGCCAACTCAGCAAAAAAAAAAAAGAAGAATTCAATATTTAATTACTAAAGATCTCATAGGAAACTGTTTAAAACATCAGTGGACTATAGTCTCGTGACAAGTTTCTTTCCAAGTTGATAAGAGTGACCAAACAAGTAATACCTGCAAGAACTGACACCAATGGTCAACCAAAGGCCATTGCTTTTCCGCAAACAATAATTGCCACATGCCAATAGCTGTATCCAAAGCCAACGACTTCTGGCCCTATAATTAACAACACATCAATTCTTATCAATTAAAAACTGAGAAAGAAGGCAAAAATAATGAGTTGATTTTGCAAGTATTTGATTATATAAGCTATGACTTTATCCCAGCTAACTATAGTCTGTAGAGGTTTCTATTTCTAATTTTTGGCAAGGTGTTTGGTATGGTGATGCTAAACTGTTCTAATTGCTGATCTTTAATTGTAAAGGCTTTAAGAGGTTTGCTTTGTGCCATGTTAATTTTTTTTTTTTTAATAGTTACCTTCTCCAAAAAGAAAAAAGAAAATTTTCATTCCAGCAATGCAGGGAGAGTGGAGGTTATTACGGGCAGCACATAACTAAGAGCAGCATATGGAAGAATCAGTAATTTTGTAAAGTTTTTACAAAAGTAATATAAAGGCGCCTCTCATCAACAAATGTAAGTTTTTTTTTATTATTTTATTTTATTTTTTATAGCAGTTCAACACACTGGCTCACTGCAGCAGCTATAGTTATACGCATGGTGCGGTGAATTTGATACAGTGCTGACTGAACATGCCCAAGATATCAATCAGTTTCGATGATCTTAACCATTTGATAAAAAGGCATGTTAAATGAATGGTTTGATCAAATTGGTTTTGCTGTTTATTTTGGAGGCCCTCATGATAGTTGTGCTCATCAAATGAATCTTTTAGCAGTTAGTAATCCATACAAAGTCCTCATCTAATCATCGAATTTGTATACGGGTAGCAATAGTAGGCCCCATAAGATGATGGACTAGAATGTAATAGCACCAGCCCGGCTTGATCATTTCTCTTTCCTAACAGAAGTACGAGTGTCCATGTTAATGGATACAAGAGTTGGATACGTCAAGGTTTTTGGAAAATGGAGTTAACTAAATGCCTAGTGACAAGTACAAGGTTCAAATTATTATTTTCAATTAAATATGAAGAAAGTCCCCCTAGAGGTTAAAAACTAATTAATAAAACAGTGAGTTAAAGACACTCAGCATAAGAAGGAAAAATACCCCCATAAAGAGTATTAGAGTACCTTTTCTTTGGCCCAGCCAAAAGCGAAGTTGTATATCTCACGAAATTTTTCTAGATAAGGAAAGAAGCCAGAAAATATCAGGTTTGCTAAAAATAAAAAACAAGAACACAACTTAAGCTGAATCAGGAAAAGGCTTCAGTGCATCCCATAGAAATATCAAGCCTAGCAAGATATTGCCAGGTAGCATTTAGTTAGAGCATAGCCAAAAGTGAGGTAATGCAAAAAGACCATTCCCTAACCAAATACTGAAGAGGGAAGGGGGAAAAAGGGAAGCTTTCCTGGAATAGGTATGGCCACATACGTTCATCTTTTAGCTCAGAGCGCATGAATTGTATTCTTTCACGCAGCTTCTCTAGTGAATCTACCCTGTCATGCAAATGCTCAGCTTTCAACGCGATTCACTTGTTCCAGTAATTTCCATTACAAAGGTAACTGTTCCCAGTAAAAGGGAGAAAGAAAAAAAGATAAAGGAAAATGCGCAACACTAGTTAACCAAATGTTACCCCAATGCCTGCAATCCACTGATAAACTCCTGTCGAGAAAATTCACACATCGTGGCAGCCTTCATATGCCAGGACAGGACTAGCTGTGATTAAGGAAGAATTCAAACTATTAAGCACATAGAAAAGAAGTTTGATGTCAATGCAAAACCTGCAAAGGCCTTCATTTGCATTATTTGTCACCCATGTACAAACCTCCAATGAGTTGCATGCTGTCAGACAGTTGAATGATGTGTAAATTAAAATCTATCAACAGTACCCCCCCCCCCCCCCCACACACACACACACACACACACAAATAATAATAATAATAAAGTTTAAGGTGGATCCAGTCATTTCTAACTAGTTTTTGTCATAGGTGTTATGGGGATTAATGATTAGACTTATCATTCTTTTTATTGGAAATTATATTGGTGGGACCCAATGAGTCCACACAAGGGAGACCACTTGCTCAATGCAATAACAATAATGAAAGAGAAAGAGAGAGAGTTTTCATTGAATGCAAACAAGAAAATTTACAGAGGATAGACCATTCCAAAAAAAGAGAGAGAGAGAGAGAGGATAGGATGACAATGTGCTTATTAGGGATTCCAGATAGGACTTCTGTTCCTCTCCATTAGATGATACATGCCAATATCTTTTTGTAGAAGATAACTAAGGCCCATGCTAACAGGCCCTAGGCCCAGCCTATCAGAGGCCCATTATAGTCCATCTCACATAGGATTTAGCCAAATCCATGTTAAGCTGATTTCTCTCTTCTGTTTTCCTTGTATAGACTATGATTGATTAGGAGATTAATTCTTTCCATTCTTTCATTGATTCTAATTTGTAACTAGTGCCTTGATTATTGTAATTAGTACCTTGATTAAGGAATCTATTTATTATAAATACAGAACAATCGATGATCCCATGATCATTGAGTTTTTCTCCAATATTGTCTTCTTCTTCCTCTAAACTCATCCCAGCACCTTACATGGTATCAGAGCCTAGGTTATGAGAAGATTTCCTTCATTAATCTAAGAGATTTCCCAAAACATCATCGAGAGCATCTCCCTGGTGTATCGTCGTCTCTTCTGACTGTCTGGAGTTCTCTGATCAAGGTGGCCCACCTCTGATCAATCTATTGTCGCCAGCAACATACAAGGTTATGATCGACTGATCTTCAGGTTTTTTTTGAAGATTTTTCCGGAATTTTTCTTCATCAGTTAAGGTATTGTTCAACCCCTTCTTCATCCGACGGTTTTGGGTTCTTTTTCTCAAAAAGATTTCATCTCCACCGTCCAGATTGTGGATCTTTATCCAAATCTCATCAAACTAGGACTAGAGGACATACTTTTGATCCCTTCCCAGATTATTAACTCTGATCTGAGATTGGACAACATTGTGGGACCCACGAACCACTTCTGCCTTGAAGATCCAGTTCGTCTGGCTCTTTTATTGGTGTTTTCTGTGGTATTTCTGCTGATTTCATATATCAACAAATCTGGTAGCATCTTTCATGCTTGGTTAGTGAAGATTATAGCAGATTACATCATTCTCTACAATGTGATTTTTTTTTCTTTGCTGCTGCCCTGCTATTTTCTGTGATTAGCCTTCCTCGGGAGCCCACGGATCAATTGCACTATCAGTACTGATACTACTAGCATTGTTGGTCCACTTTGTTGCCGTAGCATATTTGTTATTGCTTTCTTTGCTGCTGTTTTACTGTTTGCGGTTATTGTTTGCTGTCCTTGGTTGCCTTTTCCTGCTGTTGGTATTATTGCTGCCTTTTCTACTATAGACAAGTATGATGTTATTCCTGTTAAATTTAATGGGAATAATTATATGGCCTGGTCTTTTCATCTGAAGAATTTTGTCGAAGGCCAAGGATTGTTTGGTTATCTTGATGGATCGATAACTAAACCTACTGCAAGCACTACTGACACAAAAGCATTACCCACCTGGTCTAAAGAAAATGCTAAGGTCATCACTTGGATTCTTAATTCCATCGACCATTCTCTTGCCATTGCTCTTCAAGAATATACTACTGCTTCTGATATGTGGGGTCATCTCAAGAATGTTTATCATCAAACAAACAAAGCTCACAAATTTCAACTAGATAGTGAAATTGCAAAATTCAGTCAAGGTGATAAATCTGTGCAAGCATACTTCAATGGATTTCTCACCTTACGGACTGAGAGGGATGCTATGATAATTCAGTCAGTATATGCTGAGTTTCTATCTGAGGCTCTTAACTTACAAGAGGAAACCCACATCAGCCAGTTCCTTATGAATCTCAGACTTGAATTCGAATATGTTCGGTCGGCTCTTATGAATAGAGAAGTAACAGCAAGCCTGGACACGTGCTTTCAAGAAGTCCTTCGAGAAGAACTTCGCTTAAACTCTCAGCGTACCATTCTTGAAGCACCACATGCCTCCATAGCTTCTCTTCAGACTGAGTCTGCCCTTCTGGCAGCCCCAATCAAAAGCCTACTCAATGCTATGAGTGTAAAGGCTTCGATCATCTGGCCAAGAACTGTCGAAAGAAATTGGTTTGCAGATATTGCAAACGCTCTGGTCATCTTATTGATGACTGTCGCAGCTTACAGAAAAAGAATGGACCCCAGCAGAAGCAAAATCCTTCCACCGTGCCAGACAAAATAATCCTGCTGCATTCCAAGTTCAAGCACCTCTTCCTGACACGGGAAGCACTTCTTCCGGGATTGTATCCATGACTCCAGCCCAGATTCAAGAACTTATTCAGAGCACGGTGACCTCCGCCTATGCTTTCATGGGTTTTAATGGTGGTCGGTATCAACCTCATTCTCATATAGCATCTCCTGCCTTCATTCTTCTGCATCTCTTTCTTCTTCTATCACCTCTTCCTCTTGGTTTTTAGATTCAGGAGCCTCAAATCACATGACATCTGTAGAACATAGCTTTCTAGATTCCCACCCTTACCTTGGAAAAGAAAAAATTACCACTGCTAATGGTGATCAACTACTCATTTCTGGAGTTGGTACCATTACTTTATCTAGTGTCATTGGCCAGTCCATTACCCTTTCCAATGTCTTCTTTTTTCCAAAATTATCTAAATTTACTTTCTGTAGGACAACTTATTGATGAGGGCTATCTTGTTCATTTTTCTTGCTCTGGTTGTGTCATACAGGGGCGGCAAACTGGGAAGGTGATCGCGACGGGGAGTAAACATGGGCGCCTATTTTTGCTGGACATTGGACATCATTCCTTTTTTGCTTCTTCTTCTAATAATTTCAAAAACTTGTGGACGGTTTCGCATAAACGTCTTGGTCATGTGAACAATGCCTATTTAATTTCTTTATTTAACTTGGTTGTTTGGACTTTACGGTTGATAATAAAATGATGTCTTCTTTATCTCAATCAAAATGTGAAGCTTGTTGTTTAAGTAAGAGTCATATTTTACCATTTTCTATTCATAATTCTCGTGCATTAGCATCCTTTGACATCATTCACACTGATGTTTGGGGCATTGCTCCTACCTTGAGTCGGGTAGGATTCAAGTACTATGTAACATTTATTGATGATCATTCCCGTTATACTTGGATTTATTTCATGCGTTTCAAATCTGAGGTGTTTTCTATTTTTCAAAAATTCTATAACATGGTTCACACCCAATTTAAGAAAGATATCAAGATCCTTAGATCAGATTCCGGTGGAGAATACATGTCTCATGAATTCTCTGCTTTCCTTTCTGACAAAGGCATTCTTCATCAAAAATCTTGTCCGCACACTCCTCAGCAGAATGGAATTGCGGAAAGAAAGAACAAACATATTCTTGAAACCGTTCGCACCCTTTTACTTTCTTCCTTAGTTCCTTCAGAATTTTGGTGTATGCTGCTCAGACTGCGGTATATCTGATCAATCGTCTTCCTAATGCTGTTCTAGGCAAGACTACTCCCTACGGAGTTCTCTTCGACCATCCTCCTTCATACTCCCACTTACGTATATTTGGTTGCTTGTGTTTTGTTCATCTTCCACCTACTGAACGCACTAAGCTATCTCCACAGGCTGCAAAATGCATCTTCCTTGGCTACAGTTCTGAACACAAAGGGTTCTTGTGTTATGACCGGTTTGAAAAACGCATGTGAATCTCTCGTAATGTGATCTTCCTTGAACAAATTCCTTTCTTTTCATTACGTTTAGATCATCATCCTCTTACTGTGTCCTATTTACCACAATTCCGACTCTGCTTCTCCATCACCTACTCTCAAGGTCTATGTTCGGCGTAACAAGGTTCCACCTATGGTGCCTCCTTCTCCTGATCATCTCCCAGTGCAGCCTATTGCTCCTACAGGTGACCATGCTTCTTCTGCTAATATCATCCCTCTGCGACAATCTAATCGTCTTTCCATTGCCCCTAACCGCTATGGCTTTCCTGCTCTTTTTTCATCTTAGGATAGTGCTCTTATGCCCACCTCATTTTCACAGGCCTCGAAGATTGCTTACTGGCAAGATGCTATGAATGAGGAATTGCTTGCTCTCGAAGCTAATCAGACATGGGACTTGGTACCGGCTCCTGAAGGAGCCTCTGTGATTGGCAGTAAATGGATCTACTCCATAAAAGTTCACTCCGATGGAAGTCTTGATCGCTACAAAGCCCGATTGGTTGCGCAGTGATATAAACAGGAGTATGGGATCGACTATGAGAAGACATTTGCACCAGTGGCTAAAATGACCACCGTTTGTACTCTCCTCTGTATAGTTGCAGCCCGCAACTGGCCTCTGTGGCAAATGGATGTCAAAAATGCATTTCTTCATGGGGATTTGCAGGAGACTGTTTACTTAAAGCCTCCTCCAGGATATGCCTGTCCTCCTAAGCATGTTTGTAAGCTACGAAAATCTTTGTATGGACTTAAGCAGGCTCCCAGGGCTTGGTTCGATAAATTCCGGACTGCTATTCTTGAAGCTGGTTTTCGTCAAAGTCATTCGGATAGCTCACTATTTCTCCGATGGACATCGAAGGGCTACACCTTTCTTTTAGTCTATGTTGATGATATGATTATCAGTGGCAATGATAGTGACAGCATTATGGATCTCAAACATCATCTCACTCGCCACTTCAAAATGAAGGTTCTTGAACCTCTCACCTACTTTCTGGGGTTGGAGTTCTTGCGTAACAAATCTGGCATTCGAGTTTATCAGCGGAAATATGCTACAGATTTGATCACTTCGGCAAGACTTGATGCTCACACTTTTGATACACCTATGGAGTTGAACAGCAAGATCAGTACGGATGATGGACAACCCCTGGATGATCCCTCTGTTTTTCGGCGGATAGTTGGTAGTTTGCTTTTACTTAACTATGACTCGGCCGGATATTTCTCATCCCGTTCATACGGTTAGTCAGTTTGTGAGCAATCCTCACAAACCACACCTTGCTGCTGCCTTGCGCATACTCCGCTATGTCAAAGGCACTCTTAACCATGGTCCCTTCTACTCTTCGGACGCTTCTCTACACTTATCCGCTTATGTGGATGCTGACTGGGCTGGTTGCCCGGATTCTCGGCGATCTACCACTGGCTGGTGTATGTTTTTTGGGAAATCATTGATTTCATGGAAGTGCAAGAAGCAAACCGCCGTTTCGAAATCTTCTGCTGAGGCAGAATATCGGGCCATGTCATCCGCGAGTGCTGAAATCATCTGGCTCCGCAGTCTTCTCTGTGAATTCGGTGTCTCTGTTGGTAAATCTATACTTCTTCATGGGGACAACACAAGTGCTACCCGAATTGCAAACAATCCAGTCTTCCATGACAGAACGAAGCATATTGAGATTGATTGCCACTTCATCCGTCAGCATATTGTTACTGAAAAGATAACTCTGCCTCATGTCTCTACTCTTAACCAATTGGCGGATATCTTCACAAAAACTCTTCCCAAACCGCGTCATCATGATCTCACTAGCAAATTGATGTTTTCTGCCTTACCACATCAATTTGAGGGGGAGTGTAGAAGATAACTAAGGCCCATGCTAACAGGCCCTAGGCCCAGCCTATCAGAGGCCCATTATAGCCCATCTCTCGTAGGATTTAGTCAAATCCATGTTAAGCTGATTTCTCTCTTCTGTTTTCCTTGTATAGACTAGGATTGATTAGGAGATTAATTCTTTCCATTCTTTCATTGATTCTAATTTGTAACTAGTGCCTTAATTATTGTAATTAGTACCTTGATTAAGGAATCTATTTATTATAAATACAGAACAATCTATGATCCCATGATCATTGAGTTTTTCTCCAATATTGTCTTCTTCTTCCTCTAAACTCATCCCATCACCTTACACTTTTTTCCTATCTCCATTAGATGATACATGCCAATATCTTTTTTCCTACAAATAGAATTTTCTTTCTTCTCCATAATTGATTACACGCCAATCAATTATCTTTCTATATCAAAGAAATCTTCTTAGGATTTCTTTAGACTAGGAATGTAAATCCAGGAGATCTTTTTGGAAATTTGCTAAATTAAGCTGCAAATCTAAGAAATGTTTGTGGATATTTTCAATCCTACAAAGGTGACAGCAGTGCTCAATGGGCTGGTCTACTACTAATATTACTGAGAAATCTTCTTGGTAATTTTCTACACCTAGATGGACCTAATTGTGCTCAATGGGCTAGCTGACCATGAAATCAGTCAAATGTGCCAGTGAACAATCTGCTTGTCCAATGGGCTGCTTACTACTGCTACTATTATTCAGTAAAATGATCCAGTGAGAAACAACTGTACTTCTAATGCTTTGTGGACCTTGCCCTCTCTTATCTGTTTGTTGAAAAAACTGTAAAGAGATGATTAGTCCAAACATCCATTTAGAAAGCTCTTAAATCAGTGGCCACAATAACCCATGAGATTTTAAGCCCAATCCAAAACCATGGCGCAACTCACATTAATTTATTCCCATGTCTCGGCACTCATCCAACGGCGCCCCCCCCCCCCCCCCCCCCCCCCCCCCCCCCCCCCCCCCCAAAAAAAGGTCCTCAAATTTGAAGATGAAAATTAGAAGTGGGCTCTTTCTAGAAGTAAAAAGTTGGCTTCTGAGGTTGTATTGGTCCCTAAAAATAAAGGTATGAGTTACAAACTTAAGTGATCTAAATTCCTCCTCTCTCTAGTGGTGGACTTTGATAAAAACTATCCACTTCTATTCTCACATTCTAAAGGTATTTCCTCCCATTTCATAATCAGTTTCATTTCTTTATCATATTCTTTATCATTACTTTATGTCGAGCAGGTAATTTTTGCAGAATCTCTTGAAGAGTTTGCTCTTGCCGATCAGATCTCTCCATAAGATTCTTGATGTTGCCATCATGTTTGGATATCCTTATTCCCTCTGCCATGATAAACTGGCTCTAATAACAAATGTTATAGACCTAACCAATACGCCAAAAACCTCGGGACTAATGGAACGCATCAACTCAAATCCTATAACCATTTAGGACCGTAACATTATATTGTTGATCAGATAGAATGAAATAAAAATACATAATATAGATGTTACTGCCACCTTTTTTTACTATTTTTCATATTTTTTAGAAAAAATATTTTTAAACTTAGTAAAATTTTAAAAAAGGAACTCCCAAGATAAAATACCAAAATGCTGAAGCGGCAGAAAAAGTTCAGCTCAAAGCGAGATCGAAACAGGGTGTAAAACGAAATTGACAACTATGTAGCGTAAAGAATAATTTCAACAAGAAAAACTGTGCAAAGTAACGTATGCCTCAAATAAATCCAAGTAAATATGCAATGAAAAGGTGTCTGAACTTCAGAAAATTGAACATACCATAACAATATCTTGAGGATCCACCTGTGAACAGACCAATGGTAAACCATAAATATGTTGCTCACACTACAACAAGAAACTTAAAGAAAATGAAGCAGAAATTAAGAATGGAAAGGCCCAAAAATCATTTTACCATGTGCACTGTTTTTTTTAAACCATCTGACCATGACCAAAATCAAGTGTATAGATAGCACTGGTATAGATGATAACAAAAAGGAAGGATGAAACTCATAATGGTACTTTTACAGTTGCCATTAAATCATTCAATTAAATGAAAAGTGCTGCCTAGAATTCTTCATTTTGACAAAACAAACATTAATGCTGCATTACATGGTCAGGATTCAGGAATATGATGGGTACTATAATAGCACTGCCAGGACATTGTATTATATGATTTCACAAGCAGTTTGTCAATTCCATAAAGCACACCAAAATCAACTCATGTAAAAAATTCTTGGATGCACCACATTAAGGCTTTCCACGTCTATTGCATTGTAAGAAAGCAAAAACCAAAGAGATAGGCCAAGGTCAGGTTCTCAGATAATATTCAATAATATTATATGTAGAAAATGACAGTTACTATTTCATCCTTAATGACAAACTACACTGGCTTTGACATAATCTTACACAATTTAGAAGTGTAACAACTCCTGCACAATGGCGATTTCTATTATGTCCTGAATGAATAATTAAATGTAACTTTGCAGGATGAAAGCTGCAAAAACTCCTACACAGACATAAGAAATAATGAAAAGGTTCTGACCCATGTCTTAGGCAAAAACTAATAACCACATCTATATCATTGATGTCTAGCTCATTCTCAAAAGTGAGCTTTAATATAGGAAATATAATCAACTCATTTTGGTCGAACCAGGAAACCAGAGACTCCTTACAAACTAAGAGACCGGATCCAGTTTTCCGATGCCACAGACTAATCGCACAAAATGGCCTGAACCTTAGTAAAGCGGGAGTGAGAGGGCATTGGGTTAGGTTATTAGAAACCAGGTTTGGGCTGGATCTATATCAATCTGGATATAGATGTGTTTCGGATTTAAGGGCATAATTCAAAATAGCGGCCACTACGCTATTTTCAAATTAGCGGTGCTACGATCTGAAACCTAGTAAAGCCAAGCAATTTTAATTTAAAATATTATTTTTTCTATTTCTTCTCCTCAATAGCCTTCCTAAAGTCATCTTTACCCTTATATGGTTCCAGATTACTAAAAAAAGAACACTATTTTTCTTTACAAAAAAAAAAAAAAAAAAAACCACACAAAATATTGGCTACTACACAAGATTTGAATTTTTTGACAACTTATAAAATTCAGATAGCTATCTGCAACCGCATTGCATCGCCCACTACGTAGTATTTTGGCCACTGAACACTACGCCTGCTGCAACCGCTATTTTGATACTTGTTTGAGGGCATAAATCTAAGTTCACCGATTCAAGTCAGAGCAAAATCTAAGCCCAGTCCAAAATCCCGAGAACCAAATCAGGCCCATTGAACCTAAAATCATTTCCTGATTCACCTTATTTGAACCCAGACCTAAGCCAGATCAGGCCCGTTAATGCCCAGAGGACTGCAGTAGCACTCACACGGCAGTTTTCAATTAATCATAAAAAAACATCTAAGTAGTAGTCAAAGCAGAAGCCACACCTAGGCTATAATATTTATGCAACAAAGGTCAGTTTTGGACAGGTTAATGACAGAATGGCATTGCTTATGATACTCGTACTAATATCACTTGTATTTTTTACTACAATTCCAGAGGTAATCAACTAGCCACATAATAGGCTTCCTCAATGAACTCCTTTAAAAGAGGAACTAAAAACTTTTGATATAATAAGAAATAGTTGTTCTCTCCATTCAACAACAATAGAACTTATCTTCTTAACATCAAAACTATTAGAAACAGTTAGAAAATGAAAATGTGCACATTCTTTCTCTTTTTCCCAATCCTGTTTTAAGCTATATGAATAATAAAACTAAAGTACCTGCAGATCATTGCAAAGAAGAGTTATACCATCGACCATAATCATATCAACATAGGGGTCTGCAGAATTAAACAGTTCTATCAGAATCTCAAACTGAAGCAGGAAAAACAATTTGTACACGTACACCAACCATTAAGTAATGACAAAATCATTAGTTGTCAATTCCTTTTTGGTGCTGTTCTGGTTCAGCCATAAAATGAAAAGCTCCAGTGTTTTGGCAACCCCCGTTCATTACGAAAAGAATGAAATGGAATGAAAAATGAAAATAAAATAAAAAAGATAAAAATAATCGAAGATAAAACAACACTGAAAAAAGTTAATTTTAACATAAATGATAAATTACACAACAAGATAGCTATAAATCTACATGTCAAATATGTCAGCGTCATGCATCTAAGCCCCGGATTAAATAAAAAGACAATTCCAACAAGCAATTGTGAATGCTATCTCTCTAATTACAACAAGCAATCGTGCGTCCTATGTCTCAATTGAACATCTCTTTTATCACCTGGTGGTTGAGGCATTCCCCATCGACAGAGAGGATGGTCATTGGAGCCTCATTGCAAATGTCTTAGACAATGAGCAGCTAAACAAAATGAGGGTACAAATGCAAAAAATAAAAATAGCATGAAACTTCTAGTCAGCTAAAACAGAACAGAACAAGCAAGAATGACTGGCAATATGGGCCAGAATTTTTAGGGCACGTTTGGGAACAGCCAGATTCCATGCATTGCAGAATCCACAACCATGGTGTACTTTTTCAATGGATGTTTTCAGGTGTGGTTTCCACACTCATAGAATCTGCAATTCTATTTTGTGCAATGATGGAGAGAGGAGCACGAGAGAAAACATTTTCTACAAACTGACCCCCCTCCTCGGACTTCAAAATCCTGCAGATTGTGGATTTTTTTTATAAAAAAAATCTGTCAAAGATTTTCTGCAGAAGCTTTCTGCAACAACATCAGATTAGCACTTATTCACAGAAAACTTCAGTTATTTTTCACATAAATATCACCACACAGTCTGCACTTAAGGGGTGTTGTTCTTTTCCTGTATGTACTCTTGGATGGAAATTTAGGCTGTTCAATAAAAATATGAGGATTTGAAATTAAAACATGCGGGCCCTTTCAAATACAAAAACATCAAAAGAAGAAAGTTCATTACTTATAGAGTTTTACAATTATGAGAACAGAAGAGAGGGCAGAAAAGAATTGGACAAAGGGCCACTGGTCGAAAAAATGTTTGGACTCATACGAGACTAGATATGCATATGTATATTTCATAATCATCATCCTCATTTTGAAACATTATCCCACTGATATGGAGTTAATTTTGCAAGTTCTATGTTTCTACTCAACCCTGTCCAAACACAAGGGGTCACAAAAGGTTGGGTGTGGATCACAAGTTAGGACCAATTCAAGGCCTATTTGGGGCCCACAAACATACACATAATACTAGGAGGCCCAAGTCCTCGCTGTGTAACAGGCTTGAAGTGGACCATTCCCAAGGGTGCTACACTTTTTTTATTTTTTGAAATGGTTATGGTGCTACACATCCAAAAAGTCCTCAGATTAGTTGAAGTTTATATTTCTATGTTTCAATCATGTTAGGAATCTTCAGTGTGTTTGGAGTCCAAATCCCATGTTTTTTTAAAAATGGGCACATGAAAATAGGTCTATCTGATGGGGTTAATCAGTTACTTATTTAACAAGCCAGTGGATGCGGGTTGTTGATTTGGAAGGTGATTCCTTCTGCTATTCTTCGGTTGATATAGAGGGGGAAAAATGACACTGTATTTAGGGCTCTTCTTCTTCACTTGAGGATCTTGTATAGAGGGTGCCCTTCCATGTGGCTAAATGGTTGACAGTAAAAAAGGAGCTTGCTAGTGTTAGTCAAGTTGGGGAAATTCTATGCAATTGGGAAGCTTAAATGGAGTGTGGACCGCAAAACGTGAGAAAATTGGTCATGTAGTCCTCCACCAAATGCTGGAATTCAACGTGGATGGAATGGCAAGAGGTAAGCCTTGACTAGTGAGCATAGGAGTTCTTCAGAATGACAAAGGGTAGTCTTATACATGTATTCCAAAAATGTGGGGATCAGAGATTCTATTGAAGCAAAGGTGTTGGCAATTCTTGAGGCTTTTTGGATCTTTGCAACATTCTTTCAGGGAAGATTAATAGTGCAGGGTGATTCTTCTAAAGCAGTTTTGTGACCTTCTTCAAATACATTTTTCATTTTAAGGAGATTAAAGCTATCTCTTCTCATAAGCAGGTGGATTTCTGTCATGTTAGTCAATCCGCAATAGCATGGCATATGCTTTAGCAAAACAAGTTCTGTGGGTATAATGCTCCATATGGCCCATTTATTGATGAGGTGTTATCCATTTGACAGAATTGAGACTCAGTAGTTTATTTTAGCCAGAAGCTAGGGCTACTATGTCCCCTGTATAAATGTCTTAACTGTCTCATTTCCATACATGATATTTTATAAATAAAATTTCTGAGCTCTCTTGTGGATTCGCAAATGTTCTTCTTGAATGGGAATCCCAAACAACTTCCAGCTAAGGCTTTGAATCTAATCCTTTGATTGAATCCATCTAATTCTCTACCAAATAACTCTGCAATTAATCATGTCCTCCCTTACTACTTCATTCGATATCTTTATTAGTCTCTCCCTCTCGTAGTTCCTTTAACTTATAACCTTTACGTTCCCTGTCTTCATGTATGTGAGGAAACTACCTCAAAGGACATTCCCTATTTTTCTCCTCCAATCAAGCTACCTGTAAGTCTCCTCTAGTGTGCACTTACTCCTAATCCTCCACATGCCCATCTTAGCATGCACATCTCATGCATGTTTCTCAATTCTTCATTACCCAACATTCAGCAACATACAACACAGCAGGTCCACCTGTTGCCATAAAAAATCCACTTTATGGAAGTAGTACTCATCGATTGTATAACACTTCACTAGCTTGTCTCCACCCGACCTTGTCAAATCCGACTCAAACTCTTTGTTTCATTTATATAATTGCCACTGAATATTAAAACCTATCACACTGTAGCACCAAGTAAATTTCAGTTTTTACCAACACACACACAGATCCACTGATCTTGCACTCTGTATTTTGTCTTTAATCTGGCTTGTCATTTAATTTCTTCCTTGTTTCACTAATGGGTTCCATATTATCTATTAAACAACAAACATACGCCAACAGACTTCATCTAGGGTATCTATCACTAAGTTGTCCATAACAAAGTACATAAATAGAAGCTTAAAGCGGACCCTTGGTGCGATCAAACCCCAACTGGGAATTCACCTCATAAAGTTCTCACCCTCATAATTGCCCATTCATAATGTCATGCATAATTTCAAAATAAGTAAAAAAACCATTCGAGATGCATTTTCTCCAGTGTCCAACAAATAAAATACCGACTTACTCCATCATAAATCGTAAGCCAAATCGAAAAAAAAACCACATGCAAATTTTCCTTCTCTCTAAATTTTTCATTAGCTGTCTTAATGTGAGAAAGATTTGCAGTACTAGTTAAGCATAAGCCTATACCGTTTCTCTAAATTCTTTATTTTTGTCGAATGTGTCATGATCTGGCTCAGAAGTAGTAAGCTTAAAATGTCAATAGTCTAGTGGCAAATTAGTGCAAGCACAGAAGTAACAACTAACATGGCCGTGCACAAAAATATCATTGAAGCACTTCCCACCAATAACATAGAAGGGATGCAATGAAGTATTTTTATTGTAACCCACTGTGTGAGAATAAGTCACCTTTATATCTATGATAAAGCTCTTCAAGATGTCTCGAATCAGTCACTGATCTAATCTGTGGCTGGCTGTAGAATATATCAAAAGCCCCTTCAAGATGCCAATCGCTCGCCTTTAATGCCTGGAGAGCAACCTTTTCACTACAAAATAGCAGTATAACAGAAAGTCATTAAAGATAAAAGTAATGTCAAAGAAAGCAATATTTTAGTATGTTACGACTAAATACAAGGGAAGAAATGCCAACCTTAACATATCCTGCCTGTATAAGAGGAATATGACTAAAACCTAACTAACACAGGTACAATTATAATCCATTAATGGTACTTCAGAAATGATTATTACACAAGATATTAAGAAGAAGGCCTTCACTTGTTGTTCAATAAAAGAAGTAAATTAATGAGGTGAAGAATGGAAATTAATCTTCTGCGCACGGTTCATATGGGAACCGTGCGCCGGGACCATAAAAAAGGCAGAACGCACCTGTGCATGGTTCCCATGCGAACTGTGTTCTAGGTATGCATTTTTTATTTTTTAATATGAAGAGAAACTCAAAATTATACAACTCTCTCTCTCTCTCTCTCTCTCTCTCTCTCTCTCTCTCTCTCTCTCTCTCTCTCTCTCTCTCTCTCTCTCAAACACACAAAGAATGCTTAAAAAATGGATCCAATTACCTGTCATTTCTGATGCCACATACTTAGGGACCTTTACTTGTCATTTCTGATACCACATACTTAGGGACCTCTTTTTTTTTTTAATATTATATACTTAGGGACTTGGACTACCTGGTTATTTAATTGGACAGACTCAAAAGCTACAAGTTGGATCCAGGTCATTTTTGGTTTTGGATCCTGAAAAAATGACAAACCATATAATGGGAGAGAGATGAAACTACACTATTGGGCCTAAACAATTGCAAACATGCCTCAGAAGAAGGGAAAAGAAAGAAAAATGTGTTAAAAGAAAGAAAGAATTTTTCAGGTCCCATTAATTCTTTGGATGCTAATGGTGCGTAAGTTTATGCTTTATTGGTGGGTTGTCAGGAATTGTGGAAGTTGGGCAGTTATAATGCTATTATTGAAGGAGATTCTTTTTCTGCAATCTATTGGGGATCATGAAAGTCCTTTTTTCCTTGGAGAAAGGCAGATTGGGTGGAGGAGGTGCAAGATATTTCTTCTCAATTCCATCTTACTTTTAATCAGTCTTGCGAGAGGCGAATCTTAGGTCACACATTTCTTCTGATGTTTAATTTTGTTGTTTGATTTCTTTCTTTTGTATCGTTGGTTGTTTCCCTGATTTTATTTTGCTTCTTTTTTCAATAAAATTTACCATTATAAAAAAAGATAGTCAACAGACAATCAGCTTCACAGACATCGAGGGGAAAGTGCATCCAGAATGATTGTATCAAAATTATACAACGCATATGAAGGGACAATAGCAATCATGAGAAACATTTAACCATGCAACCACTGATGAAGACTGATAAATGATCCTAAATGTGTGTTTTCAGTCTCCAACTATGTCCAAGATTCATCAATGATGATAATATGCATCAAGCTGGCAACTTGGCATAATGATTAAGGGTAGGGCTATTGGTAGCGGAATGAATTTGGGGCTATGCTATCAAATGGAAAGGCTTAACACGACCTATCCTCGATTATTTGTTTTCAAGGTGGAACTTTGTAGTTGCTTCTTTGGTACCTTTATAGTCTCTTCATTTTTTATGAAGTCTTGTTTTTTTTTTTTAATAGCTATTGAGTGAGGAAAAAAGTGAGATAGGTATGATACATTAGTTATTGGAATCTGCGCCTAAGGGGAATACAGTTTCCTTTTGTACTACATTAAAATGAACAGATGCAACCATATGTATGAACAACAGATAAGGTTTCATTAGCCCGGCTAAAGAATTTAGTAGTGATTCTCTAGCAAGCAGTCACTGGTTCAGTTATTTAAGGTAGAGATAACGATAAATCTGTAATTTTAGATCACAAATTTATTCATTATAATTGCCAGTAAAAAATATATTGATTCTAATTGGAAGGTGCTCATTGTTGCAACCACAAGGTCATCGTGTTCGAGTCATATTACAAATAAAGATAAATCAATGCACCAATTTTCCAAGGTAAAATTATGATCTCCCATCAAGAAATTATTTTCCCTACATTGCATGCATGATTCAAAATTGCAATCCACTCAAATATAAATGAAGGAGTACAGAGACCTCAATGCTTGGAAGACAAATACTAAAATTATTTACAAGAAATCAATTTTAATGCAAGAAATTTACCTAGAGCCAGTTATTGCCATGAACTGTTGAACTTTCTCGCGGTGTCCTCTTCCCATTTTATGCTATAAATCAAGTAGCAATTAGTTAATACAAACTTGACTAGTGTTAGAATTTATGGTTAAAAAAAAGGAATACTACATTGCAAACAAAGTAAAATCATGGTGCGAGGGAATGGCAAAGGATAGGAACAAAGAAAAAGACTCCAGAACAGCTTCATACAAATTTTGTTGGAAATTTTCAGTAGTCAAGAAATAGGGAGTTTTGCATGGTTCGAAAATTGGGAGCAAGACTCCATCAGTCACTGGTTCAGGTGGACTTGAGAGATGGACCTACCAAGCATGTTCAAAAGTTAACTATAACTACATTTTAGTTACAGTGTGTGAAAAAAAATGTTTTACCTTCTTCATTGTAGAATGTGTAAATAAATAAGTCATCTCTTTCATCTGAGAGTAAACAAACTAACCAAAAACTACAAATGCCAAGCTTGGTTCACAAACCACATTATGACTAGGAAAATCAAGCTTAACTTCAAAGAAGAAAAATCAAGATGGGCATTTAACAATGACCTCATTACCTAATACTTGACCACATCAAATTGACTTGGGTGAGTTCCTAGTCGATAAGCCAACTTTTAAAGCTAAAATAATGTGTGGAACAGACAAAATGATGCATTACAACTACAAATAAATAAATTTCTAGATATATCTCTCTTTTGACTATTGCATTGAAATTATCCAAGATAATATGGCATCATGTGGGAAGGACGATTTTCAATCCATTGATGAATATTATTCTAGTGTGAGAAACAATCCAAGGGGGGTTCAATTTGATCTAACTATAAGCAGGCCCCATGGTGCAAGCTTTGGACTCCCATGTAGCCAGCAATATATGATCCTCTTTCATCAAGGTAGTCTGTTGGACTAAGACCACCACCAATGAATATCGATCTGCCCATATATCAAAGAGATCTAAGTTACATTCATTCAGTTGGAATCCACTAGGAGTGGCATTGATCAGGAGAGATTCAATGGGAGCCAGCGCAACCATATTGTGAATTGTGATAAGACCCTCATCATCAAGACCACCCAGGCAAACTTGCATGGTTGATGGATGGTTGGATAGGATGGGACCAGTGGATTCAAAAGATCCAAATATACCCTTATTAGAGACCATAATGCCCACAAAGAAGACAATTAGAACAATTTAGTTCGACTCTCCATTTCATATGCCCTTGATTCTAGAGATATGATCATCCAATCAATGTGTTTTTTAGTCATATCCATTGTACAACAGTCCCCTCCTATCCAAGGAGGCAGCAAGATGGGCCCATCATGAGCATCTCAGTATAATACAGTCTGATCATCACTATCTACCACTCTGAATTGTAGGCCCACTTCCTGTCAGGGTAAGAGCACCCGATTAAAACCTTGAATATTAAAATTTATCTTTAAATAGAAAATTCAGGTAATTCTTGGAGAAAAGTATCTAAACATAATGGTGCGACTGTCAATTTTTTATGATAATTTAATAATCTCAAATGTTATCAGATTTATATTGATCAACCATTCTACCAGTCCGGGGAGAGGTGACGACACCAGTCTGAGCTGAGGGAAGCCCTGTGAGTCACTGAAATGGCGGCAGGAGGCGCACCCTAAGCCTAGCTTCTTGGAGCTGCTATTGTGGTTCTATAATTTTCTTAAAAAGATATTGCAATTCCAACCCGACTGAAATCCGTGACAATTTTCTATCCCACCCAACTGTGATTGTCTCAACCAAGTCTTGATCCTTTTAAAATTTTCTTTTCAATTTAATAGGCTAATTCTTTTGTTAAATTCTAAATAACAGCAAGACCAGCCACAGCCAGGCTGACATTCATATTAAGGTTTTCTTTACTGGAAAATAAATTTGTTGTAAAGCAAGCACCAAGCATGCCAAGGAAATAATAAGAAAACAACAACCTGCAATCCCCACTAAGTGACACCACCCAACACAAATAAATGCCTAATTTTTTTGAGATAGAACACCAATCCCTAAATAAAAACCATAAACTCTCAACCAGATCCCATACCTACTCAACACAAACCATCTGTACAAACTAAGAGACTAAGAAATCACGATCAAAATTAACACGATAATGAAGGTTTAAAGTTCATACTTCCTCTTTCTTATGGATTTTGTCTTTGAATGATAACCCTCTCTTTCAGCTTTGATACCTTTATCTAGAAACCCATTACAAAAAACCACATAACCTCTTCAATATTTCCAAAAGAGATCACTACCATTTTACATTTTCTCAACATCTGTTCCTTCGTATTTTCATGATCAACGTTATCACCTTCTTCTCAGAATTCTGAAACCTTTGACATGCAATCTGGGTCCCTTAAATGAGATTCATTACTAACATTAGCACTATAGCCCACATCTTTGAAATGAACAGCCCAATGAATATGATCCTTCGAATTGCCACATTTAATGCGATTGTGCTCATCTAATTGAGAAGGTGTCATTAACCTTGCAACAGGAAGCTTCGCTATCCACATTTATAAGCTATGATACCTGGATACTTGCACAAGCCCAATGTATCCGTATCGGACCAATACGATACTTGTATTGGTACCCGATACTGCACTGATACTTCTAGGGTATAAGTTTGGCAGATCCTACTTAGCAAGTACATTATTTCATTTAATTCTTTAAATTTTCTGACTTCTCAACATAGAAAATGTTAGAAAGGAATATAAACAATGATAATTACATTAATTCAAACATGATCTGAAGGAAAATTTTGGACACTCGTATCCGTATCCGTATCCGTGTCATAGATTTCCTAAAGTGCAGTGTCGTATCCCCTATCCCCGTATCTATGTTCGCACCCGTATTCATATCTGGGCATCATAGTTTATAAGCATACGAGAAGCTATTTCCAGTACTTTTTTTTTCCAAGTGAGAAAGGCGTTGGTTGTGCTTCACACCCAAATCCCAATTCACTCATAAATCATTCATCATTAAAGATATATCAAATCTATTTAGAGATGGCATCAATCCCAATCTCATTATTTTGTTCTATCACTTACCGGTGAGAGGTGATACTTTATCCCTATCCTCTTCATTTTTCAAACTTTTATGTTTCAAATGTCTAAGATTTTTTCTTTTCAGATTTAGCAAAACACATTGCACCTGTGCCAAACCCAGCCTATATATCCAACAGATCAAAGTGTCATTCAGTGCTTGATTCAAGTCTTCTACCTCTTTGCATGCTGAAGTCACATGCATCTTGTTCTAATCCCAATGCAATATGCGGAATTCAACTAAGAAAAAGGTTTAAAAAATAAAATAAAAATAAAACACTTCATGAAGAACCCTAAATCCCAACTCATAAACTGGATTGCACCTACACTAATGAAAAATGCCCCAATAATAGCAACAACACCACCACCACCACCACCACCACCAACAATGATGACAACGACAAGGACGATGATGATGATGGAGACAAGCTTCTTCTTAGAAAGGCATGCAGGATGGCTGTTTACTAGCAAAAACTAACAAAGGATGCACTTCAGCTAGGAGCTGAAACGCTTTGCGATTTCTATAATTCAAAAGAGAAGAAAAACAGGAATGTTTTCGTGTCAAACCCATCTGGATTCAGTTTCCAACTGAAATCAACATCACTTCCATTTCAAAACAATAATATTTCCTACTCCAGAAATCTAGGATTGCCGTGCAGTACATCCAAAAGCACCGCCAGTATACGATCGGATCTTTCCACGAAAAAAACTAAACATCGATATTTCATTAGAAAGAAAACTTCGTGTCAAATCCTATCAGAATCAATCTAAATCAAAATCGAATGAAGAAACCTAAAAAAAAAAAAAAAAGACTCGTATCTATACTCTATAATCACATATGATCGATTTAGTTGAACAAATCTTGATTCACATCTCAAGTTTTTTCAGATACTGACCATTTTTGATCCGTAGAAGAAATGAGAAGGAGCAGTTCAAGTGATTTTCGGAGGAAGAGTTTCTAGGGTTTCGATCGTCCGCTTCTTCACTTCCACCTCCTGCTGAAACTGCTAAAAAGCACCGTGGGGACAGATGCCAAGGTATAAAGAGCTGTGGGGCCCACATTTAGGGGATGGACCGTAGATGTGATGGGATCCACGTGCTTCAGACAATCTGTGGGTCCCCCTTGTCCCTTGTAATAAAAAACATAAGAAAGTGGTACAACAGGTCACTAGGACGTAAGCAATGCCACTTTAATCGTGTGGAGGGAGTTATCCGACGTGTCGATCATTAAGCCTCAGACCGCAGATCTATCCAGTGGGGGCCATCCCATCATGTGGAGGTTTGGAGGGTGGCAGTGTGGGCTCCACTTTCCAAATTTAGTCATCATTCAATACAATGGAAATAGGGATGCGTAATTCTGATCTAAACGTCAATTAATCTTTAATCTTTGTGGATTTGGATTTGACATGGAATCTATGTGTTGTAATTATATGCGACAATAACTTAAAATAAACTAATTTGATCTTGTACCTAAATTCGAGAATAAGACGGGGAATGTATATACATATATTTGATATATTTTAATAGAAGAGCCTTGAGATAAATATTTTAAATATACAAGTGAAGCTATTAAATGGTACGAAGTTATAAAGATAGGTAGACTCTCGTATTTAAATACAACTAAAGGTTCTTAAATCCTGTATAAATATTTAATGCGTGAACGTAATTGTTCATTCTTTTCTAAATATACAAATGAAGCTATTAAATGGTACGAAATTATAAAGATAGGTAGACTCTCGTATTTAAATACAACTAAAGGTCCTTAAACCTATACAAATATTTAATGCTTGAACGTAACTGTTCCTTTTGGTATATGGAGGAATTGTTCAAGACCTTATATAGATGGATCCTAATCCTAATCTTCCTTTTATTCTGTCACTAAAAAAAAGTGATTTTTAGTAAAATATTTTTTTTCCCCGCAACTAAAACTGTTGTTTTCATCTCGAGACACATCGTCTAGGCTTTTTTGACAATTTAGCCGTGAGAATTTTTTTTCACTACTAAAACTCACACCTATTTGACTTTGAGCAACGGAAAAACCCACCAGTAAGTGCGGACTGCAACTAAATATCACTTTTTTTAGCCCTAGTTATAAATGCCATTAAAGATGCCATTCATTGTAATTCAAACCATGGGATGCCTCAAGATTTTCCAACCCCGTAAATACATCATTTTGAGTTCTTCTCTTAAAACCATTTGGTCGAAAATCAATGTCTCCTCTGCAAAGGGACTTTGGATAAGAGGGTTGTAAAATATTTATATTTGCTATTATAATTATCATAGTTGGATTCCAGAGCTGATGACTATAGAAAAAATCAAATTAGAAAGGGATTTAAGGATACCTCTGCCATGCTTGAGGTGAGCGGATTGAATTTTAAAGATGTTTGCTTGATCTTCTCGTGGAAACCTCTTCTTCATTGATAGCTAGCTTTCTTTACCAAGTCGAGAGGGATGGTATTCATTCCATCAAGGCTCTCAAATATTTCGAACATTCTTCTATTTGCCATGTATTCTCACTTTACTTGAAAACTTGTCTTAACTGCCCTTTCATCTAGCACCTATTTGTTTCATGTAATCAATAGGAATTGTAAAACTTTTACTTTCTTAAATGGTTAGCCAAAAAAATAAAGGCTAGTTTTCGAAAATGAAAATCAAATTACATCCCTTCTAATAAAAATGAATCAAGGGGAAACACACACCATCCTAATAATTCAAATTCTAAAAAAGTGAGGGTACATCTCCACTTTATATCATTGACCCCTCTCCTCTTTAACATACCCTAGGCTATTCAGGCCAAAGCTTGTTCACTCGATGGCTAAACCAATCTGCAAAATATTATATCCAAACTCATATTAAGAAGTCAACTTAAGTGGTCCAAAATACATCATTAGCCTTTAACCATACAAAGATTTAGCCATTTGGGACTTCTTTGATGTATAGTTTTCATTTAGTTTTGTAGTTTTTTGGTCTAGCAATTTGTTATTTTATTGGGCTTGGGTTGGTTGCTTTGGGTTAGAACTCTAAACAGGAGAAGTCATTTAGATCCTCTAGCCCTACCAGATTTATTTATTAGGTCAGGAAGTCAGGCACCCATATTTTAGGATCAAAGGTGTTTTTTTTTTTTTTTTCCTCTTTTGAGAAACAAAAAGTTCCCTGCACCAACAGTGTCATCCAAATTGCTTCAACAAATTAACCACTTACAAGGCCACATGCACAAAAAATAAGAGCTTCTAACCTTATTGGAAGTGAGATGTCTAATTAGGATATTACCATTTGACTAGCATTCGAAGAAACTCTAAAGTCTAAACTATAATAGCACACTTGGAGATTAAGTGTGTACTTGAAAGTTGCCCGGGCTATGCATCTCTGGATCTCAAAAGAAAGATTTTCACCTATAAGCAGACGATACATTGAGCATATGCTTAATGGTCTGATTATGGATAAGGGTCATGCAAAGATTGAGTAGAACACTTCAGTGGGGCTTGCCCATAGTTTTAGATATTTTATCCATGTATGGGATGATCCCAAATTTTACTTTAATAGGAGGCGCATATTTTATTTTAATAGGAGGCGTTATGTAAGATTGAGCATACAATTAATAATTCGATTGAGAAATTTAATTAATGATGAATAAGGTTGTGTTAATCATGTTTTTGATCATATTTCTAATATTATGTCGGGGCTGGCTTCATTAGAACCCCCCCCCCCCCCCCCCCCCCTCTTCCCTTTTCTTGTTTTGCTCCTTCCCCTTAGAAGAAGCCGGAGTGAAAGCTCGAGGATCCGGGACTCTCTATCTCTCAACAGCTCAGAAAAAGCTCATAGGAGTCTTTCATAAGGCCATGTGGCCAAGTAGTATATATCCAGTGCCTACCTTCTAAAGATCTAAACCATGTAACTTGTGGATTCACCCTATTTATTTATAGCATGCTTTAGGGGGTGTTTGGCACTTTACTTTGTTAAAGTGAAGTGAAGTGAATCCAGACAAAAAATTATAATGGGTCATATCAAACCCCTTTTTTCCACAAAAAAGTCAAAAAAACAACCCCTTTTTCCACTAAAAGACAAAAAAACTCCACTTTTCTATACAAAAAGTCAAAAAGATTCCATACCAAACAACTAAAAATAAAAACACCATCATAATACCTTATATTTTATTCTCTTTTGATTTGATGCTTCACCTCACCATGCTCTTCTCTAAAGTCGTGTTTTGCTAAATCTTCAAAGATCCCTCACCTATTTTCCACAAAGTCAGTGAAAAAAAATCACATTTATTTAATAATTATAAACCCTCGAGGGTTTGGCGAGCATAAATCCTCATTTTGAGAATCTTCAGGTCCATAGGATTTGAAAATCCCTCATTTTTATGGATTTACACACCGATACCAATTTTTCTTAGCTCTATGTATTGATGTCGATGTGAAATTTTCAGACATACTAATTCTAAAGCACTGATGGGCATGTGAAAATCCTTAACTATACTGATTTTCAATGAAAAATCCCTGTTCCAGCTTAGTAAGGAATCTTCAAAATTTGTGGATTCCTTACTGTTACCAAATGTGCTATGGATAAAACAAATCTTCTCTAGTCAAATAGGTTTTTCCAATTTGGATATACTATAAAGGAGAAAAATAAGTTTCTTCTCAACTAACTTTTCAATGTATATATCTATATAATAAGGGAGCTCAGTTTTTGAATTCCCCATATTTTGGACCCTTGGATTTATTATGTACATAAATCCTAGGGATATTTTGGACCCTTGGATTTAAGAGGGGAAGGAAAAAAGGGGCTAAAAGTTGAAAAAATTTATAAGTTTTTGCCATCCCCATCAAAAGCGCATTCACATCTTCAGTTGTACGGCGCAAAAAAGTGGCCGCAAGTTTAAGTTAGGGAGCTTCTACTGGCACACCAAATTTAACTTTTCCCAAACAAATTCTCTCTACACACATTCCTATAATTTAAAAAAATACATTAGTTTCTTTTCACACACAATAAAATTTCCTAAAACTACCCATCCCTCCATTTCCCTCTTTCTTCCCACACACATCCTCATCCCTTTCTTCCCACACACAAGAATCACCATTTCTTCCGGCGTTCCTCTGGCATTCCTCCGGCGTACCAGTCCGCTCCACCATCTCCACAATCCTCTGGCATTCCCTTTTTCCTTCACCGTTTATTCTTCTTTCCCCATCTCTTCTTTACCATTTTTTCCAACTTAGATTATCTTTTTTTTCAGGAAAACTTGTTATGGGGATAGATTCTCATTCAATGTAAGTTTTTAGAAACAATGTTAGTGTTTTTTCATGCATTTGGGTGCGTTTTATCCATTGTCGCAAGGGTATTAGAAATCGTGACTCTGTTCGGTCTTTCAGGACCGAACATATTGCATATGTTCGGAAGTACAGGATCGAACAAATGCCTTATGTTCGGAACTGTATATCTGAACATATGCCATATGTTCGGTCCTGAAAGACCGAACATATCGGGAACCTGCAACTCGTTCCAGGCGAGAAAACTTTTTTTAAAAAAAGACATAAAACTGATTGAAAGGCACCATTTGATTATTGTTTTCTTCCTCCATTGCACTATAATTCCTTTAGATATAGAATGAAAAAAGATAAAGTACAAAGAAGAATAAAAAATGAAGGAGATGGAGGAAGATGAGTTGCCCAAAGAGCATAAAATGGAGAAAGATGAGTTGCCTTTTGAGTTTTTCTGGAAAGTGAAGAGTGAGATGGGTGGGAGGGAAGAAGATGAGCTTGTGTGTGAAAAGAGGGGCAATGGATATTTTGGTCATTTCATAAAGGGGTAAAAATATAATTACAAAAATATCAAATTCCTTGTGTTGGAAAAGAAAAAAATTGTGTGCCAATAGCAGCACTCTTAAGTTATTTACAGGTATTACCATCACTTCTTCATTTAAAAGAAAAGCAGCGCAAAAAGAGGCAGCAAGTTTGAGTTATTTACAGATATTGCCATCCAAAAAGGTGTCAAAAGCAAAAAGGGGAGGGGGGGGGGGGGGGTTTGAGAGTCCAGAGATCTGGGACACTACTTCCCCGGATCCCTGGACAATTTCTCCCTTATCCGGGTGACGAGTCAAGAAGTTTGGGCCAGGTCTGGGGTTAAGTTCTGGTTAGATGGGTTTAGGTTGGATTTAGGTTTGGATTAATTTGGGCTAGAGTTTGATGGGCTAGATTGAGTCAAGTTCAGGTCAGGTTTGACAGGTTTAGTTGAGGGCCCAATCAAGGTGTGGATAACAGGTTTGGGGCCCAAATGGTGGGCCGCAGTGGGGTCCGGTCTGAACAATAATCACTGAGATCCAGGTTTCACAAATTTTGATCCGCCCGTCGGATTTCAAAGTTCTATATATGGATGGAAAGCCCTCGATGAGTAGATCACGAAGAGCCAACTTTCGGGGCGATCAGGGGTCTAGAAGTGATAGGTGATTTTTCAGGTGGGCACCCCGGGGGTGCGGGACCTGCTATTATGATTTTTGATCCACCCGTCGGATCTCGAAGTTCTATATATGGACGGAAAGCCCTCGACGAGCCAATTCCTAAGGCAATTAGAGGTCCAGGAATAATAGGTGATCTTTGACTCGAGACCTAATCAGGACATCGTTAAATAGGGTGGACCGAATTACCCCTCATAGGGTGCCAAAATTCATGTTAGTTGTTAGGTGGTCAAAAGAAGAGTAATTAGATTTAGTTGTGCTCAGAACATGGTGCGCCGTGCCTTCAGGTACGGGCAATCACTAGTATATATATGTAGAGAGAGAGAGAGAGAGAAAGGGTAGAGAAAATAATATTTTCTCCAGAAAAATAATTTTCATTAATATGCGTGAAACTTCACCTTTAATAAATAGTTTATATGATACTTTTAAAATGGTTTTCTCCTAGATAAACTTTTTTGTTCATATGTAATCACAATGGAGAATCACTTTTGTGTATATTCGGAAAAAAAAAAAAAAAACCCTGACCCCCTTTAGGAAAAGCTTTTACATGGAGCTTTAGCTCAATTTTATGCTTTTCCTCGTGAAGAAGTGTTTGCACCAAACATTGATTTTACTCTAGTGTAGAAAAGTATTTTCACGGTCTTCACTTTTTCCACTGAAAACTGCTAGGGTACACAAATGTGCCTAAATCCAAAATATATCATGAAAAAAATAATATCAACAATTGGATCAAACATAAGTACAATTAAAGGAAGCAAATACACTCGATCAAATATTAAAACACAAAATATTAAACATTTGAAGCATTTAAGAAGGCAATTCGCTTACATGAAAGTATATTTAAAAAGAAATATTATTTGGTTAAATTTTACAAATGTTTTGGCTCAGGCTATCACACTATAGTATGCGAGTAATGATTGTAAGAAACCAAAATAAAGCCTATGATGCATTGGATACTTCAAAATGAACAATATATATTTATTTATTTATTTATTCAGCAAAAGGGGATCGCGACCCCAAGAGACTTACAGACAAGGGAGGAGAAGAATCCACACATGCGGTGAGTGAGAACTAACACATGTGAGGCGCAGGGGCAAACCTAGTTGATATGAACTTTTTCTATGTAAAACCCTTATCTTAGTCACGTTCATTGCATGTCCATGTCATATCTATACCATATCTTATGAGATGGCGATGGGTCAAGTTTAAACGGAGACATGCCCCAACCCGCTCTTATTAGGGTAGATTTGATCGTAATTTTCATTGGGTCCTTGGTGGGTATATTAGTTAGAAGGTTAATCCAAGTTAGGTTCAGCACGGATTGGGTCTTAGTTCGTGTTGACTCAGCCCGTCCCGCTTTCATTAATTTATAGGGGAAAAAGCACTTATACCTACCGGTACTTTGGTATTTTTGCAGAGTAGTCCCTGTATTTTGATATTTCGGACTAAACCTACTTGTAGTTTTAGTTGACGTGTAAATACAAACGGCCGTGACGGAATATATGAAATAACGAAATTACCCTTCCATGTATAAGGTCTCTACTCGCGTGTTTGTTCATTTTCCCATTTTGCTCTTGCATTAGGGTTCACATGGTCTGGCGATTTTGGGCGATCTTGCGGTTAGGGTTTACATTTTCTGAAAAGAAGCATGCAGATTCAAATCCAAACACTTGAAAACAGAGAAAAACAAAACCAGATTTAAAACAAAGACAGATCTGATTCTTGGCGGCATCTGTGAGGCGGACAGATCTGATTCATGGCGGCCAATAGACTGATGAAAGAAAAAAAAATTCTGGCTGTGAGGCGCATGGCAGAATCGGTGAAGCAGACATTGGTCGTCTATGATCTCAATCCGGTCGTGCTGCCAAATGCCCATAGTTGAAAGGCGGTTTGTGTTTTCCAAATCTTGACGGAAGTTTTGTGCTGCCAAACGCCAACAGTTGAAAGGCGTTTTTTGCGGTTTGTGTTTTCCTGATCTTGACGGAAGTTTTGTGCTGCCAAACGCCAACAGTTGAAAGGCGTTTTTTGCTATTTGTGTCATTCCAGAGATTGACGGTAGGTTAGTGTTGCCTTAATTTGCGGTTTGGCCAATCGTGGATGGTTAATTTGCGCTTTGGCCAGTCGTGGGTCAGTGGATGGAAATCATTCGCGACTAATTTCGCTTGTGATCTTCATGACCGTCCGATCCCCTGTTTTGTGGACTATTAAATGTTATTTTCAGTTTGTTCTTCAGCAAGGTATTGTTGATTCCATGATGGCCCCACTAGAACAAAGTCTTGTAGTTACTAGATCAAAGTGGAGGTGTTATTATTCTAGTTATTGATCTAACAGTGCATGCTTTGTATGATATAATAATCAGGTCTTGAAGGCCTTTGTTCATGGAGATGAGAATCTCTTCATCAATTACCCATAACTGGAGGAGGCACTTGTTTGGGTATACTTCCATTCCAATCTCCCAGAATTCAACACAGTGGAGTGCTGGGGCCCACTCAAAGATGCAGTTGCTCCTTGCCCGGACTTGATGAAAGATCAGTTCTCCTCTCCAGAGAGCAATTGGGAGTGACCACTGCCATGCCAAGTGGACTGCACATGTTGCTTCCCTCCAATGAGTTTGATCCCATGGCCACGGGACTTTGAAGTGAACAACTAGACCTCCTAACACAGCTTACATCAACAGCAGTCACCTCCTAACACAGCTTACATCAACAGCAGTCATGAATGATGACTGGTTGTTATTTGTTACATTTTATTATAGAGAAAAATAGCAAAAGATCCTTATAAGTGAATGTATCCAGCCTCCAGTCCAAGGAAAAACTCTTTAAGGCCTATGGTCCACTCAGCTAGACTGTTTGTAGCCATAGGTCCCTGAGCCCACATGTTTTCATTTTGAGGACTAAATTGCCCTTCCAACCATTTTAGGCATAAAATTTTGAAATTTAAAATTTAATATTTTATATTATCCCTCTCCTTCTCCAAAGAGCATAGGTTTGCAACATCCGATTTGAGGGCGAGATTGGGGATGAGGGAGGAGAGATCGTGTGGGACACTGCTGCACCCACCTGCACCCGTCTCCCCTGTCTTCTCCCTCTTCTCCTTCTCCACTATCTCTCCCTCTCTAATCTTCCGCCCTCTCTCTGCTCCCTCTTCCTTTCCGTTCCTTGTCCTCTCTCGCCCCCCTCTACACCTCTCTTCCCTCTAATTCTTTTCTTCTCCGCTCCCCGTCTCTCCGCTCCCTCCCTGTCTTCCTCCTCTTCTCCTTCTTTTCCACCTCTCCCATCTGTTTTCGCCCAGCGTCCACGCGCGTCGCCCTCCAAGGAGTTCCACTCGTTCCTTCAGCCAGTGAGACACTCGTCAAGCTATAGATAGGTAAAGCAAGTTTGACATGTTTCCGACTAAGAATGGCCCACTCATTTGATCCAACCAAAAATCTCGACCGCCCACCGATTTCCCATTTTCGTCTTCCCTGCCTGACATAAGTGGGAACTTGGCAGGGTCCAATCCGGAGTAGATGGCCGATGTCATCGGATGGTCCAAATTCAAGGATGTGCCAGTATACAAGGATTATGCAGTATATGTAAAGGATCTGCCTGACCCGTCATCTGAAGCAGGGCTTGAATAGATGGATTCAATTCTCAATGGATTGGAGATGCTGCTGGTGGTGTCGTTGCTTGTAGCTTAGTTGCCCTTTGCATTGCAGTCTATCAACGTCAGAAGAGGGGAATTGGCAGCGGAGTGGGGAAACTGACACAACTGGCCGGAAAAATGGGACCCACATGCGGAAGGCGACTGGGACAATGCCGGCGCGGTACTCGGCGATCTTGAGGAACATGGGCATGGCGAGGTCAAAGTGGGGGCGAGGAGGGTTGCACCAGCCGCCGTCGTCGGAGGGTTGGGCGAAGTTGGGAGGGCAGAAGTTGGCGGCGGTGATGAAGATGGAAGGGCTGCCGGAGTGGCACCACGTGGGGTCGTCGGCGCATTTTAGCTCAAAGCAGGACCCACAGCTTTGCCCATTGTTGAAGAGTGCAGTGCTCAGAGCTGCTGTCTCCACTCCATACCCCTGGCAGTATAGATTCCCATTCAATGCAAGGCCGAGCTAGTTGCCAGTCTATGGGGGCTCTAATTTTCGAAGATGCGGCGCACGGAATCTTCGTCTCGGGATAAAAGGGAAGGTAGATCAATCTCGGAAGGATTCCGGATTGCAGACAGAATAGAGGATCTATGTTCGTCATTTTTTGCTCTGTTTCTGTCTTTTGTCAAATTCCGTGGAGGACTGACATCTCCCCGGTGATCGCTTTTTGGCTCTGTTTATCTCTTTTGTCAAATTTATCTGAGTTTTTGTCGAATTTATCAGAGTTTTGTTCAAATTTATCTGTTTTCTGTCATATTTATCCGAGTGTTATTCAAATTTATCTATTTTTGTCATATTTCTTTGTGTTTTTGGTAAATTTATCTGAGTTTTTGTCAAATTTATCTGAGTGTTGTTCAAATTTATCTGTTTTCTGTCATATTTCTTTGTATTTTTGGTAAATTTATCTGAGTTCTTTAGCAAATTTATTTATATTTTTTGAAATCTATATGCGTTTTTTAAATTTATTTGCGTCTTTTGAAATTTATTTGCATCTTTTTAAATTTATTTGCGTTATTTGATTATATATTGCTTTTTTTTAAAACTTATTGCATTTTTTGAAATTATTTTATTTTTTAAAATTTATTTTAGTTATTTTGAAATTTATTTGTTTGTTTTTTAAAAATTATTTGAAAATCTGGGGATTCCATTAATCGTGGGCAATTAAATGTTAGTTGGCCATTATTAATGGGATATCCCACCAATCATAGGTTATGATTTAAAGAAATGGTAAACTAGACATTTCAGTCATGAGAAAGTGTGGGAGGGACCTTTGCCTCTATGACTTTTTTTTTGTGGATCTAAGGCCATAAAGTGAAATATTCAGGGACCTATCGCCAAATGCCCCTTTATTATATACATCTAGTGGCTAGGATTGGTGTTAGAGGGACCAAGCTATCTTGACTTACCACATGTAAATCATGTAAATAGAACAGTGCCGGCCCTGGGGACAGCTGACACAAGCGGTCGGCTGGGCCCCCAAAATTTGGCATCCAATCGGGGCCCCCAAATCAACAAAAAAATCACCGAAACCCACCTCTGCCTCGTCAAAATCCTGGCCCAAAATCACCGAAAAATTCGTCGAAATCCTGAATGACGCAGAATCGGGCAGTCAGGCCGGAAAATCCGGTCTGAATATTTTTTTTTTCCTCCTAAAATCACCGCCACACCCAAATTCCAGCCGCCCCTATCCAACCTTTATCAAAACCCCTTCATCCCTCCAGCATCCTCCAAATCCCACCCAGCAGAAGATAAAATAAAAAATAAAAAATAAAAAATAGAGAAACAGAAAAAAGAAATAGAAGACGACAGAAGGAGAACTGGAAAAGGTCTGAGTGACCGAGTTCTGCCGTTCTGGAACTGGAAGCCAAATCCGCACCAATCGTTCTGGATTCCAACCGCCATCAACGCCTTCGGCTCCACTGCACCAAGGCGCCGTCGCCGCCGTGATGCCGTCCAGCAGCGGGCAGCCCGCTCCACTGCACCGTCAGCCCCATCGCCAGACGCTAGTGCCTTTGGCCTTCCACCCCCATCTCCAGATCTCCTCTCCGTTTTCTCTTCTTGCTTTCCAAGTAGCATCACTGCATCAGGTAAAGCCTCTTCTTTCTTTTGCTTTCTTTCTGCACGCATCCCAAGGGCCTCTCTCCCACACGTCACACGTGTCTGCTTATCTCCTTGGAGGCTTGGACCCAGCCTGTAGTTCCGATCTGACCTGATTTCAGTGCGGGTCCAACCTGAACCCAGCCCACTAGCAGTTTAAAAAAAAAAGAAAAAAAATTATCTTTTATTTTTTTATCATTTATTGGTGGGTATACGGGTAGGGCCACACTTTAGTAACTCGCCTAGGGCCCCGAAAACTCAGGGCCGCCCCTGAAATTGAACTTTCTTCATGTCTCCCATGTCATGCTGCTATAAGTGAACGTTTGTCTGATTAAATTACAAAGCCTACTTGTTTCTGGAATTTGATGCTCAAGTCCGGATTGCCTTCTCAGATTCTCATGTTGTCCTCATGGTTTATTCTTGCTTTCCTACAGTAGGCATAATAAATGGCATGGAAACAATAGAAAGATTTTCTTCCGAGCCAGAAGAATGAAAAGCTCTAGACCCCAGCAAGAGCACCATCCCAACACAGTACTAGCCACCTATTCTTGTTGCTGCTTGATCCAGTCTACTCATCATACACCACAAGTGTTACAATTTTGCCAAATTTCAATCAATCAGATTTTCGTCTAAATATAATCGGAGGACAATTCCCACTCAAAGACCTAAAATACTTACTCAGGAAATATTTTCAAACAGTTGAAAGGCGATCGACGGTAGGTTTCATCTCAGGCAAGGCAAACAAAATGAGAAACAGAGGATTGAATTTCCAATTCTGCCATAGTGCCTTTCTTTTTTATAGCCTTGGTTCAGGGGCAAATATGTATTTTTGGGATGATAATTTGGCCCCAAAATGTACTAGAGGCGTTTTATACGACGTACACCGTTAATACTAACAGTTTCCGTTCATTTTGCAAGTCAACTAAAACTACAGGTAGATTTAGTCTGAAATACCAAAATATAGGGGGTACTCTACAAAACGACCAAATTCTAGGTAGGTATAGTGCGGTTTTCCCTAATTTATATAATATTTTGCAATCTTTTCATGTAAAAAAAAAAGGGCTGCACAAGTAGTAGGGCAGTACTCTGAGTCGTCCTCAAGCATTCAGCGGAGCTCATGGTTATTATTTTAATTTTTTATCAAATAACTCAACTCTCAAACCGTGCTGTAATTTGGTGGGTTTGGTATTGAAAATCATAAATACATGGCGAATTAGATCGGGTATGAGGTAATATAGACATCACTCGAGACGGATATTTCTAGCTATTACCCTAACCCGACCTGACCCTAGGGGCGGACCCAGGCACAGGGGTCTAGCAACCACCAAAATTGAAAACGTTAAAAAAAGTTAATCCCTGCCGATTTTGAGAATTATTATGCGTTTTTCTTTTACATTTGCCCCTTTCTCCAATATTTCTTTAACATAGAGCCCTCCAAGTTGAATTTCCTTCGTCCACCCTTACGTGACCCATTGCCATCCTAGCATCAATGTAACAAAGGATTCCCTGATCTTGTACTATTGATACGTCTAATGCATACCATTTTTTTTTCTTTTTTTTTTGTACCCCAGGTAGGGTGGTTGGAACTTTTTTTTTTCATTTATTTATTTAGAGAGCCCGGTACACCCGAAAAGGAAGCCCACTGGAGTGGAAAAGAAGCCCGCATATACACATGCAAGAATATAGGGAGAGGTGGGGGTTGAACCCCTGTCCTCACAAGTAAGAACCCAACTCCTTACAAGTGGGGTAAGGAGTGGTTCTTGCATACCACATTACATTGATGCGGCCAATATGAGCTGATATATATCTTTAATATATTTTTTTTTTGAAAACTAAGTGAGTCTTTCATCTTTTTTTAATAAAACAAAAAATATATATAGATGACGCTAAATTAATCCTCAACAACTATAAAAGAGAAACCCACAATCCAGTCAAGCAATAAATCAATGGCCCACAACCTGGAACAAGTCTAAACTTACTCAGGGCCTACTAAGATATGAAGATCTTTCATTGAAAGATGGGTAAAAATATTATTCATCGAGTGCGTTTTTTTTTGGAAACCCAGTCAAGGGGACTGGACCCAAGAAAGCCCATACACACAAGGGAAGAGAGCCTGTACAAGCGGAAAACAGGTCCATATAAGTGGGAAAGTGTGATGTACATAGGATTTAAACCATGCACAGTCAAGTGAGAACTGCCGCCACTTACCAGTCAACCAAGTGATCTTTTTCATTCACCTAGTGTGAGATAAGGATGATCCTACAGATGATGTATTTAAATCCAATTTGGGTTTTTATTGTAAGACACTAATACTCATGGTGTTTTCCAGCTTATTCCAAATGATGTCATGAATCTATCAATTGTAGTAGATAGTGGCTTGCTTAAAAGTCTATGGATCAAAGCCAATAATCAATGTGGAGAGATCGGTTTCAGACAAGGGCGCTAACCTTGTCAATTTAAAAAAGCACACTTCCACCGTACTACCACTTGATCATTTAATATTATACAATACCAGATATTGATATTCCTAATCCTCTTGCGTGTGAATGGTTCCATAAACCTTGATTGTTGGTGGGGTGGGGTGGGGTGGGGTGGGGTGGGGCTTTCTTATTTCTATTTCATTGGAATCAATCTCCTACTAAGACTTTATTTGCCAATTGCAAGGTACTGAATTCGTTACATATATAAACCCCCCCAAAACGGTGAAAGAAACAGGGCACCTAAAATGAATGAATAGAAAGAAAGACATCAAGTACTTTGGGCCCTATTTCACCTTTTCGAACCCTGAATAGATAAAATGCCTGAAAATATTAAAAGAAAGGAAAATGACAGACTAACAGATGGGGGGTTGGCCAATTGAAAAATAATTTGGATTCGGCGTTTGTCATTACTCAAGCCATAGAATTCCAAATGGATTTGTGGTAAGGTCTTCATCAATGCAAGAAGTCAGTGACTCAATATATTCCAATTATCTCAGTTTCAAAGAATATGGAGAATAGATTAATAAAATAGATCTACTTTCTAGAAGTGCACCTCAATTTGTAGCTCCTAATTTGATGCATACCAAAGATAGGAGTAGAGAAATACCATGGTGTGGATTAGAGGTGAAGAAAAAGTATCCCAATAAAATGAAAATCTTCATAAATTGGATTTAAAGGTATAGAGTTTAACAGTTTTTTCAAGTACATAAACTTTTAATGATCTAATCCAACAATAAATAATAAGTGGCCTAAACTTGGAATTGCAGTCAATTTATATAAATTTTTTTTTATTTATTTTCTTAAACTCACATATCCACGCACACTATATAGGTGTTCCTAATTAATAGGGTGGGAAGCCAGGACCGATCCTTGGTCACCCTATGATAAAATAGTTGCCCTACTTTGAACCATTGGTGGGTTGGCGAGTGGTTTCACCGTTGGTGTTCTTTCTAGTCTTTACGCATTTCGCCACTCCACTAGAAATTTTCTTTGCCCCATACCGTACTCTAGCTTCGTAGTTTCCACCACCTATCCAATATTGAGCCTTGGGATTGAACGGACTTGAAAGGCGGTCACCTATAGATGCCTTACACCCAATCATTTCTGATAATGCTTGCATCCTCTGTCTTACGGCCGTTGTTGGGCGCCTTGTATGTCGAATCATTGGTCCAATATAAACCAATTAGCGCTATTGCAGTATTAGTATTGGTCATGTAAGTATGATAAAGTGTTAAAACATCTGCGAAAACTTAAAAATCAACAAGAGTGAAAATTCTAAAAATTCTATCTTTAGCAGATTATCTGTCCTATTCTATTTGCACATTTGTCCTGGCACTACTATAGGATGTTGTCTTTCAATTAACATGGACCTTAACATACAGAGTAAAATCTTATTAGAGTAAGTCTGTTAATCTATAGACTAATGAGTATTTTCAGTGTGAGCACATTCTATAATCATGCACTATTAATTTTTTTTTATATATTCTTTCGAGGTTGAAAATTAATTAGATCATCAGAACTTTCAAACAAATGTGGGTTTATAAAAATAATTCATCAACATATTGAAAATTAATAGGTCTTAAAGAGGGGAATTAATGAAGAAAGGTCTCACACATAAACTTAGTATACTATAAAAAAAAGTTCTCAATTAATAGATAAAATAGCTGATAAACTTATTATATTATAAAAGCTATATGAAAAACTTACAAAAATGAGTATCTTATTAATTTAGACACTCATGTCCTTTTGAATAATTACATTTTATTTATTTTTTAAAAAACATAAAAATCTAAATAAACTGCCAAACAGTGTAAAATCCACAAGCATCTTTTTTAATCCTCTTTAAGTCAAATAAACATAAAAAAAAATAATAATAAACTTTTACATGAGAAGCCTCACGAATTTCTCACCAGTACAAGCCGCAGACGATCCTGGCTCTTTCTTGCCCAAACTGATCCAGAGAGCCATGTGGGCCATGCAAGTCGGCATGTTCCTATGTCATAACCATTCCTTTAAATAATGTTATATTATTCTAGAAAGAAAATAATATATTATTGCTTATTATTTTGTATATACAAGTGGTGTAATTACAGAATCCCATAAGAAACGCGTCTTAATTTGATTCTAATCATGGATGGCTTTGCTAGCAGATGCTTTGTCAGCTGGAATTTCTACCATACTGGTTTGCAGAAATATAATCTAATTAACTGTACACCTAACTGGTTTTGGCCCACATCTGGTTAGGGAGGAATCCGGATCATCTAAACCTAGAAAATTTCCAAGTTAGAGGAGTGGAACTCTATAATGGTATTTATTGAAAACCGAACTATTCAAAATAAACATCCTCTATATGGGGTTTTCTCGAATTTTACATCAATCCGAATTTGGTCTACCTCAGGCCCACCATCTAATTATATTCGACAATGTATAAAGCTTATGAATTACTGTATTGATTCTTGTAGTTTATTCATGTATTTTAGATGGTGGACCCTTCTCTTCCCACATTCACTAGACAATATTGGGTGCGACGTGAAAAAAGTTAAAACAGAGCGGTGGGAGGATACACAAGATTACAGACTTGATAGGAACTAGTAACCCAATTATAAAATACTCCAAATTGACTTCCATTTTATAATCTCACATGAAAATTCGAAAGGTGCATGACCCAACTTGTAGCAGAGAGCTGGTATTATTCATACAAAACCTGGGTCACATCAGAAAACAAGAAGAAAGAACCAATTTTCCCTGCCAGCCAAAATCCCACCTACCCTCCTATCCTCTGAGATACTTTGCTATATCTATTTCATTGACCATTTCAAGCTATTAACTCGATCAAACAAATATAAACAAAAAAGTCAGTAAGCACTCAATTATAGATCATGGAAATAATGTAAAAGATGATTTTAATATAGGGTGGTACAGGTTGGCAGCCTCATTACACAAAACGTGCACAGCTGCCAATAGACAAAGACTAAGGAACTTTGCTATATATATAAAGGGTTGTCAGTCCCCTCTCCTCTCATTAAAGCAGTAAGTAGAAAAAGAAGGATCTTGTGTTAGTTATAGGACTAGCACAAGTTGAATTCTATCAGAGTTGGAGTGTGGCAAATCAGACGGCCGGCGATTTCTAAGGTTTGGTCCAGATATGGGGAGCCAGGTGAAGGTGGGGCATTGGCCTCACCTGATATTCGCTGTGGCTTTATGCTTATTAGCCACATGCATTGCGGCCGATGATAATTATTATTATTCATCTCCCCCGCCACCTTATTACTACAAATCGCCACCGCCACCTTCGCCATCACCACCTCCACCTTATTACTATAAATCGCCGCCACCACCTCGGTACGACTACAAGTCTCCTCCCCCACCAGCTCCATCTCCACCTCCTCCATACTATTATAAATCACCACCACCTCCGTCGCCTCACCGCCTCCACCTTACTACTATAAGCTCCACCGCCACCATCTCATTCTCCACCCCCTCCTACTATTACAAGTCCCCTCCTCCTCCATCGCCATCTCCTCCACCTCCTTACTATACAAATCTCCACCACCACCGGCGCCATCGCCACCTCCGCCATACTACTATAGTCACCTCCGCCACCATCCCCTCACCACCTCCACCATTGAACAAGTCACCACCTCCACCATCGCCAGCACCACCGCCCCATACGAAAAGCACCACCTCCGCCAGCCAGCACCACCTCCTCCAGATTATAAGTCGCCCCCACCACCAGCACCAGCACCCCCCCCCCAGACGACAAATCCCCACCTCCACCATCACCATCACCGCCACCTCCATATTACTACAAGCCCCTCCGCCATCACCATCACCACCGCCTCCATCTACAAGCCCCACCCCCCCCTCGCCACTCCGCCCCCGCCATACGACTACAAGCCCACCTCCTCCATCACCATCACCACTCCGCCTTACTACTATAAATCCCCACCTCCACCATCGCCATCACCCCACCGCCATATTACACAAGCCCCTCCTCCGCCATCACCATCACCACCTCCTCCATACTACTACAAGCCCCACCTCCACCATCACCATCACCACCTCCTCCATACTACTACAAATCACCACCTCCACCCTCTCCATCCTCCCCCCTCCATACTACTATAAGTCCCCACCCCTCCATCACCATCACCTCCTCCTTACTACTATAAATCCCCGCCTCCACCATCTCCATCTCCTCCCCCTCCATACTACTACAAGTCACCACTCCTCCATCACCATCCCCCCATCCCCTCCACTACTACAAATCACCACCTCCACCGTCTCCATCTCCTCCTCCCATATACTACAAGTCCCCACCTCCTCCATCACCTTCACCACCTCCTCCTTACTACTACAAATCCCCACCTCCTCCATCACCATCTCCTCCCCCTCCATACTACTACAAGTCCCCACCTCCTCCATCACCTTCACCACCTCCTCCCTACTACTACAAATCACCACCTCCACCATCACCATCACCACCTCCACCATACTACTACAAATCACCACCTCCGCCCTCACCATCACCACCTCCTCCATACTACTACAAATCACCACCTCCGCCTTCACCATCTCCACCACCTCCATACTACTACAAGTCCCCACCTCCACCATCACCATCCCCACCTCCTCCATACTACTATAAATCACCACCTCCGCCCTCACCATCTCCACCACCTCCATACTACTACAAATCACCACCTCCGCCTTCACCATCTCCACCACCTCCATACTACTACAAGTCCCCACCTCCACCATCACCGTCGCCACCTCCTCCATACTACTACAAGTCGCCGCCTCCTCCATCTCCATCCCCACCTCCATACTACTACAAGTCCCCACCTCCACCATCACCATCACCACCTCCTCCATACTACTACAAATCTCCTCCACCCCCATCACCTTCACCTCCTCCTCCCTACTATTACACTTCTCCCCCACCTCCCAAAGGTCACTATTAGAAATGCCATCAGTTCCATTTCATTGGAGTAAGTACCTATACCATCCCTTAGAAATGCAATGCCTTGATGCAATCATTGCACTGCAAGTTACAGCTCACTAAGTTTCATTTGGAGACTTCAGTGATTTGAAACATCTTTGCATTAATTCAATTTTTTCACACGCTAACTTAAAAAAAATTAGAAATAAAAAAATAAAAAATTATGGGTTGACTTTTTAACCATTGCCTAATCAGAAGGATGGTTAAGATTGTTTTAAACATGAAAGGTTTCCATCAATCTGATCTATCCATTTAGTTGGATCCAGCTAGATTGCATATAACTAAGAAAAATCACTTCATTTGAACCAGTTACTGGTACATTTGTATCTTACAGTGAACCTAGTGAAGTGGATCATTGATTCATTGTCCAATTGTTTCATGCATTTGTAGTGCCTTTTTGTTTTTGTTTTTTGGTAAAAGTAGTGGCTTTTTGTTGCTGACCCTTTTATTTTTGTTGCTGTAAGCAGGAAGGTCATGAGAATAAGGAGAAATTTAAGGACATGGAGTGATTACATTGGCTACAGTGGGATGCATTTGAGAATAAAAGAATTGAAAGAGACTATTCTTAGCAATTCATTCTTATGTAATATACACTGTAATATGGGTTGTCTTCTGTTGGGTCATATGAAATGATTGATATTTTGTTTCTCATGTTGTTTGTTCAATCAATGAAATTAATTTCAATAAGCTCTATGCAACGTAGTTTCCTTTGTCCCTCCTCTTTTTCAGTAATGCACTAAAGAAAAGGATCAATTCAGGCTTCCAATGTTGTCCTTTCATAGTTCAAAAACTAAGAAACAATGCTTCGCTCATAAAGCTATACTGACTCGGCCGAGTGTTGACAGAGTCAAAAGGTCAAAACTCAGTCTGACTAGATGTGATCAATAAGAATAGAACTAGCTTTGAAAAACTTCTATTCAACTTTAACTCGAGTCTTGACTCTGAGTTTCGACAGAGCTAACCACAAAGTGTAGCAAAAGCCCGCTAAGAACCGAGTTTCTGAAGGTGCCTTTGGTTTTTCTATTGATCTGAGCAACTCGCTTGAGTTCTACTGAGTCACAACAAGTTCTATAATATGGACAAAGGAGCGACCTGTTTGCAACCTTAGTGCTAACGGGCTATGCTGTTTGTCTAATATGCGGGATGGGGCAGTGCCCTTAATTTGGACCTTTAATTAAGTATTCATAGTCCCAAGCTTAGCCGGTTTAGATATTAAGCAAAAAGTGAGGTCAGTCCTAGATTAAGTGAAATGCCTAAAATTACAGCTCAAAATCTAGGTCCAATCCTTTTAAAATTGGGCCATAAAATGAGCCTTCACCCTGCCCATGGTCCAATAAAATTAGCCCGAAGGTCAACTACTCATATGTTTATATGTCAAACGTGTGTATTGTATGGGCCCACCATGACTTGTCCTGGAACAAAGATCAGTGAAGCTCATGAGTTCCAAGAGCAAACGATAACGGGCATTCTCTCAATCACCATATCCAGATGATCAGGGCGCTCTATCATCTGGGCACTCAATAGAGGGTGGGGCATGGTCCACAAATCTTGACAACCATTCATGGTTTTGATCAACCATTGCCAATAACCGTACCAGATTAAAGTGGAGAGTAATTGGCTAGCTTTCTACCAAATGCATAACTCACTTTGTATGGCCTCTTATATATACCTCCATTTTTTTAAGGATTAGTCATTTCATAGTAGTTTTAGATTGGACATATTAAAGTGTTTATTTTTAGTATATGACTAACCCTCGAACCAAATTAAGTCTTTTCTTGCCTCATAAATGAACAGTTAGATTTGGACCATATTTTCCAAGGCACCAATTCCAGTCACGACTCATCTAACACTATGATAAGGTTCAATTTTCAATTTCCAATGCAGTGAAATTCTTTTAGAGAGAAACCTGAATCTTCAATCGGTGACCAATATATAGTTAGATGGGTAAGCAAGTTGGATTGGACGCAAGAAGGGAAGCTATTGGATGGTTGGGATGCCATGACCGGAGATGTGGGGCCCATTAACATTGTATCTGGATCCCTGATCCAAGGATCGCTTTTGTTTGCAAAGGAGAAGAAATTTAAAAAGACCACCGACATCCTGTAACATGGTTACAAGCAGCAAGGGTCAAAGTCAACGAGTGGAGCACATGTTAAGAGTCTTCCTGCACATCTCATCTCCTCAGAACTTACTCATAGTAACTGCTAGATATTCGCTGCGGTTTAATGCAACAGGCTGATCATGATAGCCTCAAGCCTTCAATTGCAAAAACCCAACAATCATCCATCAAATTAAGATCATTTGCATGGCCATATGGTGATGAGTTATTGTCATGTATTTGAGGTTAACCAGATTGATCCATTGAATTTGTCAGCAACCATGTTTTGGGCAACGTTGGCACTCTATGGGAGTTACCCTTTTTGTGCTTACTCCTGTGTGGTTGATTATGGACTGGGGGTTTCAACTTCATCATGCACGACACATTGCCACATGGGCCAATTAATCTATCTATGCGGGCACCACCATAACATCGGTGCAATCCTGTTCAACACCTAGCTAGACTAGTCAGTTTGCAAGTGGGCATGCATGTTTCACAGGTGGGTGAGAGAGACAGAGAGGTCCCTACTTTGAAATGTCTCTATCCATTTTTGTTATTACATAAGAAACTTCCAGCGGCTGCCAAAATGAAGTCACCCCCAAACGCGTTCCTATTTGAAAACCGCTAAACATCCCAAGCCCACCGACTTTATCCTCACCAAACCTTACCCATTATCTTCTCTTTGATCTTTGACTTCATGTTCTCCTAAAATGTATAGAGAAACAAAATAATTAGACTATATATGTCTAGAGAGACCAAATGAGTAAACTAAGTAATGGGAACCCACTATCAGATTGTAGACAAATGGGATAAAAATATTACACTATTAGCTCTGTACAACTTTTGTACCCTATTAAAAAAAAAATACGGACACCTGACCACATGATAATACAAGGCCTTGCTATATAAAGGGTTACCGCCCATCTCCATGCATGTCATAAGCAAGCTTACACAGTATCTTGTTTTGCAGTAATATATACTAGAAATGGAGAAGAGGTGGCATTGGCCTCCTGTACTGGTTGGGGTGTTCTTATGCTTGATTGCCACCAATGTAGCTGGAGATAAAACTTATTTGTACTCTTCTCCACCACCCCCTTATTATTACAAGTCACCACCTCCACCTCCTACTTACCACTACAGATCACCACCTCCTCCATTACCTTCGCGGCCACCACCATCCACCACCTCCTCCATTGCCACCACCACCACCATCACCCCCTCCTCCTTATCACTATAAATCTCCTCCCTCACCATGACCCTCACCACCTCCTCCTTATCACTATAAGTCTCCACCACCACCATCATCCTCTCCTCCTCCACCTTACCATTATAAGTCTCTGTTGGAAAAATGGATGAAGGAGAACCCATTATTTTGGCCATCTTTGAGCCAAAATAAAAGTGGGACCCACTTATCATGGGAATGTAATTTACTCCATGAGTATATTAAGTACATATATTGGGTTGCTCTAATACATTAAGGAGTGAATGAGAAATTACCTTTTAAACACCACTATTTGAACATGAATGAAGTGGGGAATTTGCTTCTCGCATTGTTTGGGAGCAAAACATTCATTGGGTATAAATATGCTTACCTTGTTAGTATAGGATGAGCCCCAAGGGGCATTCCACTTTTGTGGAAGATGGATGACCTAGACCAATGTAGGGTCACCACCCCGCACCGAATCGGGCCGGGCCGGGCCTAGCTCGGCCCACTATCCATTTATTATTTTTAGGGAAATTTTATTTAATAAAATTTCTTTTCCAAATGGGGTGTGTCCAAGAGGTGTGCTGAAAGGGTGTGTCCAAAGAAGAAGCATATGTTCACTGAACAGTCATTGTTCTGAACAGATGCAGCCTCATGAAGAGACCTGAAGTAGGTTATAAAATCATCTTGTCCATGCTCTTTTGCTCATTGCATTTTTCGTTGTTGCTGCATTGCATTTTCGAGTCATAAGTCAAGAGAGAGTTATGCTGCACTTTTGGTTCGCCAGTCACACAGTTTGTAGTGTTGTAATTGTGTGAATTCGATCATTGTATCCTGAGAGACAAACGCTGTTGAAGCTCATAAGCACCATTGCAGGGGCGAAATTTATCTTAAGGACAAGTATCTAACACTAGCCTTTATCAACCCTCTTCTGAGAATTTCCAGATTACTTAATATGTATTGATGTTCTTCTATTTTCTATAAGTGTAAACATGTTTCCTAAATACTGACTACTTTTATATGTACTCGAAACAACAGTCTCCGCCACCTCCATCACCATCCCTGCCGCCTCCATACCATTAAAAGTCTCCCCCACCACCATCTCCACCTCCTCCATACCAATACAAGTCTCCTCCCCCACCTTCTTCCTCACCACCTCCTCCATACCAGTCTCCTCCACCATCTCCATCACCTTCGCCCCCATACCGCTACAAATTACCACCTCCACCAAGGCCACCTCCTCCCCCATACCGCTACAAATTACCACCTCCACCAAGGCCACCTCCTCCATACCATTATAAGTCACCACCTCCACCCTCACCATCCCCACCTCCTCCTTACCACTATAAATCGCCTCCACCTACATACCACTACAAATCGCCACCTCCACCATCCCCATCTCCGCGCCCTCCATTCCACTACAAGTCACCACCGCCACACTCTCCGTCCCCACCTCCTCCTTACCATTACAAATCACCTCCCACCTCCCTCACCATTGCCCCCACCTCCATACCGCTACAAATTTGCCATCTCCATCTCCTACGCCTCCATATCACTACAAGTCACCACCTTAACCCTCTCCGTCCCCACCTCCTCCCGACTACTATAAATCGCTTCTACCTCCATCGCCATCGCCCCATCCTCCATACCACTACAAATTGCCGCCGCCATCTCCATCTCCTCCCCCTCCCAACCACTACAAGTCCCCACCTCCACCCTCTCCATTCCCACCTCCTCCTTACCACTATAAATCGCCTCCACCTCCATCATTGTCACCACCTCCTCCCATTACCACTACAAATCGTCGCCGCCCCCATCTCAATCACCGCCTCCTTCATACTACTACAAATTTCCTCCACCGCCATCTCCATCCCCTCCTCACTATTACTACTGATGATGCCAAAATTGAGTTTCGGACACCACCGGTCAAGTAATAAATGCAGTAATAAATGCGGTCAATTAATGAGAGAGAGAAAAAGAATTTATAGTGGTTCGGTCTGTGTGACCTACATCCACTTTATAAAGGCAGAGGTCGCCTGTTGGTATTTTACTTCTCCAATGAGTAGGGATTACAAGCTAGGAGAATACAAGAGTAGAAAAATGGAAAGATATCAATTGCCCCCCAAGTGCTGGTGGGGCTCCTCGATTTATAGTCCTCCCCTAACAGATGAGGACGACTCTTCAGCAACGTTTGCCCTGCTTGAATGGAGCCTTCGAACTACCCTCGCGCTGGACGATGCAGGTGAGATATTTTCCGCAGGACCTGGTAAAAATGGGACTGCTTCCGAAGCGACGTGTTAACCTTGACGTGGCCAAGGTATGTGTATCTGGACCCGGACCTGAACGGATCAATCGGGCTTCCACTGATTTGGACCTTGGCTCATTGGGCTATTCTGACCTGACTCATCCTCACTTGTTGGGTCATTTGGGCCTGACTCATCAACTACTACTCTCCTCCACCTCCCAAGGGCTCTACTATTAGGCATTTTATCCACTCCATTTTCATTTGCACAAGTCTGCGCGTCGAACTCAATGTCTTCACGCACCATATACAATTATATCACATGGGTCCTCTTCAAATGCGAAATAGAGAGATATTTGAGTTGAATAATACAAGTAATACAGGAAGTGCATTTGAGAAGAAAAGAGTTCTAAAATGAGAAGCTTTTGGATTTTATTAATTGCGTGGGATTACCTAACTTTACGTGGAGTTGTTTTTTTTTTTTTTTTTTTTGTAACAATAAGATTGGCAAAGGAAGCTCCAAATTAGCTATTGTATTCCTTTCTCATTTCTTAGCTGTAATGTTCAATTGAAAATGTTTGGAAATAAGAACTTGTGAGAATAAATCCAAGTACTTGGTAGTTTAAGCTTTCACTCTGCTTTGATTTCTTCATGTTTTTTAAGTCTGCATGCCGTCTTCTTCATATGTATCGTTTTCATTTTGTAGTTTTGGAAACTAGTCTGATTGGCCAAATATCAGTTGTACTCTAATTCTTGCAGAACTCTTCCCTCTGTGTGAATCATTTACACAATTAAAGAAACGTAAATGATGCACAATCTAATCTAAGCAACCACAACGAGTACTATTGAAGAAAAATAACGAGAGCAAGAGCAAAAGAACCACAAACAAAATTGATGTGAAAAAATATCTAAACTAAGATGGAAAAGCTATGGAGCCGCTATACAAAATAAGAATTTACAAGCTTCTTATTCCCAAGCTATTAACATGAGGATCACCTTCCCATCTACCAGAACTTTCCCATTCACTCTCTTCATGAAAGAGGGAAAAAAACAAAATTTCTTATTTTCTCACTTGCAAGTAAGAGAAACTCAGCCTTGTTTTTTTTGGGTTCTTCAAGTGTCTTACAAACTCTCTTGTTGATTGATGATAAAAAAAAATCACAAAATCTCTTGTTGATTGATGATAAAAAAAAAATTCAGAAAATAAGGATTTTAATTTTCTCTGCTCTCGCATATGTAAACTTTTTGTCAAATGCAATATGGGCCTTTACATGACAATGGGTTGAAAAGACCCAACAGTTTGTGCCTATAAAATGAAGGACCAACATTGTATATTGGCCATTTAGCAGAGTTCAGCTCGAAGGCATTGTTTTTATTTTCAACAGTGCACTTAAAAGCTTTGGATATGATGGTTAGAAGTATCTGATGAAGTTAACATTTTGACAAATGACTAATCATAAACTCTCTTGCATTTTCTGGGATCAGATTGGTCATCACCATGCTCATGATTTTATAGGTTGCATGGAATAGAAAATGGTGTAAAGAGGATTGCCTGAAAGATTCCGGATCACCTATTAGCATTTGTTATATCTTCATCGTGAGTGGACCAGTAACACTCTGATACGTCATTGAAGAATTTAGGTGATTTTCTTTCATCTTATTTAAAATTTTTAAACTTCAAAATCTCAAATTAAATAACCTAAATTCTTGGATGACGTATCGGAGTGTTATTGGTCCACTCACAATGAAGGTATAATAAATGCGATAGGTGATCCGGACTCGCCTGAAAAAGGTTGAATTACTAGGCCCCTGCCACAAATGACTTGTGGATATCATCATGAACACCGATTGGCCCACTAGCTGGGATGGGCGAAGTGCCAGATTTGGGCTGGACAAATATAAGCCCATGTATGGATCAAATAAAGATTTCAATGGTCAATTTTTTTTTTTTTTTTTAGTCTGGCTTGAAGCTAGGCACTTGAACCTGGATCCGTGCCTTCCCCACGAGATTCATTAGAGGTCTGAGTCCAACTGATAAAAAGTTTGAACACAAGAAGGGCGCGAGTATGATAAAGGCCCAAGTCCAATAAAAGTTCAATGACAGGTGCAGTTTCATGCCTATCAACTACTTGAATAATAATCTCGGACCCAGGTCTTGTTCATTGGCCCTTATCGAAGTCTGAATCCAATGCTATTGGATTGGGCTTGCAAAAATCCAGGCCAGACTCAAGGAGCATTGAGAGCCCTATCTTGATGGACCCATAGATCATGGGCCACGTTAAGAAGGAGAATGTACAAAAAAAGGCACAATGATTGGCACAATCTTAACCATTGGTTGCAAGGTAATTGATGGACAGTTTGGCAAAGGCATATTCAAAGGTCAAGATTGAATGCTTTCTAGCAGAAAGATTGGATAATTGAGATTTATTAGTTTGCTTCACAGCCTAGAGCCTATGTATGGTGGGCCCATATGTACATTTGAGGCCCAGTCGGTATGTGCTTTATGATTTTGACTTGGGCTTGGACGAGAGATATTCAATAGGGCTCACTAATTCAAAATTTAAACCGGAAAATTTCAAAAAAGGCCTTAAGTTTTGACGTTCTTTTGGACGTATAACAAAATCCATCCATTGGGCCTTAAGTTAAGATGGTAAAAAAAAAAGGCTAAACTATAAACACCATCGTCCTTGGTCTTCTCTGTTGAATGTGGACTGTTGTTGCATCTCAACCGTCCATTTATTATCTAAGAAGGTTCCTGTGCATGGGCCCATCATCCATCAACGTATGCATATCATGGAAGATTTTCACCTACGGCTACTAGAAGAATGCATACTTGGTGAATGACCTACGGCTACTAGAAGAATGCATACTTGGTGAATGCAATCCATCTCGTGGGGTCCACTTGGATACATTTCTATCATTAAGGGTGTGATGGATAGAAAGATCTCTTTATGAATAAGGCTCATGCGAAAAATCAGCCCCATCACATTATCCTACTCCCTAATTTAACAACCTAAAAATCTAATGCTCTTTTAAAGGTAGACTTTTTTTTTTTAGATTCACACCAACATAATAAAGGTTTGATGAGCATAAAATTGAATATGATGGCATATCACGAGAAGATAAAATGTACGAAAAGAATTGCACTAATCAAAGATGGATGGAAAGTGAGCCCCATAGGGTCTACTGCTAGTAAAAAATTCTCCTGCACATCTGATACTTTTTAAGGGCCACCCCTTGCACGATATTTCTTTCCAAATTAAAATATATATACTTGATGAAAGCGAGGAGTCTTTTAAAATCGAATCCAGGTCTTTTGTACGGAGTGGGAGGCTGACCAAGCCCAAGTCAATTATAAAGCTTGCAAGTTTTAACTCTTTGTTTTTTTTTTTTTTTGTCTCTATTTCTTCATTTATTTTCAATCTTTTAAACCCTTTCATGTCATTTTCAACTTGAGAGTTGGTTTTTCTGGTAAAACAAATTTGGGAGTTGTTAAAAACCTCAGTTAGTTAAGCATCAAAGTTCAAACAGGTCGATTGTACATCGAACCAGTTTCTTTGGGCCATGCCCAACTTAGTTTGTTATTATCTTCTTGTGTATTTAAAGAATTATTAATAAAATAGTATATGGTCAAGTAACATTAATTCATATTCAGAAAATATTCCCATGGGCACAGGCTCCCTGAGAGATTGCGCAACAAAGGTGGGGCCCCTGAATTTCATCGTGTCTTGTACGACAAACATCACCTATTCACGACGGGTAGAACAAAATTATCCATCACAAAATTATCCATTGGATTCATACTTGTTTAGGGCTTATTTGGCATCATACCTGTGTTGAAAATTATGCTTAATTAAAAATGATGTGATGAGAATGCTCTCTTTTGAAAAGGAGTTAACTATCATTTGATAATTTTTGTTTTGGATTTATTTAACTTAAAGACGAATTTAAATAGATGTTTGAGTGCTTATAACTACCTAATAAAATTCATGTGAATATCTAAAAGTCTTTCATCTTTTAAGCTTTTGCCTCTTTTCATAAAGCAATAAAAAGTTGACTTCTTTAAATGGAACATAAGGTTTAAAGTAATCAAATAAATTTTTATTTTTTTTACATGTTTGCCCTGTTGGAAAAATGGCTAAGAGAACCCACCTTTAGGCTATCTTTGGGCCAAACTAAAAGTGGGACCCACTTATAGTTTTAGGTGAGAATACATGGGAATGTAATCTACTCCATGAGTAGACTAATGACATGTATTGGGTTGCTCTAATCCATTAAGGAGTGAATGAGAAATTGCCTCCTAAACAATACTACTTGAACATGTTAAACATGGAAAGAAAGGGAAGTGGAAAACTTGCTTCCCACATTGCTTGAGAGCAATACATTTCTTTGGTATAAATATGTTTACCTTAGTGGTATAAGATGAGCCCCAAGGGGCATCCCACTTTTGTGGAGGAGGGAGGACATAGATCCTTGTTGGGTCACCACCAAACAACACACACACGCGCGCGCGCGCCCCGCCCCGAGCCGAGCCGAGAAATTTTATTTAATTAAAATTTCTTTTCCAAAGGGTGTGTCCAAGAGGTGTGTGCCCATTTGTCCAAACCCATCCAACAGTTGTGTCCAAAGAAAGAAGCACCTGTTCAGTGAACAGTCATTGTTCTGAACAGGTGCACCCCATCTGAACTGACCTGTTGAAGGCTATAAATGCATACTGTTCTCTGCCTTTCTCATCATCCAAATCACTGCAATTGTTGCATCAATTCGAGTCTGCATTGTCAGTCAAGAGAGAGTCTGCTGTTGCACTCTGGTTCAAACAGACACACAGTTTGCAGTGCTGCTACTGTGTGTTGATCATTGTATCCTGGGAGACAGAAGCCACTGAAGCCTGTTAGCACCATTGCAGGGGCGAAATTTGTCTTAAGGACATAGTGTTAAACACTAGCCTTGATCTGCCTTCTGCTGCGAATTTCTGACTTTGGTAAAAGACAACAACGAAGTACTGTTATTCTGCCTTCAAACAGTAAGAGAATTTCAATTCAAAGATTACTTTCTGTGACTCTGTTTTATACTTAGTTTCATTCACTGTTGAGAGGATCTGTAATCCTAATACTGAATGTTATAACTGTGTACTCGGAATAACAATCTTAAGACAAATTTTCTTCACCAACAGAGTACACCCTGTTATCAGTTTTAATTCAGTAATCTGGTTTCGCTTTCTGTCAGTTTCTCTACTGGTTTCTACTTCTTCTAATTCTGAAACCAGTATTGTAAAACTGAGTCTCTCTCAATATTTACTAATAGCAGAACTGAAGTTTGTTCTGTAATTCTTCTGTGAGTAACCAGTTGGTCTGAGTTACATCTCTCATTATTTACTATTAACAGAACTGAAGTCTGTTCTGTATTTTTTGAGTAACCAGTTGGTCTGAGTTACATCTCTCATTATTTACTATTAACAGAACTGAAGTCTGTTCTGTATTTTTTAAGTAACCAGTTGGTCTGAGTTACTGTTTAATTCTTTGTGCTGTATTATTAAGTGAATTTCTGTTCTGTCAAACAGTAATGGGAATTGAGAAGAATACTCCAGTTAGTACCCATGGCCCTGTTTTGGTGAACCATGGGGAGAAACCTGAGAAGTTCAATGGTACAGAGTTTAAGAGATGGCAACAGAAAATGTTGTTTTATCTCACTACCCTGAACTTGGCTAGGTTCCTCCATGAAGAAGCTCCTGCTTTAAAAGAAGATGAGACAGACAAGCAAGTTGTTGCTGCTGTAGATGCTTGGAAGCATGCTGACTTCCTCTGTCGAAACTATATTCTCAATGGACTAGATAACACATTATATAATGTGTATTGTTCATTGAAGACTGCTAAGGAATTATGGGATTCACTTGACAAAAAGTACAAGACTGAAGATGCCGGAATGAAGAAGTTCGTTGTGGGCAGATTCCTTGACTACAAGATGAGTGATTCCAAGGCAGTAATCAATCAAGTTCAGGAACTTCAAGTCATTCTCCATGAAATTCATGCAGAAGGAATGTCTCTTAGTGAGTCTTTCCAAGTGGCAGCAATCATTGAAAAATTGCCACCACTTTGGAAGGATTTTAAGAACTACCTTAAGCATAAGCGAAAGGAGATGAGACTTGAAGACCTGATTGTCAGATTGAGGATAGAGGAAGACAATCGTGCATCTGAGAAAAAGGCAGGAAAAACCTTCACTGAAGCCAAGGCTAATGTGGTGGAACATGGGCAGAACCCCAAGAAGAGGAAGAACCCTTCCAACGGTCAAAGACAAGGTCCCAAGGACAACAAGAAGTTCAAAGGGAATTGCTATGTGTGCGACAAACCAGGCCACCGTGCTAAGGACTGTCGTAAGCGCAAGGACCAAGGAAATACAAGTAAGAAACCAGCGCAGGCCAACATGACAGAAATGGACAATCTCTCCACTGATGTTTCAGACATCAATCTTTCTGCTGTGGTCTCAGAAGTCAATCTGGTTGGCAACACCAGAGAATGGTGGGTGGACACTGGGGCCACTCGACATGTCTGCTCCAATAAAGACATGTTCTCCACTTATAATGCAACAAATGGAGAACAACTCTTTATGGGTAACTCTGCCTCTTCAAAGGTTGAAGGCCAAGGACAGGTAGTACTGAAAATGACTTCTGGAAAGGAACTCACCCTCAACAATGTGCTGCATGTACCTGATATTCGTAAGAATCTGGTATCAGGCTCACTACTGAGTAAGAAGGGTTTCAAACTTGTATTTGAGGCGGATAAGTTTGTCCTCACTAAGTCTGGGATGTACGTGGGCAAAGGGTACATGAGCGATGGGCTCTTTAAAATGAATGTAATGACCATTGTCCCTAATAAGAAAAAATCTTCTGCTTATATGCTTGAGTCTTCTAATGTGTGGCATGGTAGATTAGGTCATGTTAACTATGATGCTTTGCGTAGATTAGTTAATATGGAATGTTTGCCTAAATGCAGTTTTGATTCAAATATCAAATGTGAAACATGTGTCGAAGCTAAACTCACTAGAACTTCTTTTCATTCAATTGAACGAACTTCTGAACCTCTTCAGTTAATTCATTCTGATATATGTGACCTCAAGTTTGTTCAAACTAAAGGTGGTAAGAAATATTTTCTTACATTCATTGATGATTGCACAAGATACTGTTATGTTTACTTACTGAGAAGTAAAGATGAGGCATTGGAAATGTTCAAACATTACAAGAATGAGGTTGAGAATCAACTTGAGAAGAAAATCAAGGTGATAAGAAGCGATAGAGGAGGTGAATACGAATCACCTTTTGGTGAATTTTGTTCACAACATGGTATTATACACCAAACTACCGCTCCTTATTCACCTCAGCAAAATGGTGTTGCTGAAAAGAAAAACAGAACTTTAAAAGAAATGATGAATGCTATGTTAATAAGTTCTGGATTACCTCAGAATTTGTGGGGGGATGCTATACTCTCCGCAAATTATATTCTTAACCGAATACCTCAAAAGAAAACCAATAAGACCCCTTACGAGTTGTGGAAAGGCAGAATGCCTACTTACAAATACTTGAAAGTGTGGGGGTGTTTGGCTAAAGTGGCGGTTCCTACACCTAAAAAGGTTAAAATAGGACCAAAGACAGTTGACTGTGTTTTCATTGGGTATGCTCATAATAGCAGTGCATATCGATTTATAATTCACAAATCTGAGATTCCTGATATGCATCCTAATACTATTATTGAGTCAAGGAATGCATCGTTCTTTGAACATGTATTTCCTAATAAACCCTCACAGGAATCGAGTTCTCTTAAACGAACTCAAGATACTGCTAATAGCAGTGAACAAAACCAACAAGAGATTGATGAACCTAGACGGAGTAAGAGGGCTAGAACATCAAAAACATTTGGTCCAGATTTTCTAACACTTTTGTTAGAAGATGAGCCTCAAAGCTTTAAAGCAGCGGTGTCCTGTCCCGAGGCACAATATTGGAAAGAGGCAATAAACAGTGAAATTGAATCCATTTTGCAAAATCATACGTGGGAACTAGTGGATCTTCCACAAGGTTGCAAAACTCTTGGGTGCAAGTGGATATTCAAGAGAAAGATGAAAGCAGATGGATCAATTGAAAAATACAAAGCCAGGCTTGTTGTTAAAGGGTACAGACAAAAAGAAGGCTTGGATTATTTCGACACTTATTCACCAGTTACGAGGATAACATCCATTCGAATGTTAATTGCAATTGCTGCGATACACAATTTCGAGATACATCAAATGGATGTAAAGACCGCTTTCTTAAATGGTGAATTAGATGAGGAAATATATATGGAACAACCCGAAGGGTTTAATGCTCCAGGACAAACCAAGAAAGTTTGTCGACTTGTCAAATCTCTATATGGATTAAAACAAGCACCTAAGCAATGGCATGAAAAATTTGACAGTTTGATGATGTCAAATGGGTTTAAGATCAATGAATGTGACAAGTGTGTATATGTCAAGAGCACTAACAATGGCTGTGTCATTATTTGCTTATATGTTGATGATTTGCTAATTATGGGTAGTAATGATGGAATCATTCAAACTACCAAGAGAATGTTAAACAATAAGTTTGATATGAAAGATATGGGTGTTGCTGATGTCATACTAGGAATTAAAATTTCTAAATCATCGGATGGACTGATATTATCTCAATCGCACTATATTGAGAAAATACTCCAGAAATATAATCAAGATAATAGCAGTCCAGCGAGAACACCTATAGATATTAGTATCCATCTATCCAAAAATACTGGAAAAGGCATATCACAATGCGAATATGCGCAAATAATTGGGAGCCTAATGTATGTCATGAATTGCACTCGTCCTGACATTGCATATGCTGTTAGTAAACTGAGTAGATACACAAGTAACCCAGGATCAGACCATTGGAAGGCCATAATCAGGGTTCTAAGATATTTAAAATACACCCAAAACTATGGATTGCATTACTCGAGATATCCAGCAGTACTTGAAGGCTACTGTGATGCCAACTGGATATCAGATACCAATGATTCAAAATCCACAAGTGGATATCTATTCACGCTTGGTGGTGCAGCGGTATCATGGAAATCTTCTAAACAAACTTGCATTGCTAGATCCACTATGGAATCTGAGTTTATTGCACTGGATAAAGCTGGCGAAGAAGCTGAATGGCTTCGTCAATTCCTAGAAGATATTCCAATGTGGTCAAAACCTGTGCCTCCTATCTGCATTCACTGCGATAGTCAATCAGCAATTGGAAGGGCACAGAATCACATATATAACGGTAAGTCTCGACATATTCGTCGGAGGCATAATACAGTGCGACAACTGCTCTCTAATGGCATTATGACTATTGAGTACATAAAGTCCATGGATAACATTGCGGATCCCTTTACCAAAGGTTTAGCAAGAGAGCAAGTAAATCGTTCATCGAGGGGAATGGGCTTAAAGCCTATGAATGAAAAGTCGCCATAATGGCAACCCAACCTAGCTGACTGGAGATCCCAAGATCTAGGTTCAAAGGGACAACCGAATTGTGTGTGACTTAACGATATCACTATGGAGATAATATCTCCTGCTCATTCCTATAATAATAATAGTGATACCTGTAGCGAAAATTAGGGTAAGCAAGGCTTTTAATGATTCTTATATCTTGACTAATCAAGTGGGGTATAGCAGGATACTCTTAATAAGAATCACCTATATGAGTGTGAACTGGGCCGTTTCTATGAGAATAATAAGGCTAAATTCTCTAAAGCACTCATGAAAACCAGGCATTGTTCAGGGCCAAAATGAACACAATCATTAGAACCAACTGTGTCCGGGAAAATTCTGTGTGAACTCTATTGTCTCGGTTTACGTAAAAGGTTGAGTAGTTCAAGACATCACGTTCACTGTTCAACCAGTAAATTCGATAGTACTTCACAAGGGAAGGTTCAAGGCCACAAGCTACCTTTCTCTATACAGAAAATTTCCATTTGTACTCTCTCTGTGTGTCTGCATATCATTTCATTGCTTTCAGTTAATTTCATTCATGTGGGGGATTGTTGGAAAAATGGCTAAGAGAACCCACCTTTAGGCTATCTTTGGGCCAAACTAAAAGTGGGACCCACTTATAGTTTTAGGTGAGAATACATGGGAATGTAATCTACTCCATGAGTAGACTAATGACATGTATTGGGTTGCTCTAATCCATTAAGGAGTGAATGAGAAATTGCCTCCTAAACAATACTACTTGAACATGTTAAACATGGAAAGAAAGGGAAGTGGAAAACTTGCTTCCCACATTGCTTGAGAGCAATACATTTCTTTGGTATAAATATGTTTACCTTAGTGGTATAAGATGAGCCCCAAGGGGCATCCCACTTTTGTGGAGGAGGGAGGACATAGATCCTTGTTGGGTCACCACCAAACAACACACACACGCGCGCGCGGGCCCCGCCCCGCCCCGAACCGTGCCGGGCCTGGGCTTGGGCTTGGGCTTCACACGCGGGTTGGGCCTGGCTCGGCCCATTACCATTTATTATTTTTGGAGAAATTTTATTTAATTAAAATTTCTTTTCCAAAGGGTGTGTCCAAGAGGTGTGTGCCCATTCGCAGTTGAAAGGGTGTCCAAACCCATCCAACAGTTGTGTCCAAAGAAAGAAGCACCTGTTCAGTGAACAGTCATTGTTCTGAACAGGTGCAACCCCATCTGAACTGACCTGTTGAAGGCTATAAATGCATACTGTTCTCTGCCTTTCTCATCATCCAAATCACTGCAATTGTTGCATCAATTCGAGTCTGCATTGTCAGTCAAGAGAGAGTCTGCTGTTGCACTCTGGTTCAAACAGACACACAGTTTGCAGTGCTGCTACTGTGTGTTGATCATTGTATCCTGGGAGACAGAAGCCACTGAAGCCTGTTAGCACCATTGCAGGGGCGAAATTTGTCTTAAGGACATAGTGTTAAACACTAGCCTTGATCTGCCTTCTGCTGCGAATTTCTGACTTTGGTAAAAGACAACAACGAAGTACTGTTATTCTGCCTTCAAACAGTAAGAGAATTTCAATTCAAAGATTACTTTCTGTGACTCTGTTTTATACTTAGTTTCATTCACTGTTGAGAGGATCTGTAATCCTAATACTGAATGTTATAACTGTGTACTCGGAATAACATGCCCAAGTGACTTTGATAAGATTGCATGTACAACTTTTAATATCAAGTTTGAATGTTTAATGTTTTTACTTTTAGACATGATTTGCACTTTTACTGTTTTGACATGTTTGATTTTCTTAACTGAATTAGACATGCCAAACAATCTGTTGTAAATGGTATTTTTTTTTAAAACTGTATGACAGCTTTCTGTTTCTTATAAAGCAGAGAATCTCTGCTTTAACCCATCTGTATCAATTATCAGAGTCTATTAAATCACTCTGTTGAAATTTACATTGGGTCAAATTTCACTTTACTTAGAGTTTGTCTTCCGTCTTTTGAACTCATCAATTAAATGTAGGGGCATTCGGTGAAAGGTCCCTGAACATGTTACTTTATTGTCTTAGGTCCACAAAAAAAAGTCATGCATCCAAAGGTCCCTCTCACACTTATTCACACCTAAAATGTCCAATTTGCCATTTATTTAAATCATATCCCATGATTGGTGGGATATCCCATTAATAATGGTCAACTAACATTTAATTGACCATGATGAATGGAATCCCAATAATGAGAATTTCAAATAAATTTTAAAAATAAATAAATATATTTCAAAATAACGTAAATAAATTTTAAAAAATACAATAATTTCAAAAAATTCTAATAAATCTCAAAAGAACGCATAGAAATTTAAAACGACGCAAACAAATTTCAAAAGATCCAAATAAATATAAACAAATATAAACAAATTTTAAAAGAAGAAAATCAATTTAAAAAGACGCAAATAAATTTTAAAAGATCCAAATAAATTTCAAAAAATGTAAATAAATTTCAAAAAACTCAAATAAATCTCAAAAGATCCAAATAAAATTTTAAAAATGCAAATAAATTTTAAAAAATAAGAATAAATTTCAAAAGACGTAAATAAAATTAAAAAATACAAATAAATTTTAAAAAATGCAAATACATTTGCCAAAACTAAGATAAACCAATTTTTCAAATTTCAAAATTTTTTTCCAAAAACTCAAGTATTTTTGTCAAAACTCAGTTAAATTTATTTCAAAAACACAAATAAATTTCAAATGACACAAATAAATTTTAAAAACATAAATAGATCTAAGCAAATACAAATAAATTTGTCAAAATTATAGAAATATTCGTTCAAAAACTCAATAAAATTTTTTAAAAATGGAGATAAATTTGTTAGAAACTCGGCTATATTTTTCAAAAATCCAAATAAATTTGCCAAATTCAGATAAATTTTGTTCCAGAACTCAGATAAATTTGACGAATATTCAGATAAATTTTTCCAGAACTCAGATAAGTTTTGTTTCAGAACTAAGATAAATTTGGCGAAAATTCAGATAAATTTCTCCAGAACTCAGATAAATTTGACGAAAATTCAGATAAATTTCTCCAGAACTCAGATAAATTTGACGAAAACTCAGATAAATTTTAAAAAAACTTAGATAAATTTGACAAAAACTCATATAAATTTGTAAAAACTCAAATAAACTTGACAAAAACGTAAATAAACAATTCTGGCCGTTGAACCTGGTCAAACTACCTTGACTGTACTGCTGAATACGGACTGTTCCTGGGCTTCTGTGAAATCGGTCAGGTCGAACTGACCTGGACCTGACTCACAAACGACCCAATTGGGTCGTCTCCTTCCTCCCAACACCTGTAACAGGCGCTATGCCATCTTTGGCAGTTTTCTTCCTCGATTGCTCTTGTTCTGTAACACAACTTGCAAAAGGCTCTGGCCTTCTTCCTCGTCATCGAGTACGGATCCGTCTTCTCCGGTGAGACGAACCTCTGACTGGACAATCCTCTTCTTCCGGTCCTCTTCTCCGGCTGAAAAATCCGGATCCGAGCGTTTCTGCAATGATCTGCATGGGACAAACACAGATCGAAACCGATCCTTTATGCCTCTGTCTTTTGCAACTCTTCTCTGCTCTCCGGTGTAGGCGATCGGATTCTGCAGCAATGTCGAACAACATCGTCTTCTTCCTCCTTCCTTCTGTTTCTGCAATAGAGGACTGGTAGCCCTATTGCCTTCTTCTACTTCTCCGACATCACCAAGCAGCGTTGGTCGCTGCATTCTTCGATCTCCTGAGAAGGGCGACCGAGTCCTCTGAGATTTTCACCGATCGGCGACTGCAAATAAGATCCTCCATGGTTGTCTTTGTTATTGTTGCAACACCTGCGCCCTTCTCTGCTCAGATGATGGCTAGAATCAGTTGTAGGTAGCGGTGATGTTGCCTTCCTTCTCTGAACACAATGCTGTAAATGCAGAGTCTTCTCTGCTGGCGAAATCCAAATCCTTCTTCTCCGAGCCCTTTCAGGAGCGACTGGTGGTCTGGTTTGCTGGGAACAAAAGCCACTGATCTGTGCACTGTGTGATAACCCACCCTGATCTCTGCCCTTGATCGTGTGATTCAATCCCTAGCCTCGCTCTCCGATTGATCAGCAACTACTCTCGATGGGAACCTGCAACTGCAACTGCAATCGATGGGGCGTCTTTCTGTTATGGCCCACTACTGTGATCATCACCAAGCGCCCATCTCCTCTCTCCTTTCTCCTTTCTCCTCTCTCATTTCTTCATCTGTTTCTTTTATGCCCTAAGCACCGATTCAACATGTCCAGGTTGAAAAAGAAGAGGGATAATACAAGATTTAAAATTTGAATTTCATAATTTCTTGTCTAAAATGGTTGAAAGGGTAAATTAGTCATGAAAAATGAGATCATGTGGATGCAGGGACCTAAGGCTGGAAAAAGTCTAGCTGAGTGGACCAGAGGCCTTAATAAGTTTTTGCTTGGACTAGAGGCTGGAAACATTGACTTATAGGGACCTTTCGCTAATTTTCTCTTAAATGTATGGATATTGGCTGGATTTCAGTTGGAGTGAAATTTTGTCCAGTGCCATTACATGGGAAGAGTGTGTTACTCAATTGCAAGATAACATCATTCAAAGGTAGAGCCCACTCATTGGTTTAGAAATGGCTACACTTTCCACAAAGCAGAGGGATCCGGATGAAATTAGACTTATGGGACCAGAGCCACCTAACCCAACACCCAATTGCCATAATCCTTCAAATCAAATGAAAAAAAATAGGAAATTGATATTGGCACTCATTTTTTTTTTATGGAGTTACTCATTTTCAAGGTAACTGGTAAGAATGAAATTAGCTTAAATCGGAGTGCCTCCATAAAAAAAAAAGGAGTGTCAATATCAATTTTCAAAAAATAACAGTTCTATCTCTATTCATGACTTGTTCTTAATCCCAAGTTAGAAAACAATATAACAAATAAGTCTATTGCAACCTTAATTCTTCTAATCATAGGAAAAAATAACAGTTCTATCTTTATACATTACTTGTTATTAGTCCCAGGTGAAAAAATAATAAAATGAATACGTCTATGTAATATCTCCCTTCATATATATATATATATATATAGGGGAATCCTCCCCTCAGCTCATGCGCATGGGAGGATTCCCGTCCGCTGCCTAGGTGGGGCCCACTGTTTGGCCCATCCAAATGGACCAAACAGTGGGGCCCCTTGAATAGCACATGTCCACCAAAACTTGGCCCCATTCGATTAAATTGGACCGTTGGATCGTATGACACACATATAAATATATATATATACACCATTAAAATCTTGTGGCCCAGATGGAGATGATAGAAATTAAGGATTGGGCTGATTTTTTGTAGAGAGGAGGGCCCCTGTGTGTGCTTCAAATCCCCCCATCCCCATGCCTAGGTGGGTCCCTATGTGGGCCCCACGCCCTTGAGTGCACGGGCTTATCGTGCACATGAGCTGAGGAGAGTACGGACCCTGTCAAATCAGTATGTTCTAAGAGAGAAGTTATATAAAGGTGTGATCGCAGCTCTTGTAGCATTGAAGGAATAGCTGCTCTCACCCATGGTACCAAACATGGGAAAGATGTGGCTCCTACTCATGGTGGCATTGCTTGCAATGGCCACCAAAATCACAGATGATGATGACCCTGACATGTACCCTCCCCCTCCACCCCGCCACCCTACTACTATTACTACAAATCACCGCCGCCTCCGTGCTACTACTCATCTCCACCGCCTTACTACTACAAGTCACCACCCCCACCTCCACCTCCACCTCCACCTCCACCTCCACCTCCATACTACTACAAGTCACCACCCCCACCCCCACTTTATATTTATAAGTCCCCACCACCGTCACCTTACAATTACTCATCACCACCCCCACCTCCACCTTACATTTACAAGTCGACGCTGCGGCCGCCACCTTGTTACTATTCATCGCCACCTCCCCCACCATACTACTATAAGTCACCACCACCACCATCACTATCGCCTCCATATGTCTACAAGTCGCCACCCCCACCTCCACCTTACATTTACAAGTCACCGCCGCCACCCCCTTATTATTACTCATCACCACCTCCACCACCATACTCCTAGAAGTCACCACCACCACCATCACCACCGCCCCCTTATTATTATTCATCACCACCTCCACTACCATACAACTATAACTCACCACCACCACCGCCTCCTTATATTTACAAGTCGCCACCCCCCACCCCCACCCCCACCTTACATTTACAAGTCGCCGCCGCCGCCATCTCCACCGCCTCCATATGTTTAAAAGTCACCACCCCCACCCGCATCCTACATTTACAAGTCCCCACCGCAGCCCCCTTATTATTATTCCTCACCCCCTCCACCTGCATACTACTATATATAAGTCACCACCTCCACCCCAACCTTACTATTATTACTCACCTCCTTACTATTACTCCTCTCCACCCCCTCCGCCACCGTACTACTACAAGTCACCACCACCCCCATCACCACCGCCTCCATACATGTACAAATCACCACCTCCACCTCCACCTCCACCTCCACCTCCACCTTCACCTTACATTTACAAGTCCCCACCACCTCCACCTTACTATTACTCTTCGCCACCCCCTCCCCCACCATACTATTACAAGTCGCCGCCGCCACCTCCATACATGTACAAATCACCACCCCACCTCCACCTTATATCTACAAGTCTCTACCCCCACCACCTTATATCTACGAGTCTCCACCGCCACCTCCCTACTACAAGTAGGGACCACACTTTGGCAGCGCAACCATCTCCACCTCCTTCATACTGTTGCAGATGTTCTTCACTCAATCAACCCTCTCCTTTTACAAATCTTCCCCTCCTCCGTCCACACCACTTCTCTAAAATCTTTGCCATCCATGAGGTCTTACTGTATTAGCACCCCACATGCAATAGAATTCTATTTGTTTTGTTGTTGGAAGTTCATTGTCGTGGATCATGCACATTAAATTGGTCGTCAGTTTTCTTCTGCTTGATGGAGCTGTCGTCTATGGTTACCCTTGCTTTCCTGTGAAGTTCTTATTTTGCATGTTTTCTTTTGGAGAAAATAAATGGCAAAGATGTTTTCCAAAGCAAGTTGTGAGAGTTAATTACTATTAGGGGATTACTTGTCCTAGGTCTTTGTCATTGGGTGGTTTGATGTTCCATGTGTGCAATATAAATGAGCTCATGCTTACATAGAAAATAAGAATTCTGTGTTTTATCATATTGTTAACTTAAGTTTTCTATAAGCAGCACCTTCATCTAAAAATTCAGTGATTAAGTTTGTTTTCATTAGTGTATTTAAAGATGGGAAGTTTCCGTATGCCATTGGTCCAACCATAAGGTGGCCCATTAGTCCAGACTGATCAATCAATCCCAGCAATCTTAAGAGTACCGAGGTCCATAGCTGAAACCATTTTGTAAAGAGTGCTCAGAACTCACTGACCATGTCTGCAAAATAACCCGTACCGAAGGAATAAGATCTACTCTTGCATATGTTGATGGATCCAGATCATTCAACCAGAGGCACATGCCAAAATTTGCACATGTTGATGGTATGCATGATCAAGCTATGACAATGGGGTAAATACCATATAGCTTAAAAACCTGAATGAGTTCGATGTCAAACCGAGTCAGCCAGGCTCCAAAGACTCAGTGAGTCACGGGTGATGATGTCAACTTAAAGGCTCCCTTGTGTATTGAGATGACTATTAGAATATATGTATATTTTTAATTAGCATCATAATGGGAGTAAGTTAAATTTAAGTATATTATGGTGAACACAAATCCCAACATCTGTTCATGGAAGTCAATGCTTATGCCCAAACAATCCAAACATGTTGTAATATCGTTTTATGTGACGTGGACAAATAGTTTTTAGTACTTCTTCGTCCTCTTCTTTTCTGTCTCCTTTGTTAGGGTCATCTTCTGCCGACTTCTGGCAATGTCATAATCATTTTATTTGAAGGATACCAGAAGCATCCATCTTTTTTAAAATCTATTGGGATGGGCATCTTAGAAATATATGACATGAAAAATAACTATGGAGTTGTAAATTTGCAATTTAACTTGTCTGGTATCAACTATACAAATGCATTTGAAATCCGTCAAGAAAAAAAATGGATTTCACAAAGACACAAACTAGTGTCAAGGGATTATGGAATAGGCAGAAGTGTTCCAAATCAGGACAGGAGGCATTTTTCCACAGTTTCTGGCTCGTCCCAAAATCCATTTGGGACAAGAAGCACATCATGAGATCACATTGACTATATATCAACAGAAGCAGGGTGCTTGTTAAGAGAACTTCTATGGTTCTACCTAGTCAGGCCACAATGGATGCAAGTGCAACCACAGCTCGAAGTCTCAATCACAAAAGGTAGCTGATTGGTAGCCTAAAAAAAGTATATTAGTAACAGGAGCAACATACCTGAGAATATGAATTCCTTGAACCAGAAATGTCAGCCATTCAATGAAATTCTGGGGACAGCATGGCTGCCGAAAGAACAGTCCAGATATTGATGGAATTCTGGGGACAGTGCAATTCAGTGTAATTTCTGGAGAAGAATTTCACACAGTTCAAATCATGTGCATTTCATTAATGACCAAAAGAAATTATGAGTCCACCATTTGAGCAGTGGATCTCTCAGCAAGTCCCAATGAGATGGGAACAGATCTCCAGAGTGGATACAAATTCAAGATAGATCGCCCACACAGAATTTGGTGTGAATTAGGCGAACAGTGCAGAAGGTAGCACGGCAGACATTAAAGAATATGCTACAGAATTCCATAAACAGTTCTACATCACTGGATAGAAGAGGACTGCAAGTTTCTACATGGAACCTAGCCTCTATGGAAAGACAATCAGAGGGAAAAAAATCCATTTCAAATGGTCTGTTACATTCAATTATTGCAAGCCTAAGAAGATACTTCCACTGTGAAAACATGTAAGATGGAAAAAAAAAAAAAAAAAACATTCGAGCCAATGAGGCCTCCTGGTATGGTGGAACACCAAATCTGTGGAAGAAATGCCAATTTGAAAGAGTGGGAACTGGAATACACCAATTTAGAAGTTTTTGCTCACTCGAGTTTAATGCCTGGATTCCTCGCCGAATACCTCCGCAAAGCAAACTGGGCATGCCTGAAACAAACAGACCATATGATGTACTCAGTACTGCAAGAAGACCTTACATGTGTTGGCAGAGCACTTTTTTTTTTTAGCTTTTCATGGTAACAACTGACCTTATTGATTCCAAGCCATCTGGATACACAGCTGGCATGATAGATGTGCTTGCATGGAAGAGTCATCTGACGATCTCCTCTTTTATAGACCATCTGGCATATGACACACCTATTGCCAAGAAGGCAGGAAATTTGCAATACATGGTCATTACAAAACAATTTAAAAAAAAAAAATGTGCAAATCCTCACAGTACTGCATCTGATCACCGCTTTATCAACCAAATCCAGAAGTTCCAAAGGAAAGAGTGCAAGAAGAGACAGGCAAAAAAATATGTGAGAGAGAGTGAGAGATAGATTGGCATCCGGAATCTCAAAAGGAAAGTGGTAGCCCTTTTTCCATGACTCAGTAAACTGTATTCTTAGTGGCAGTTACTTTTAAGTTTAGTTTTATCAAATATGCTTCTCTACATGCATTCATACACGTGCATCCATATCAAAAGTTACATGTGACGACGCACACTCAGATAGCAATAGTTTGCTTTCAGTTGATTGCACTAAGGGCCCATTTTCCCTAGTTCACACTGAATACCTAGGATTTTTCAAGGAATAATCTTCTACCAAAGGGGTGAGTGAAAGCCGAAGGTGGAAAACGGTAATGCTCAAGTATCCCCACACTTGGAAAGGAAACGAATGCCCACCTTTCACCCTATGAAAATTAATCGTAGGATTTAGGAATCTGACAGTCCCCTCTGGGCAATATTTGGGAGTAAGAATGTTTTTCTGTGAGTATGGAATCTTAGCATTACATAAACAAGTCCTGAGATCCCCACCTCCACCCTTGCTTCCCTTTACTCTTTCACATTTATTTATTTTTTATTGGAAACAAAGAGAACTGTTAGCTTTGCTTCTGATTGACTTACTTTGATTACAGTTAAGTTTCTAGCTTGTATTCACACCCACAAACGCACAAGTGCATGATCTCTGCATGTCTGATTCAACATGGACAAACACATTTACCCAAATATGGAGAAATAAGAATGTCTTACATGACTTTCTTTATTTCTTTCTTCATTCTTTTTTGTTTCTTTGGAAATCATTTCAGTCGAATAGACAGTTTGTGTTATTTACAATGGTTGATTACTTGATTTCTAACAAGGGCCACATGGCCGCACAACTTTGTCATCATCGCAAGTGGTTTAACTAGAGTTGGCAGACAGACAATGGAAGCTCTCCTTGCTATCAATAGGCACTAGAAGTGTAACAGTCCACACCATGCAACTAAATAGAAAAACTATTCATTATTAACGATAAAGCATATCCAACTCAACCATGTACTGATTTAAAAAAAAAAAAATAGAACACAATTTTTTCTTGTCTTGGTTGGTTATCCACTTTCTTTTTCTTTTCTTTTCTTTTTTTCTATTTTAAAGAGAAAAAAATGTAGAACACTAATTTTTGTCTGACATGGATAATGTAACAATCCATTATATGATGCAACATGTACAGCTACATTGAATGCTTTCCCTCTATTACTTGAAATTTACTGGAAGACAATTTTTTCTTGTCTTGGTTGGTTATCCACTTTCTTTTTCTTTTCTTTTCTTTTTTCTATTTTAAAGAGAAAAAAATGTAGAACACTAATTTTTGTCTGACATGGATAATGTAACAATCCATTATATGATGCAACATGTACAGCTACATTGAATGCTTTCCCTCTATACTTGCTGGTTTTCTGGTCTTTTACTACGATCTTACTTGAAATTTACTGGAAGATGGAATGTCAACTTAGAAAATTATGCCAAATTGGAAATTTATCCAATATGAGTTTACCGGTCGCATCGCGCCTTTTTTCTCAAAAAGAAGCTACACTTGTACTTTGATACTGGAAGTGAAGAAATACGCTCTTGGGAAAGACCTCGGTTGTGAGTACCAACTGCTTCTCCTAAATCCAATAATTCCTGCATATCAAAATTTATTGCCATTAATCAACTAAAACTAAATGACCAAGAGAGAATAAGTCAATAAACCATGATAGAGACTAAAAAAACAAAAAATAAACCAAAACTAAACCGGTCGCCAATCAAGTCAGTATATAAGTTGTCAACATCACTGAGAGTAGGGACATCAATGGAAATCAGAAGAAAGAGACTTGCCAACTGACATTAATCAACTAAGACCAAAAGTTAACACTGCTCACTTTCATGGTTATAAACTGCTTAATGATTAACATAATCTGACACGAATGTTTCATGTCATTGGCTGCACGAACAAAAATCTCTATCATGCAAGGGCTTAGGGAACTTTGGTGGGTATTCAGTTGACAACATTCACTGAACTTCCTACAGGGCAAGTTCTCCAACGGTAGCTGTTTTTAACCACGCGCGCGCCGGGTCTGGGGCCCACAGTGGGCCCCGTTTGGGACTGGGACCTGGGGGGATTTCAAGATCTCCATGGGCCCCCTCATCTCTACAATAAATCAGCCCCAACTGATCATCCTATCATCTTCATGCGGGGCCCAATATTTTAATGGTGTACAATCCATTTGGAAGGGTGCAAATGCAGTGGGACCATGTAAATTGGTGTAGGGGAATTTTTTTGGTCCACTCGGATGGACCCACTGGTGGGCACCACCCCCATGTGCAACATGTGCACCGGGCGCACCTAATTACCACACACACACATATATATATCTTTAGAGGAATTCTCCAAAACTTTAAACTCCCCATTTTGAAAGGGGCGTTTTTGCCCCTTTTCCCTTGTGCAATGAAATAATGCCACATCACATGTTCAAAGCAAAATAATATGAACCCTTTGACAATACGGGTAGTTTTAAGGAGAAATACTTAAGTTGGATAGATTAGCCCCTTAGTTGGAATACCGAAAAAAAAAAAAAAAAAAGCCAATGTTAACTGTCAAGGATGGGATTGGGTACCCAAAAAAGGTTAATGAGATAATGGAGCTTTATGTGACGTGGGGCCCACATTGGGTAGGCCATCCACAAATTTGTTCTATTAAAATGCCTAGTTTTCAATCATAAGCGTCTATTTCTTTTTTTCAGTTGGGCCCGGCGTGATGACTTTCAACATGCTGTATTGTAAACTCATGTTGAATGAAATTTGGAAATGCTGAGGTTCTGAAAGTCATCAATTTGGAGGTGGGCTCCAACCCATGCTGGAAAAAAAAAAAACAGTTTGTATAAATCCAGGCCTTTTAAACTCAAATACCACCCGTGAATTGTGATTATTCCCCATTTAATACCATTCCAATCATTAATGGCCATTGAATTTATTTATGTATGGACCCATTCATACCATAAATCTGACAACCATGAAATGCTCGTTCTTTACTAATATGAGAAAAGTAGGGAACTCATAAAGGAGAAAATGTAGGGAATTCAAAAAAGAGAAACATTAGCCAACTATTGATCTCTCTTTCCAAAAAGGATAAATCTCCACCTAAGCAACTCCTATCATTAACTGTCCCCTTTTCATTGGTCAAATGGAGGGGTGTTTTTGATTTTGAAAACGCCCCTGGCGTTTTCTAGCGCTCCATATATATATATATATTCAAGTGAGAACTAGTTCTCACATATTATATGAAAACTTTTTGAGGGGATGAAAAAGCTCCATATATATATATATATATATATAGTAATATTCAAGTGAGAACTAGTTCTCACATATTATATGAAAACTTTTTGCGAGGGGATGAAAAGATCCATGTGAGACCACCCCAAGTATCAAGTTTAACCCCAAACTCATGGCCCTAAACCCTTCATCCGTGGAAGTTTAATGGCTTCATATTCAAAAAAATATTCAACTCTCGACCCAACGGTTCAGTCCATTTGGATGTGTGCCAATCCTTGAGATTAGTGACTATCAAGGGCTCCCTATTAGTTGCTAAGTTTGGATGGGTTGCTAGTTGGGCCTCGCAAAAAAGTTCTCATATAATAAGTGAGAACTAGTTCTCACTTGAATATTTCCATATATATATATATATATATCATTGGCAACAATCAATCATGACCTTCAGCTATTATTCAGCAAATGATGACGTTTCCAAATTTCAAAATTCTACATAAACCTTGATATAATTTCCCACCAACTTCTACTGTAGGATATTCTGGAAAATTATCACACAAGCAAGATGGCCTGTCTTTCAAAAATCTGCTGATTTTAGCATTGTAAATAAATAATGTATACAGCCTTGGAAACAAACCTCGTATGTCATATTATCTGGGTCAATATTGTCTTGCCAAATGACCTGCAATCTCTACCACAGACTTAATAAGTCATTTTTACTATGGAAAATACTCATGTAACATAAGCAAAAAAAATTGCAACCATGCAGATATGCAAAAAAGCAATATCTAAAAGTAAGAAAAAATAAGATTGATATATAGCAAATAAATGACCATAACTAAGTCCATTTCATTGTTGACAGACTTTCTGCTTCTAAATGGGCAGTTGCATGCACCAAAAAACAGGCATGTGAAATGGTGCTGCTACATAAAAATTGTGGTTATGTGAGTCAACATAACTGATATATGTTGTATAGTTCTTAAGAGTACCACAGTCCACTGTGTAGTGTAATGTATGTAGTAATGCAATGTGCCATAATTCTATTTATCTAGGAGATTAAAATTTTGTACTGTCCACAGAGACTAGGTTTAGATTAGTTTCCATTTGTTTCTAATGTGTGTTACAATACCTTATACAAAGGTTAAGTTTAGCTACCATTAAAATGAAAACTCATCAAATCTACTCTCGTTTCAATGTGTTAGGTTCCAATAATTCACATATTCTTAAGCAAATATACCATAAAAAATGGAAACAAGAGGGTTTTGTATAAATGGTACTCACAGAAGCAACAGACCTGTATAATCTTAGTACATGTACAAAAATATCAAAGGGCTCAAAGAAACACGTGCAGGTAAAAAGTTCGGTGCAATGCTGAAGAATATCAACTTGTAATTAATCAATGTATTCATATATCATCATGCTCCTTGTACAAACTACATGCGAGTTTTAACAAATGTGAGTCGAGTCGAATGCTTATTCACTCTAGAAGTGGCTGCTGCAACTTGGAATACATAAAGCCTAGAAATTTTATAGAATATGTGATCATTGCACGAATGCAAGAAACAGAAGAAAAACAGAGTGCTGAGATTTGTATTACACATGTGAATATGATACAATCCCAAATGAGGCTAGAAGTGAACAAACTTTGTACCTGTGAACTGCTCGCATTGTGGTGACTTCGGATGCCTGCAAAAAGAAAAAGTGAAAAAAAAAAAAAAAAAAGATAACAGGGAAAAAAAGGACACTCACATTATAGCTACAAATTGCATTATCCATAAATCAACACATTAATACATCACATAAAATCCACTTCAGGTCCTCAAACGCTTATGGATCAAGTCCATGATAAATGGCTCTTCGATAAGTTAAACGATTACTCCCCCCCCCCAAAAAAAATATATATATATATATATGCCAATATGCAAATTTCCAGGGACAGACAAAACATTCCTAGCCCCCGATCTCAAATTTAATCCCTTGACACTCATTACCCTCCAAGCCCACACATGAATCAACACTAACCCAAATTTGACACTCGTCTAAGTTGTGTAAGCCCTCCAATTGATCATGCAAATTTTTGCACGAATCCCACTTCAACTAACAGCTAGGCTAGGATTTGGACAACTTTAAAGTCCTAACAAATATTACCCGTCATAGTCAGATGGTTTCCATCTATTGGCATACAAGTAGGCGATAGGGGGGACTTTCAAACCCATAAACCTCCCACTTCAAAGTGGGCCCAAGGCAAGAGCATTACTAACCTAGGTGCTGGCTATCTGGCCATTCCTGAAAATGGCTATATACATACATGGAAAAATTTTCTCCTATGCACAAAGCTCTGTGGAAACGCTCATCTGGCAAAAGGCAGGGATCCCCCCTGAATTTCCCGTGCTCCTCTATGACATCAGGCAGCAATCTAAATGGATTGCAGAGTGCAAAACCACAGGAGAAAACCATCCATAAGATACATATATATAATAACAGATGACCTTTAATAGAAAAACAATGTTTAACAAAATGCCTAACCTATAATGAATCACAACAAAAATCCATCAATCAAATCGACATTCATGGATTGTAAATAATCTTTCGAGGTGAATTCATCAGAGGGAATATAGAGTTTTGGTCACATTGGTTCTCCTAGCACTCTTTTTTCCAACTCTTCTGGGAGGATGTGAAGGATGAGGTGCTAGCTTTCTTATTGGAAATGAGCAGTCACGGTCTGGTCTTCCTTATAAAGTTGATTGTGGTGCACAAGATTCAAGATCTAAGTTGACTAGGTCTGGTCTTCCTTATAAAGTTGCCTTCTACCTTACCAGGATAAAATGCAACATATTCGCAATCGCATCATACCATATCATATTTTAATTTTATATGTGAGTTTCATGTCCCCGCAGTATACATGGATTGTCCCAGCCAAACAGGCTTACAGTTGCATGGTCTAAAGTAACTTGTTGCATACAATTCACTGGACAAGAGTTGAGGAAAGTTGAGAGGATGGAAAAGGGGGCATGAGAACCGCTCATGAGCATGGTGAATGAAGCTATTCTTAATCACTCACTTCTCTAGAACAATATTATATGCAAAAACAAAAACCAAAAAAAAAAGGGTCAATAAATAATTCATCAATCTGAATCCTACTGCTAAAACAAACATCAAAACCTACACTCCTCAGGAGCAGCATCTGTCGGATTGGAACTTTCTCCCTCATGCATAACCAGTGAGGAAGGCTCTTCGTTAGTCACCACTGAGACGTTTTGCCAAGCCCCCATGTCTCCATCCATTCTCATTAAATGATCATTTACCCCATAAGGATAATACGAGTAACTGCCTGAACTAGATAGACCATACTTGTAGGCATTTGTATGCATTGACCAATATGCACTCTCCTGCATATATACCAAGAAACTTCCATGAGTCACCAATGTGTGCCATTCAATGCATCAGACGCCAATGATTTTTCGGTTAAGAATCCATCACAGTGAAATTTAACATGTTATTGACTTCAAAATATAGAAACACAATAACAAGAACTAAAAAAATGTTTTGAACAGCTACCAGATCCGCACAATGGTTCTATGTAGCACAAGTCAATGGTTTTCATATCATGAATCATGAGGACCCATCACAATGAAATTTAATAGGTTGTTTCCTTCAAATGTAGATATAAAATCAAGAGAGCTAATGAGTACTCTGTGTGGCTACCTGATCCACAATGGTTCAGATTGTTTTAAAGATCACTAAAAAAATCCAGTCATTATAAAAACTAATAAAATGTACAGTTGTACACCAAAATTATTGAATCCCACATTCACTTTCTGTCATATTCAATATAAATCAAACACAAGGATGGAATGCCAAACACCAACCCTACTTCTCTTCCAAAATGGTTGATTGATATCCATGAAGAGAAAAGAATTAGATCCCACTGTCAGATAAAGAAAAATTGCATCAATTTAAAACATTACCTGCTCCTGTTCAGGCCAAGCCCCCGCTAGAAAGAAATCCGCATGAGTGTATGTAAGACCTTCAAACAAATCCATAAAACTCTCTGTAACAGTGTAAGGAAATCCAGTATTTATATAATGAACCTCCACCTGCCTGTTGTCATTCATTTTCAACCACTGTGTTTTATCACAATATCTGCAGAAACAGGATATAATAAAAACATTACAAAGAAGAAAATTAAAGGGGCAGAATCAAAGAGAAGAGAATCAAATAAGATGAGACAACAATTACCAAAATCAGTTTATTCTAGAAGAATGCTGCCACTGACAGTCAGGAAATTGAGTGTCTGAAATACAGAAACTTCATTCAACATGGAATTCTGCGATGATACACCAACTTCATTTCCTGCTATTCCACTATGTAAAATCACTCAAATAGCAAAATCACAAAAGCAATAGCTAAGAAATACACAACACAGATCATAAGTTACCTCATTTACTCAGAATCTGTTTCTGATTTCCTCAGATCACTGCAGGAAATAACTAGCACTTGAATCAAAATGTTGACTGAAAAGATGATCCAAAATCAACTGCACAACACATTTTATAGCAATTTTAATAATCACAATTTAAACGAAAGGATGAATTACAAAGGGAAAAACATCCAAGAAACCAGCATTTTCGCATTTTGAGGTCTAACAAATTCCTATTAGTTGATCAGCTTTTGATGCAATGCAGAAGCACTGAACTCTATCTAAGCTTAAGGGACACAGATTCTTCAAAGACATTACCGGCATCGATCATTTTCCTCAGTTTCCTGCTATCATCTATAGAAAACTGAAGAAGATGAGGAAACTTATCAACTCCGGAAGGAATATGTGAAAGTTGAGACATTTCTCTCATTCTGCTCCAAATCTCCCTGCATTCCATACCAACTCGAAGACAAGAGTGACAAAAATGAGAAAAGATAGGATTCTAGGGCAAGGAAATCATATTATATACACTTCTTCTTGAACAAGCTTGTAGCTACTTGAACAATATTTCTCAGAAAACCGAGGAAAACGATCAATGCTAGTAAATGTAATGTCTTTGCAGGATCTAGCTCCCGTAAGCTAGACAGAGATCATTGAGCTTCTATTGTTCTTTCAATTGCATCAAAACCGAAGAAAATGAGAGAAATATTCAAGCTCCAGAAGGAAAATGGGAGAAAGTTGAGACATTTCTCTCATTCCGGTACTAAATCCAAATCTATGCATTCCAACTGGAAGATAGGAGCTAAAAAAGTAAAGAAAAAATCGGATTCTAGGGCAAGGAAATCATATCCACCTCTTCAACAAGATTTTTTAACTGTTTTCAACGATTTCTCAGGGCTTCTGCAATCTCTCCGTGAAAGAAACAGCGAGAGAAACGAATTGGAAGTCAGAGATTGTGTCTACGAGCGTCGCATTGCACATTATCTTGGAAGATCTGCATCAATCGCTCTGTTCCTGCATTCTCCAAGCAGATTTTGGCTTCTGGTACTTTGGTTCTATCGCGATCTTCCAAGGATGATTTATGATTTCTGCGATTTCTACATGGAGAAACAGCTCTCGAGGTTTTGTTTCTTTTCCAAGATGGAGAGACGAATGGGAAGAAGGAGAAGGAGAAGAAGAAGAAGAGAAGAAAAGAAGGTTCACATCAGATGAGAAATGCACGAGAGACTGGAGATTTCAGAGCTTTAAACGGGCATGGATTGGATTGTCGCTCTCAATCTCTCTGTTGAGTGTGTCTGTGATTTGGCTGTAGGGAATAGGGAAGGTGGTTGTGGGGCCCGGTAAGAAGAACGCATGGGATTTTGGTCTGTCCTTCGGACGACTTTATCCTCGTCCCTACGGAACACGACAACTACAAAAGTGAGATCCCCATGTCTCGCGATATGAGACTGTACTTTTATCGTTGTCTCGCGACATGGAAGTACTGGACGCCGGTCATCGTTGTTGAACAATACATCTCTCTCTCGTCTTGTTTATAAGTTATTATATTTCAGTGTTTTTTACCACACTTCCTTCTTCTTTGAAAGTTTACAACAATCTGATCTAAAATACAGATAGTGAATAAAGTTGCATATGCCTATTTGAAGGCGAAAATAGAGTTTTTTTTAGGGTAAATTAGCCAAAAAACCCTACGCACGGTCTTCTAAGGCATCAAGGACAACAACTTTTTCTCTAATGTCTCTAGTCCAGACAGCTAGAGATACTTTGGTGAAAGGTCCCTAATATGCCACGTCATATATTTTCATGACTAATTTGCCCCTTTCAACCCTCATTCGAACTCCTGCCTTCTTCTTCTCTCTCATTTTCCATTTTCCATTCCTTTCCATGGTTTGGAGTATCGTTGCAGAGCACTTTTCGTCGCCACCATGCCATGACTTCCGATTCTCTCTATTTCATTTCTTCAAAGATGGAATCGGTTTTGAAATCTCTCTCTATCCAAATCTCTCTCTGTACAACTGATTTAAAATATAGTAATTTGCTTTTTTGCTTGTTTTCCCTTTCTCTTTTCTCGATTGGATCATAGTCATCAAGTGTTACTGTAACAGATGAAAGCAAGAGTGAAAATTCTTATTTTATAGTAGCAATACTTCCATTCATTTGTAGCACTATCAATTTTGGATCATTCACTTGACTGTCTTGAATCAAAATAATCTCTCCATTTCAACCATGACCTTCCTGTTGCCATCGATCCATCACATGGCCCGGACAAAGATAAATTTACAAAACTCTGATAAAGATAAATTTGCAAAACTCAGATAATTTATCTGAGTTTTCAAAAAAAACTCAGATAAATTATCTGAGTTTTGGCAAATTTATCTAAGTTTCTGGCAAAACTGAGACAAATTTATCTGAATTTCTGATAAAACTCAGACAAATTTATCTGAGTTTGTGTCCAACTTGTGAGGTATTTTTCTATGATATAACGGTGGGATCTTGACTTGGTCTCTTCATGAAAGTTGTAGCCCTAGATGTGTAGATGATTCTAGGGTTTTGAATCACCCGATTTGGACTTCGGAAACTCAAGTTATGGCTCATTGAAGTTTACTGGTAAAAACAAAAATTTTGGATCGGTTTTTCCGGCCTTATTTTGAAGCAACGCTTGGAGGCCCAAACGAACTTGAATTTTTGCGAACCAGACCTTTCTGAAAAGCTTAAGACGTCCTCTAAAAACTTCATGAAGACCACTTTATCGTTCTGAAACTCTAATGCCATCCAAACCTCAATGGAATGAGAGAAGTTCATTTGACAAATTTATCTGAGTTTCTGGCAAAACTGAGACAAATTTATCTGAATTTCTGATAAAACTCAGACAAATTTATCTGAGTTTGTATCCAACTTGTGAGGTATTTCTCTATAATATAACGGCGGAATCTTGACTTGGTCTCTTCATGAAAGTTGTAGCCCTAGATGTGTAGATGATTCTAGGGTTTTGAATCACCCGATTTGGACTTCGAAAACTCAAGTTATGGCTCATTGAAGTTTACTGGTAAAAACAGGAATTTTGGATCGGTTTTTTCCGGCCTTATTTTGAAGCAACACTTGGATGCCCAAACGAACTTGAATTTTTGCGAACCAGACCTTTCTGAAAAGCTTAAGACGTCCTCTAAAAACTTCATGAAGACCACTTTGTCGTTCTGAAACTCTAACGCCATCCAAACCTCAATGGAATGAGAGAAGTTCATTTGAATTATTGCTAAGCTTTGCCAAAACTCAGATAAATTGTCTGATTCTGCTTTTGCTGACGTGTACAAAGGTGTTTTTGTCTTTTTCAATGAGTTACTTTTACAAAATGACTGCCGTCAGTACGATAAAATATTGTGGACCGTTTGCAATAAAAATCACAGTTGAGGGACCTCCGCCCAAATGCCCCTTTTTTTTTAATGAGATGATAAAAGAATAGGGTTATGCTACAATAGCCAGATAACAGTCAAAGCAATTACAAGAAATTATTAAGAGTGATTAATTAAAATGGCATGTTAACATTCTGAATATGGATGATATTATCTTAATATGAGTTTGGATCCCTTGAGTGTTTCCCTCATGCTTCGTTGGACTAAAAGAAGTGCGAAGCTTAAAGCTGTTTAAAATGATCACTCTTTCTGTGTTTTAGATATTTTTCAAATTTTACCTCAATAGAAAAGTGCTCTCATCATAATGTTAAACTAGCATAATAACATGTGCTTAGCATAGGTATGGCCAACATTGCAACTTAAATATTCATATATGAAAAAATATCCATAAATTTTAGAAAAAAAAGGAAAAATAATGAGAGTGCCTATTTATGTAATTTAAGATAAGCTAATTACACAGAAAGAAAAGAGAATTTGAATGAAAAAGAAATGGTAGAGTTTGGGTAGAAAGAGAGTTTACTGAAATGGAAAAGTGGAAGTTTGAGAAGTGAGTAGTAGAGATGATTTTTGGTAAAAAAACATAGTTAGTTTGCATAAGATAAATGAGGAGAAAATTGAAAAGATATGAAAAAAAGAATAACTGACTGTCAAAATCATAACCGATAGTCAAAATTAAAACAAAAAATCATTGGCTTTAATATATTATAATGTGACTCATAATTTTATATAAATACATTAATCATGTTATTAACAATATGTTCAATTTTAAAATAAAACCAACTCTTATATGAGCAAAAACTGAGAATATCGGATCAATAGAGAGGCAATCATTTTGAACAACTAAGATTTTCAAAAGTTGGGCTTTACATTGAAGTTCCACTCTTAGGAAGCACAAGGCTGACACTTAGGAAATCAAACTATCACAATAGTTTCCTATATTAGTGCGATTGGCTAGGACCATAAACTATGAATTGGAGTTTATGGTTTTGAACTCGCACTCTCTTTTTGGAACCACTTGCTTATGCAAAAGTTCAATTTATCCGGTGCATGGGGAGGCAAGGACTACACGTGCACACGAAACAGTCATTTCTCGAATATGTTAGACACCCTCGTTAGAAAAAAAAAATGGTATGCAATATTTTTAAAATATTGGTAAAATTGAGAATATAATGATAAAATCATGATTTCAAAAAAGGGAAAATAGAAAAAAAATTTAAAAAAAGATTTAATCCTATAATATATTTATTATTTTGATATTTACATATTGGTTAATTCTACTATATTTTTTAATATCCCGAGAAAACGCACAACATTTCTATTATTTTTAAAATATCTTCTTTTTTTTATTTTGGCTAAAGAATATCTTTTTAATATTTGTTCTAAAATTTGTGTCCGTCACCATGCTTGAGAGAAGCATCGGATCCCACCCGTCTACAACACGAAATGATAAATTCGGCCACCACACACCATTGTTCATCATCATCTTCTCAGGACACAATGATTCATGGGGCACTGGGAAAAGTAGAAAGCGTGATGAATCTCCTAATCTCTTTTTACCAAAATGCCCTCCGATCGTTCTGAGAATGAGTCGTCTCCCTCGGTCCCTCCCGGTCCCGTCATATTTCACAAAGACGACACGAGCATTTTTCGGGTCTGTTTTTCCCCTCGGTATATAGCGAGAAACCGGAAACGTTAACCCCGATACTGCCGCTTCTACACGCGAGATTTTAAGATCGTAATGACATCTTCCCAAAAAAAGCGTGCGATGGACGAGATATTACGGACTTCATTGAGCAGGCCAACTACTCGACACGGACTGTCCTGTCCGCAAACCGCTCCGCCTTGCAGGTACCGCATGACACGTGTCGAGATGTCATTTGAAAGCAGTGCAGATGTGAGTAAGACTCACGCGACCGGATTTGGAACTCAAGCGGGGCCCACCTGGATAGATTTAGGCATCTATACTGACTACTGAGTGAGAGTGATCTAAGGATCTTTTCCTTAATTTTGGCTACTCAGATTTGTTTTATGATAATGCATGGCAGCATGGATCTTTTTTTTTTATCAAAGGGTTTCTAGTTTTGGGGTTGAACTAATTCCTTTTGGTTTAAAAGGAAGTTGAATAAACACCCATGTGGCTCTAAGATGATAGCACTAGTGGACTCAATATTCAATTTCTAAAAAGGAAAAATTGAAGGTCGATACCAAGACCTCTAACTCTAAAAGAGGGAGGAACCGCGGTCCTGACCACTCGGCCTACCCTTTTTGGGGTTTTCATGGTGTATGTTGAGTGTGATAAGAATCCAAGTGTTGATGGCTATGGATCATTGTGAGATTAGAAATCGGTGGTGATTTTAAGAGGTGATGTTTGAACCTAGGTGGGTCTTCTATGTGAAAATGGAAGGGAGAAAAATGAGATGGGGCCCACCTCCAAAACATTAATTACCAATAACCTGATAAGCTTTGGCTCAAGCTGAAATTCACCAAAAAAAAATCCCAATTGAATCTAATTATAATATATTAAGCTAAGGGGTTTTGGCTTCAATTTTGACCAAAACTTTTGATTTTGACTGGGAGTTACATCAACTACCTTCTTTATCTCTTTATCATAACCACTCATAACTGCTCTCCACTTTTCTTTTCTTTTCTTTTATTTCTCAAAAACTTTATCATAACCACTGATATCCATTCCCATTCTACTCTAATTCTCTTTTTTTTCATTCTATGATACCAATTCTTCGATTATATAAATACATAATCATAATTTTTTTTCTTTGCTTTCTTTCTAAAAAATCTATGAATTTTTTTTACATGAATATTTAAATTGTAATGTTTGCCATATCCGTGCTGAGCACGGGTAATTTTGCTAGTAACTAATTAGTCTAGTAAGTTTCATTTTTTTAAAAAAAGATAAAAATGAATTGATTTTCCTAGATAGAGAGGATTTCAATTCATATTTTCTCTCTTGCAAAATAGAAATTCGCGGGTTGTAGGATTTTCCCATTGCACAAACAAGTTTTATGGTTCAAGCATATAGGAATCGTACATCAATTGAGGTGGGGGCCAAATTAGTAACCTAACAAGTAGCCTACTCCCACTGGCCGGAGAAGTTGGGCACATTTGTGGGGGCAGTCAGTGGTTTTGTGGTCCAAACCATCAACTAGGCCACGGCTCAAATAGAGATTCACCGACCAAATATCCCAATTAAACCTATCAGACATGGTTGGGTCAAGCAGACCGAAAAGGTGGGACCGAAATGCGAAAATTGGTGGCCTAAGCATCTACTTAGACTAGGTTATTGTAAGGCACGGTAAGGATGGGTATCACATGATTCACATTCACTCCATGTCTGTGATTTGTGGTCCAGGCCACAGTAGGACTCAGAACTTCAGAAGAGGTTAGCTTTTTATTCCACTCTACATGAAGGCTAGTTGGTAAGAGGCATGACCAATCAATTATCATGTGGGCACACCAGTACAAATAAATACATGGCTCAAGGATCATATGATCACTGGAACTATTACCCACCTCACTGTACCTGCTCATCTAATAACATTTGCACAAAAGCTGAATTAATCACATGAGGAGAAAAAAAGATGGTAGGCATCAGATCAACGAAGAATATTGGTGCCCAAATCATACAAAAGCTATTAGTTGAACATAACAGTAACAAAGAAATGGGGTAGATGAGGAGGTAAATGAAATTAGTAATAATAAATTGAAGAAGTGCAACATATTCGAGTTTTTGGTTGAGAATAGATCAGAATGAAAAAAATAAAATTCATGTAATCGATTCCAAGAACTGTGAAAAATAAAATTCATGTAATCGATTCCAAGAGCTGGGACAGAGCTTTGATGATAATGATAACAAGAAATTTTTTTTTTTCTATCGGTAATGATAACATGAATGGAAGCACGGAGTTCCGGTTAAGAGAAGTCTCTTATTTTTTCTTTTTTCTCCTTTTTTTCAGTTGTATACCATGCTCTATTTTGAGTCGATTAAACTCGTCTATTTCTTGTCAGTGCAACCATGATCAGAGCAAATGCTATTTGCAATAAATTTTCAGCTGATGATTGATGAGCTCATTACTAAAGTTTGGCACAGTTTTAAATCCTTTCACACTTTCCCCTTGCAACACAACAATTGAAGATAAGAAAAGTGATTCTACAAGCTTATTTGTTTGCATAGAGTACACATAAATTAAATATACATAAAATAATAGGATGATGAGCTTCACCAAATGATTATTAAAAAGGTGATAGGGTAAAGATGCGAGGTAGCGGTGTAGATGAAACCTTCACTTTTTCTAGGATCAGAATTGCTATGGTGGTGGCTGGATATTCATGTCTCACATCCCCTTAATTTATTTTTCATTAGGGGGGAGATAATCTAATGGTCACTTTTGAAAAATCACATTTATTTCTTCAATTTTAGTCTTAAAAAAAAAACTTATAATTCTTATATATTCAATTGCACGTCCCTCCACTATCTACTTATCCATTGGAAAAGGAGCCAACTAGTCAAAAGTCTAGGAAAAGGATTAAAAAAGGGAACTTGTTAGTCCATGAAAAAAAAAATGATACCATATGTGATGTAGTTTATATGATCAAAGATAAAATGGTAAGAAGGGTCCAAGTCCAGCCAAGAAGGCTGTTGAAGAGCAGTACATAAATGGTGTATACTATAATCATTTGTCAGGAAAATGAAGTGTCTGGTAAGAAAACCCAGGGATAATAAAATAATGATAGGTTACAACCTACAATTAGTAAATGGTGATGCCTTTTTGTTGTCTTTGTGATGAAGTTTGGTGAGAAAAGATAACCAAATCTCTACCTCCCAGTGACCAAGGAAATTAGGGTTGGTTGAAAGCAGTTTGGATTAAATAAGGCATTTGGGGACTCTGATAAAGTTGAGCTGTCTTGGGCTCTTTATATCTGCAAACGAATCCCTAGGATAGGTACATGGACAAAGTGTGACTTGGATTTTATGCTTTGGGAATAGTAAATAAGAAAGAGAAAAAACAGATGGAACCTAATGCCATGGAAGGCTTTAGGATGGGAAGAGCTCACTCAAAGGAAGATGCTTCAGGAATTTGAACACTAGAAAAAATATATTTGCTGCAAAAAGGGAAGACTTAGAAGATACGTTTAGCCCCACTTAATGACCAGCCTGGCTTGGTTTTGGGGCCAATGCAACCACATGAGAAGAGCCCAGAATACATATATTGTTTAAGATGTTCATTGTCAGACAGAACAAGTTTTTGGTCAGGGGTTTTTCTAAATATTTGTATTGAGCTATTTTAGGGCTAAAAACTAGGAAGGAAGATATATGCTACAACTTCTAAATCCTATACCCAAGTGATAAAAGAGTGAAAAGAAAGAAGCTTTTCTTTACCTACGAAAGCAAGCATATCACCGAACCATGTAAATCTCATTGCGATTTGGTTTGTCAATCACGGATTTCTGCTTTTACAAATAACAATTAACTTAAAAACAAATAAAAGATTGATGTGGCAGTAGTGAGTTTGCAATTGAGTAACTGAAGAGTCCAACATTGATCTAGAGTTTATTTCTAAGAGCTTTGCCTAGTAGAAAAAGTATCGACTTCATTTAAATTATAAGCATTTTTAAGTTTTAAGATTATCATTTCTAGCCCAAAATTTAATGGATGAATGACACCTGATACCAATTGAAAGACTAGAGAAGATAAGTTCGCCTTGATTGTATATAGATGATGATGCCATGACGGAGAAAATAAATCCTTCTCTACTACTATTTGAGAATCACCTTCTGAGTGTGAATCTATCATTGGCTTCTTCAAATCAAAATGTGATTAGGCACCAAATTCTAATTTTCAACACAACTAGAAGCATTGAAGAATTATTTAAAAACTATATTCCCAGAACGAGTTCTCAATGGAATGTAAGCCATATTTTCCAACTGCTTCATAATCATTTTGAAGTTCTAACATAGGCCAATTTCAATGCACTCCTCAACTTCCCAGTATGATTTCGGGCATAAGTTGTTATGTATGGTTGGTGAGCCTAAATGGTTGTTCTTGTATTATTATTAGTAATGGTTACATCCAACTCCTTTATTGTACTTTAGATATATGATGAATTTCTCTTTCAAACAAAAAGGCCCACCAACTTAAAATTTTGGTAATGTGGTAGAGGCATGCCATACTCATGATCTTTGATGGGCCCAATGTCATTATAAGATCAGAACTTGTTGGGTTCATCTCACTTGTTCATAATTATGTTATACATTGATGATATAGGTTCTACTGTTATGCATTAAACTCTTATTTCAAGGTACACACCAAAAAAAAAAAAATTTTTTGAAAAAGTGTGATTTAATAAGGAATCCGACGCATTAGATATTGTTGAATGTCCAATCAATGGCTGTGATTATGATTTTATGAGTGGTCCACTAGTTTTTTTTTTTTTCCATTTGTTTCATCACCTTAGTTTGATAGTTAAAATTAACTGAGAAGATTATAACTATTGGTGGACCCTAACCAACTGTGCCTTTACTTGGTGGAGTTAGTAGATGTGTCACATTTCCTACTTTAAACATAACCGTTATAAATTAGGCTGTCATAGACAAGTAGTATTCCTTGTGTCACTTAAAATACTAAGACAAATCTATTTCTGATCTTATAAAATAGTAAATTCAATTCGCATTGTAATCCGAATTCTCTTTTTCTTTTCCTATGACGTGGAACTCCTTGACTCCACCTTACAAGAACGAAGGTAAAACTCCGAATACATTACACCACTCGTAAGCATCATTTAAGAGACAAGGCACTCAAAGAGGATTTAAAAGTGTAGGCACTCAAAGAGGATTCAAAAGTGTGGACGCCAGCTCAACACCTAGTGTCGCAACCACTACCAAATATTTAAGCATAGGTTAATAATCCCGAGAGGTAGCCCAGTTGGCGTAGGACCACGGTTTTGCATCTAGAGGTTATAGGTTCGAAACTATACTACCACACTGGGGCCACATGAGAATTTTACCATGCTTTCTCTCTTAAGCCCGTAGGAATTATTCTGGCCCAAAGGACTGAAACGTGCGTTTAAAATTTAAAAAAAAAAATTAATAAGAATTCTTTTGCGGGCATAATAGTCTATTACAATTTACATTTTAATGGGCTAGTTCATACCTCCATTATGAATACCGTCCTTTCCTCAGAACTTCTGCTGATTTGCAACCTTTATAATTTTAACTTCCAAAAGCTATAGTAACTTTGAAAAAGTTGCAGTAACTTTCAAAAAGTAAAAGGCTTTTTTGGTGAGGTTGTTCTACGCAAACCTTTTTGTTTTGTTTGAAGTTTCCAACATTCAGGAAGCATCCGTTCCTTCCATTTTGATGAACACTATGCTGATAAGGATGCAGGAATACCTCAGGTTCTAAATCAAGGTGAAATCTTCAGGCAATGACTCCATTGCATGAAATTAGATCCCTTCGGTTAATGCATAAGTGTGCTTAATGCAGGAGCTGCATTTTCACACGGAAGAGTTCTTATGGATTCCCACATGTTAAAATCTCTCCCAACTCAAGAATAAAAAAAAATAGAGAACGAAATGATGGTTTAAGAATTAAAGAACGAAAAGATGGCTTAAGAAATGTTTTAGTTTTGTGATTGAAGAAAGTTCATCTCACCACTAAACTTGAATTTAGGACACGAACTTTATTTCTATCCAAAATTCTCAATTTTACCTGCACAGCATATCCCTGCCAAACGCTTCAACCAAATTCACCCTGGAGTTCGTTTGATCAAATGATTTTTTCTAAGATAGCTTACCCCACGGGGCCTACCCACATATATGGTAGGGCTGTTGCCCCCATCGGACTTGGGCCTGCCTCCAAAACTAGTATGAAACTCTTCTCCAAAAATTTACATGAAAGTTTCAGCCTCGCCTCTAAAAGTCACTTTAAAATCCTGGATTTGCCCGCAAAACTCAATTACTTAGTTGGGTTCGCCTACTTAAACGAAAATCCTGAGTCCGCCACTAGATTTATCCCATCAAGAATTTCTTAGGACCCGAGGAGCCCTGCTTATACAATTTTGTTATTGGAAATTAGGGAATTTTAGAAGTCTTTATAAGATATGATTTCTTCCACAATCTTGTTACGACCAGTTGCCTTTGTATGGGGAGAAAGAGGAAAATGAAGAAAAATGCCACGGAGTTCAGATTTCCCCTCCCTGAAGCCATCCTCTTTAACCTCATCCAAACAACTCTCGCCGGAGTTGTTCAACAGACAGACCATGGAGAGACATTTTGTTCCACTGCCAACCACAGTGAGTTCCATCAGATGAATGGTCTGGATGACTGGACGATGGGACACACTTGTGTAAGAGATGTCTTGTGCAGAACATAGAAATTCAAACAGTCACCTTTTTGCGTTCTGAGTAAAAACAAGTTAAATGGAATCCTGTGAGAGTACGGTAAGGAAGCTATGAAGATTGCACATATGCACCTTCGTCACAGTTCACATGCTTCCACAAGAGCTCACCTTACCTTCCTGTAAAATATGAGAAGAAGAAAGAAAGAGCAGAGAATCTGTTCTCTCCCAACATTTGTAAAAGCTTCCAAAAGCTGGTCAAAATAATTGATAGGATAGATTAGAAAAAAAATAATAATAAAATGGTCTGATTGGAAGTACAAGGTGTGGTGGCTGGAAAAATTTTCTTTGGGTCCTGATTGAGTTGAGCACTGGGTCAATCATAGGAAATAAAAACCATTTGGGAATTGGGATCCATTTGGGTGCTTGCATAAAACATGACTTCTAATCTGCTGAGAGAGAATAGTGTTTTTTTAAACTCAGCACTTGTATTGGATGGTTGGAAGGAAGTTTTGAGGAATCAATAAAAGGGAGAGACCAACAAGGAGCTTGAATGAATTGGAAATGAAGCCAACACGCTCATGGTTGGAGTGATGTTAGCACCTTAGTATCACATACATGCAGAGAAATGGATCCTTGTGTCCTAAAGTTAAAAGTATCACTCATGACCTGTAGTCCATCATAGCGGTAAAAAACGGAAATGGAAGATAAGGTAGATAATGGAGTTACTGAGAATATCACTTTAAATAAAATTCAGTGGATGACCAAAACTTACAACGCTACAAAACCTACAATGATGATCATGATAATGTTGATGGCGACGACAATGTAACTGAGATCGTCATTTAGTGGTCTCATGAACTCTGTTTTCATGCGTAGTGGAATTCCTAAAATGAAAGTGGGTGGATCGCCTTTTCGTAAGAAAAACATTAGAAGCACTGCAACTTTTAATGAATTTGCAAAAAATGTGTTTCTGAATTTTTTTCTGGATTCGACCAATTTTGTAAAGCTGGACTCGATTGTATGTTGGGCTCAGACTCAACTTAATTAAGGTAACAAACATTAATGAATGTATGAGCTCAAGCCCAAGCTCTAGTCCAATCTCGATCGGCTCATCAATATACATAATCAAACATACAGATGACCAAGACAGGCCAAGCATAGACACGAATTTGAGCTCATCTTGTGTATATTGGATGGAGCTTGAGCTTGAGCTTGGGCTTGGGCTTAAACCAAGCCTAAACTCCATTAATAAAATGAGAAACAATACAAGTTCGAACTAAGTTCCATCAGTTCAAAACGTGGATTAGGCAATTGAGTTCGAGCTCGAAATCAAGCAAGGCTAGGGTTAGCCAACTCAGCTTGTCTAGAACATTACCAAAACATGGCCCAACCTTCCACTGACCCACACTAGTTTAGTGACCGGGCCTAACAATGATCAGGTTAAATTTGGTAGAAAATATTTGAACATCTAATGATTTGTACTCAAATGGCTTGTTCATTTCCTAGAATTCAAAAAAAAGAAATTTGTTAGGAGCTTTAATGGATTCCTCAAATGTTATCTTTCACTTGGTTTTACAAATGTTCAAGTATAAAATAGGGTTTAATAGTTTTTCGCCCCGAATTTCACATTTCTAATAGAGAATTCTAAACGCTAAAAGGCATACATCTGAAGTTGTTGCTAGGACTTCTCGTATTTTGCTTTGCTCAGTAAAATCTTGTTGGGGTGGGACAGGGGGGTAATTTCTTTGCCGATGATTTGTAGAGAAATGTGTGAGACAATCTCGTGATGGGGCGATAAAATGGAAGTTTTGCGTGGCGGGTCCTTTGAGAATCCCACCACACATTGCCACTTTCTCGGTGCATTGTGTCAGCAATGCCACCCTGGCACATTTTTCATCCATGTCAAAATCTAATATAATCCGGGAGTGCACCTATTTTTTTAGGACATGTTTGTGTACACACAATTTACCTCGGAAAGGAAAAAAGTGTGTGATTTTCAACAGAAAAGTCAGTTTTTCAGGCGTTTGGTGCGGAACAATTCCACGGAAATGCTTTCCTGTCTCGTCGGCATTTTCCTTGATAATTGTGGAAATGGGTTTCCTATAGGGGGTATGGGAAATGGATTTCCTCGAAAAACTCCTCTCACTTTTCCTCACTCTTGTCCATTTCAACCCAAAACTCTTCAACTCTTTCATTTTTATTTCTTTAAATAAATTATTATTTAATGTTGAATAAATAATATACATGTTATGTTACTTTTCTTTAAAAAATTATTTCACCAAATAAGAAATTTTCATTTTCTATAAGGAATCCACAGCCGCACCGAACAACATTAGCATCAATTCAACGAGGAAATTTTTTTTGCACCAAACATAAATTTCTAAATTCTACGGAAATCTTTTTCCAAGGTTTTCATTTATATGGAATTTGATGACGTGACAATTTTCCCTTTCCGCGAAAAGGGTGAGTACACAAACGTGCCCTTAAAGTCCAACCTATTTTTGGAGGGCTTTTTTTCCTTTGGGCTGGGATAAAAGTCCAACCCATAAATTAGGAAATGGCATCCTATGAGTGATTTAACCCATGGTGATTGTGGTGGACCAATTACGGTCTACTATGTAATCGTGTGCAGGCCTTACTTTGGCAATTTTGGCTCAAGCCAGGCCGATTCATGAGCACCCCTAATTAGCTCTAGAAGAACAGGTCAAAGTTGGAACAAATTCGTTTCTCTTCCTACAACCACCACACAAACCATCTTTTGCATGCAAATGCAAAGACCAAAAGCTATAGCCCTCTTATTTCTCCAACTGTTTACTCCTTCAAATAGCCAAGAAGCTCTCTATAATGCCTCTCCACCTCCTCATTCCCTCCTCAGGCCTGCTAAAAAAGAGAGCTTGAGATATCAATCCCACTGTCCAAGGCGGATTTGTGAGATTTTCTGCCCTACTCCGCCATGGACATGAAGAAGATCTCCTGCGCTATCATCATGGCTGCCGCCACAGCCACTGTGGTTGTAGCCGAAGAAGTGAGCTCAGGCCCAGCACCAGGGCCCACCAGCGGCTCGGCCATGGTCACACCTGCCCTCGGGTTGGTTGGTGCATCTCTCTTTTCCTTCTTTGCCTTTTACTTGCAGTAGGCCTCACACAAGAGAAAGAAGGAAAGGAATGAGGAATGAAGGGGTCTCATGGAATGAAAAGAAGCAAATCAATGGTGGTTGATTTTATTGCAAGAGTGTAGCTATCAGTGTTTTCTGCTTTACATGGTTGTGTTTTCTTTCCTCTTCCGTTTCTATGTTTTGATGGTTGATATGGATGGTTGGATTGCATTTTGATATCTGTTTGTTTGGGAATTTAAGTGGATGAAAATAAAAAAATGCTTTGCTATGATGTGTTGTCAATGGCCATGCTATCATATCCCGTTTTGGTTTTGTGAGTCCTGTCTAAGGGAACGGTGATTTATGTCACAAGCACGCATAAATGCTTTAAAACACGAGTTTCATCAAAGTATAATTAAAAAAGTGAGAGGTATGAACACCTGTGAAATAGATGGTTTTAAAAACACTGTTAGCCTAAATGTATAGGAATTCATGCTTAGTGAGTTTCATCAAAAGGATTATTATAGAGGTGAAAGGTAAATTATATGATATGAAAAGCAAAATGACGTGAAGTGTAGATTGAGTCCTTTTAACTTACATAAGTATTGAATTGCTGAGAGAGACTGTTTCTTCCCCCCTAACTCAACTCCCCTTTAAGGAGTTGTTTGATTGTCACATAACACACAAGCCCATCGTATATTGCTAAGCTTTTCAGATGCTAATCAATCAAATGGTCAATAACACTTCAAATCTTTGAAGTGCAACAAAGCGTTCAGTGGATGTTCCATGTACTGTCAATGAGCTCCACCATATATAGAAATGGCGCATCTCTGTCCAATTGAATTCTGACTTCTTAATAACCAAAGCTATTTCTAATTGTTACCAGTAAAACAAGTTATTTCTAATTGAAAATGTCGATTGATTAGCCAAAATCATATTGTTGGTGGAGTGAGTTTTCCACAATAGCACAATGGCAATAGAATCATCACCGAGTGGGCTGTTCACATCATCCATCCAACTTCCATTATAAATGCAATGGAATGATGATGGACCCCACACCAGGTGAGGTTATATAAGAGTATGATTAATTGGGATCTGAACCCTAAATGATGCTTAATTAAAACGAAACCTTCTCATAACAATTACAACATTCATTGGGGGAAAAAACACACAGTTACAATAGTAGTCCATGAACTATATATAGTTATATACATTTAGGATTGGAGATGCAGGCAGACAAATGATGTGGATATCCTCCTAGGACGAGATCGCCCCATCACCGAGCGGCTTTTGCTACATCGCCCGTTTCACGCTATTTTTGGCTTTATGATGTTACACTAGACTAGATAGTTTCTGTTTTAAGTATTTATAGATTTCTGTTGGGTTATCATGTATGTGTCTTTTTTCTGGTTTTGTTTATTGATGGTGCTCTTCTTTATGTTGTTTATGCATGCATTCGTCTATGGAGAGAGATCTCGAGTGGGAATTGTTTAGTGTTTTAGTGTCTCTGCAACGTAATTTTTGCTATTGCTCCAGCTTTTTGAAACATTTTGTTGGATTAGCTAATTATCAATTATAGGGGGTTCATATCACACAAACCTCTCATTGCATAGTAACCAAGAAAGGTCAACTGAAAAAATCTAGATATACCTCGTTTCAAAACCCGATTCATATTTAGGTGGAGGTCATATTGAGTTTCAGTGGAATGTATTTATAAGAAAGTAATTTTCTCCTACCACACACCCAATCTCCAACGACAGGTACACCACTGAATTTCAGGGCATGGAATGTAACAATGCGACCCTCCACATAACAGAGTGTTGGCAGGAGAAAATTCTCCTACGGACTATGGGAGAGGTAAACTCTGAGCCCCTTGTGCCTTATGGGGACTGTTAGGATCGAAACATTCAATATGATGAGAGCGGGCCTCAGTCTTTCTTTTCTTACCTAGTTGGCCTATTTTGATGAAAACTGGGATCTTTGAGTGGGGGAAAACAAGGGGACAAATCGGTCTACTTACAAGGAAACCCAACCTCCAAAAGACACGTTTTGAGTAATTTTTTATCTGACTAAAAAAAATGTAGAGATTAGTAGCCACTGAACTGACTCACCCATTCATTCCTTTTACAGTAGCAACAAAACTAGACTTCATCAATAAAACTAAAATAAAAAAACTACCTATATCCCACGTACACCCATTTCCCCAGCAATCCTAACAAGCAAACTTCTTTGACCCACACCCAGATCACACGTTCTAGGCAGTTCTATGCATGTCGGGGTCATGCACGTAACAGGGACACACTTGGATACATGCTAATATGAAAAAGGTGTCACCAAGGATATGATTTTAGGCAAGATTATCTAAATCAAATCATCACAATCATTTAGTGAAGGGCGTTAAATAATGTTGTGTGAGTATATTTTTAATTATTATCAAATTAGAGTGAATGCTAATTCATGTGGGATTAATGAGGGTATGGGTGTTGGGTTTGTCAAAGGAAGTCTTGTGTGATGGCAAAAAAGTCACCTCTCACGCAACCCATAAGAGGTGCTTCTTCATCTAGCAATGATCTATTTTCTGAAGCATATAAATTTGGATTGATCCCATATTAAAGACATGATCAATCTAATAAAATGAATTGCATTGGACCAATCCAATGGAAAGGTTCATCACTCTGGGCTTTGGGCATTGATTGTCCAGAATCAGAATATGAATGCATTTGATCTGCAAGGCTGACCGCGTGAAAATTAAATGAGTGCATGACGCACTTCTTTCATTGGATTGGGAGATGGCATTTTTTGAGACCTGGACCTCGCCCCTGGCCCTGGGTAACGGTTAGAGGATGTGAACAGGAGGCGGAAAATCAAAGCAACCACTACTTTCCCAGGATTTGAGTTTCTTTGGCCGGGTGTTCATTTCTCAATCTCCCTCATTCATGTTTCATTTAAGATCACGTTTGGAAATAAAATCCTTGAGAAATCCTCATTGATTTTTCCTAAAATTGTAGTAAAATTCATGTTTGACAAACGTAAATTTTCAAAGATTTGGATGAGTGATGTTCGATCTCCCCATAGGATTTGAAAATCTTCATTTTAACAGGTTTAGGCACCAATATTAATTTTCTTCATCAATACACAACAATGCACATTAATATCAATGTGAAATCATTAACAGAGGGTCTTTGTTCTAGGGACGGTGAGGAATCCCTAGATCTATAGATCCCTCAACTATTACCAAATGTGCCGTAAAGAAGATATTATTAGATGGTCGTCGTCGTCATCCTCATCATCAAAGTCTTATTCCAACTATGGATTTGCTACATGAATTATATATCTCCATTCTAGATAGATTACACTTCTTCATATCTATTTTTTTCTATCTCTATCAACGTCCTCTTCAGCCCACCGCTTCTTGTGGTAGCCAAACTACTTGCGCTACATACAAACTTTTCTTTACCGGCGCCATTGCCGGCTTGCATTGGATATGCCGAAACCATTTCAAATAGATTTCTTTTATTTTATCTCCTAATGTGCTAAATGCTATCGAAAGCCCTTATTTCTAATTTTATCCTTTCTAATTTTACCACATTAGCAAAAGCCTCCATGGGGCAGAAGTGCTGTATCCTTTCATCCTAAGCCTCTCATCACAATACTTCAGCATCAACAGTAGCGCTCTACTGAATTTACAGGCTCTAATCAATGCATCAGAGACTGCGAGACTCGAGCTAAACTTTTTTCAAAACTATTGCTTAATGCCCAACAGTCAGCATGAAAATTATGTCACAACCCCAATATGAAGTTTGGGGAAGCCTTTTCTCCACTAAAGATCCCATGATAAACACACATCTCCAAGGAACTGTCAAACAGGGAGGCTGGCGTAATAAGTTCCACTGTAGGTCCCTTTCAAGAGGCTTTCATTGATGGGAAGCACATTCTTGATAGCGTCTTGATTGCAAATGAATGAATTCACTATTGAGAGGGCAGGAAGAAATCCAGTGTTACTGTGCAGATTGGATTTGGAAAAGACCTATTATAATGTGCACAAGTCCTCATTAACGCATATGCTCCAGAGAATCGGTTTTGGGCCACAAAGGTGGGAGTGGGTTTAGGAATGTGTTTCGATGGCCTTAGAAATGGCCGGAGTGAATGTTGGAAATGGGTTTTGGCTAAAAAAGGCATAAGGTTTCGTGTAAAAGATGCAGCAAATATTAAAATTTGGAAAGAGACATAACTACTACCATTCTAGACATTTGCATGTGCGCGCGCATGCGTGCGCATACACAAGCCATTAAAACTCCTTGCACCAAAGAATACATGAACAGTAGAAGAATAAGACTCCAAACAATGTGAATAAGCTTTTGCTGCCCCCGCCCAGTTGAAGAAATCCAATGCCAACTGTACAAAAAATCTGAAACTGTCAAATTACTTGATGGAGTTCTAACTACCTGGTGTCAAAAAGTCAAAAACTGCCTTCCAATATGAAACCCCCACATTGAAGAAAAACCACACTAAAATAGATGCCAAGTGTAACTCCATGCTCAACTTCCAGATATTGATAACCACCCAAATTATTCAATCCACTGTTTCCCCAATCTAAGAAACTAAGTATACCAAAACCAATAAAAGAAACGCATACGTACACAGCAAAAAGAAGTCAGAACAGGAAAAATCTTTTGAAAATAGAAAGGTTCACCAAAAGTGCAAACCATACTATCCAGCAACTAACAATAGAGGATGAAAAGCCAATTAAATCAGTTCAAGTCCTGAGTTGTTCTCATAAAGGTAAAAGAAGATGACGTGGCTAATCTATTGACTATCAAATTCTACAGAACCAAACCAAGAATCTTCATTTACCTACCAATAACAATAGCACTAGCCCAATAACCCGTGCTCAGCACGGTATCTCCCAACACTGCAGAATTATATAATTACATATTAAATTTTTGTACCTCTTTTCATAGAACAAGTTAGATAAAATAGAATTAGAGAAATTAGAACAAAAAGGGTATAGTTACATAGGAACAATTGAAATATGAGTGGTTTAATGAAAAAAATAAGTGGGTAGTTGTATGAGTAGTTACATAACCGTCGGTCAAAATTATAACCCACAGTCAAAATTGAAACCAAAACCTCCTATCTTAATATATTATAATTGTTCGATTCATGCAAAGTGAAAAGAGTGAATGTTCTCAATCTTCAAGCAAGCGCACATGCACATGCACACGCACACGCATGCCCAAACAGTCACTAAGGACTTTGGAATCGCCACACAAATGGATTGGAGTCTTCAATACTCACAATAGTCAGCCAACATACGTTGGACTCCTAAAATAAAACAGAAAACATCATACCAGAGTCAACCAACACATCTTGGACCCTAAGACTACTCGGACTCCTGACGCAAATACAAAGAGTACTGGTGACTCTTAAATCCTAATACTTCTCTATTAATGATAACATTGCCTTAACAAACTTGGACTGGACATGGGTCCCTCTTCAACTTCCAAAGCAAACAGATCATAAAAGTTTGGCATGCATGCCCTTCCTCTTTTTTATCTTTTACCCTATAACGTTCATCGAGCCCTAATTTGCTCCTTTCAAATAACCGACATAGCTAGCCTTCTCCAGACTTGTGAACTGAAAATCCTACCAACTGGCAACCCAAAACCAACACACATTTTCCCTGTCCTAAATCCAACTTGTTAAAAACCAACACATTTTCCAGTTTCACAACAAAGGAGACTAGCAGGACTCCCTCTTCTTCTACGCTTTCATTTTTTTTTTTTCTTTTCACAATTTAGTACTCCAGTTTCCCTTTTTTTTTATTCGCTGCGTTGGACTACAGGTTAGGAGTGATACCTTAATCTTGAAGACCCAGGGATTGATCCGATTGATCCCTGGACATGTGTAAGATACCAAGGTGCCAACACCACTCATGAGTGTCTTGGCCCCTGTTTCTTCTTTTCAGTTTTTCAAACTGCAGTAGCGTTCCTTTCTGATCTCTTGAATTCCGATGGAATGATTATGTTATGTGAGTGCTTGCCAGTTGAGTTAAATTACATGACTGTAAACACTATTTTAGATGTTGAATTATGTTATTGGTAAAAAGATGTTGATTTATGTTAAATGGCATATTGTTGATTATGTAAGTGTTTCAATACCATTTGCCAATCACATTTTCTCTGTCTTTTTCCCCAATTTTTATTCCTGTTTACATTAGGAGTTCAAACCGGTTAAATAACAGCATAATAATGGTACAACTCAGGAAGAAAAAAGGACACAACTTAGCAGCATTACAGCTAATTGTGCTGGAGTAAACACAACAGCTCTGAGCATGATTCGTACAAAGTAATAATAATAACAAGGAATTGTCCGTGACGAGTAAAATACAATCTACTGGGGGCATGATCTAAAATTGACCGCAGGACAGAGATTCACAAGTCAGTATTGGCAATTACTAACAAAATAAATGTCAAGATAATAAACTAAAGAAAAAATATTGTATGAAGGACAAAAGAAGAAATCATTTTCAATCACTAAACACATGCAACAAAGAGGATTTAATGCAAACCCAAACAATAAATTACAAGGCCATAGAATCAATAAACCATAATGTTGTCCTCCAAACCAGTAAAATAGAAGCCCACACACCAGAACCAACTAACAGATCATTGTCAATGAAAAAGAGAATATAGAGTTCTTGAGACTACACAGATACCCAGACTAGCATGCCTGATACCTCCAACCATAAATATATCTATAGAAAAAAAGACAACTACGACAGAAAGCAACCAACATAGAGAAAGAGAGAGAGAGGACTGAGAGAATCATTGAATTGGAGTCCACCGAGTTCCTCTAAGTAACTTTTATATCTTGTCGAGCTTTTCAGCCTTAACGACAGGGTTAGCCTTTGAAATCGCATCCTGAGCAGCCATCCGATAATCAAAGGGACAGTCATGCTTATCAGAATAGCGGTGGGATGCACAGAAAAGGTTTCCGCAACGACAATTGAACCCCGTCAGCCCTACACGCTTCCTGCAAGTGCTGCATCTATTGGGACCCTCTTTCGCCTTCGCATCCCCTCCCTCGCTCAAGGTTGAAGCATTGCCCGCCTGTGAAGATATATGTTTTTTGTCGACAGACCCAACTGATAAATCAACAGTCCCAGCAACAACAGGATCCTTCCCACTGCTGCTGCTTCCATTGCCATTAACTATGCTGTCAACAGACGAAGCCACGAGCTTGGCTTGTTCCTGATTCAATACCAATTCCTTGTGGCACTTGGAACACATGTTCATGGTTGCTGCGCTTCCAAAGAAGCCGCAGTTGTTGATGCAGAGGATTGGTCCTTCTGGGGCCTGGCATCCGGTTTCTTCGCGCTCCATCTTTTCTCGACCCTCCTGTGGCAAAATCCCTCAAAAACCCAGAACAGAAAATAGGGAAAAGATTCTCCAACCCTAGCCAAAATCAAACCTTTCACCTACTCTCAGAAACACTAACCCTATCCAACCATGATCAAATCTTAAAATCCCCCATACCCCCAACTGAATCGAAAAGCAACAATTTTGGCGTGCCCAAGTAAAAGAAGATAAAGAAACCTACAGATTCCAATCTCAACTACAAAGGGGGAAAAACAACAAGAGGAAGATTTGAAGTTTCTCACTATCCAAATACAAACCCTAACCCTAATCACCTCTGTATGATAAAACAACTCAAGCGCTACAAGATCAGAGAAAATAAAGCACGTACCTTTTTTTGCGTGTGATCTTCGTTGCGATTCTTTCGCGTTGAGCTGAAGAACTAGGTCAGATTTCGATTTCCTACCTCCACAAGAAAGATCAACAGATGATTCAATCAAGCATACGATATAAATCAAAATCCAAAGCGAAAAAAAAAAAAGGAATGGAAGGGAAGGGAAGGAAGAACGTAGAAGAAAGAGTTACCCAATTGAATGGGAAGAAAAGACGAAATCAAAACCCTAACCCTAACGAACGAGAGGAAGAGAAAATCGCCACGAAATTCCGAAGGAGGAGGGGAGAGGGTGAGATGTAAAGTCGCTCGCGTGGAGAAAGATAAGTGCGGGATATAACGTAACATAATAACCTCTCTCCTCTCGTATTTATTACTCTCTCTGGCAGTCTGCCTTGCCAACTCACGCTACTGTCTCGCGTGCCTCGGGTTGGGCTCATGGACTTCAGCTATGACCCATTTTATTTTCTATATGGGTCATTGCTAGGGCTTGAGCCCACTATAATGAAACATGTGAGTAAATGAGCAATTGTTATTCACTTATATGGAGAATTTCACTTATGAATTGCGAGCTGATTGTTTGCGTAAAAGACACAAGAAATTAATATATAGGAATTCCATCTCGAGTGAATGATTAGATGGGTAAAAGGTATAAGGTAGAGATGTCGGTGCGGATTTGAGATTGGTAGGTATTGAATACAAGGGTGTGTTTGTGTATGCATTTTTTTTATATGAGTGAAAAAATCTTTTTTCCTGCTGTAGTAAAAACTACATTCGGTGCAAAAAGAAACTATTGTGCTTTTTTAGAAAATTAGTTCCTATATGCAAAAAAGCCTTCTCCATGGGAGTGGGTTTTTGCATAAGTACACAAACATGCCCTAAATTGATGGTGGGGTATTCAATTTCCATTAAACGAGAGGTTATTGGTGGTCAGTTTTGGGTATTCTTCATTTTGAATAATGATGTTAAGTACTTAATTACATGAAACATGTAGGCCATAATATGCACCCATTTTCATGCTTAGACGTCCAATATTATCATTAGACGTCCAATATTATCATACTTAATACCATTTAATTTTTTTATACTTAGAGCCAGTCCCAACAAGGGGATTTTTTTTCCACCCCTCTTCTTCCCCCAATAAGACAGGCTTTCCAAGATTCCAAAAAATTCAACTAATTTTTTATGCTTTTTCTAAAAAATAAACTTGCTCCAAACGTAGATTTTTCTATGGCACGAAAAAATAATTCTACAATCCTCGGTTTTTTTTTTTTTTTTTTTTGGGATATCAGCCAAGGAAATGTGCCCTAGTGGTCCCAATTGAGCTCGGTTCTCACTCAACACCTGCTCAATCACAAGTCCAAAGAGGTCCCCCACAACTTCAAAGCAATTAGAGTCCATTTGAACTAAAATCAATTCAAGGCAAAAGTGGCCAGCCATCGAGGCTGTGAAACTCACATTTGGCCAATCTTCAGAAGTCAAATTATAGTAAAATCTTTCTATAACATCAAAGAATAACTTCAATAAGAATTTATCAAAGTTTCAAGGTAATTGGAGATCAGTTATCCCATACTAACTTCCCATGTCCGACCAAAGTTTGTTTGGTCGGACTAGGGCTGAGCAATCGGTTATTTGGTCGGTTATTTATCGAATTTTTGACAAAATCGATTTTTTTTACAATAGAATGTATTAACCGAACTGAACCGATTTGCTGTTTTGTAAAACTTGATGCATTTTGTTGGACTTAATAATTGCCCAAGTTTTTGAAAAATTAGAACTAGATTGCCATATTATATACATTTCATTTGTGATATTGGGCTTAATAATTGGCCCATAAATCCATTATCCATAAATGATATATCATAGAAGTGCTTGAAAATACATTAAACACAATTACACAAATAGACAATAACCATAAACAACACTCAAACTAACAAGTCTACAACAGATAACATTAATTAGTCCAAGAATTTCAAGTCTGAAATCAACAACGTGTAAAAAGCACCACAAGTCTAAAATCAGCAAGCCTGCAAGCAGCCAAGCAACATGTATCACTTCCAAGTTCCAAACAGCATAAAAAGCAAGCCTGCAATTACAAAAACTGCTTCAGATAACTCAGCAGAGTAAATTCACTCAATGCAAGAAGAGTCACCTAATGAAGGCAGCATAATACTACTTCCATTCTCCTCCCCCAAGAAGAGCCCAATGCATCATATTCATACGAACAAACGAAGAAGTATGCATATTTTAACTCTATCTTACTCTATCTTATTTTTTTTACCAAGTAGAAATACTTTCAAAGTTCAAACCATTTTAATAAGCAGTTGCTAACTTATAACATGGATCAAATCTAAAATACATTAATAATTATAATGACCTGCATCTTATAGTACTCGTAACTCAATAAAACTTGGAGCTTCAGAAAACATTAATTTCATAAAAATTATTGACCGAAAGTTGAAGAAAATAAAGAATGCATGAAATGATTGTTTATTGCCTATTTTCTTCTACACTCTTTCAGTGAATGAATAAACAATTATGAGACAAGTTTACCAAAATTTGGCAGACATCAACTGAAATGAATTTAAAAGAGTAATATTTATGTATTACCTCAAACTCATACATCATTGATGTCTGACTCTAATCCGAGTTTAGACAAATCTAATACATAATAAAACATATAACAAGTTTAGTACTAAAATTATGCCAAAATACATAGATGCATTACAACGGCTCATATACAATTTATAACTACCATATGAATACTTTCTTCTAATTTCTCAATTGCTTCCGTGTCCTCCTCCAAGTAGCAACAAATGGTTCTCCAGTAAGCCAGTCCTTCGTACAAATTAATGCTTGCACCATCCTCGGAGTTAAAGAAATTCTATGTGGATCAAGGACACATCCACCGGCACTAAAAGCATATTTAGAAGCAACAGTTGATGCTGGAATGGCCAACACATCACGAGCCATTTGTGATAAAATTGGGTACCTTGAAGTACTAAGTTTCCACCATCCCATTATATCAAAATCAGCAGTTGCATCTTCAATTCTTTCAGACAAGTATTTGTCTAACTCTGTTATATTTTCATCTCTAATTTCATATCCGAACCTTTTAAAACTAGAAAGGTAGACATTTGTGAAGCTTTCACCCGCTTCTTCGTGTGCCGGTGTGTTTAGAGCCAGGGATTTATGAACAGACTGCCCACTTGAAGAAGAGAACTTCTTTTGATAGTCACTAAACATATTAGAAGTGGCAGCGCTCACATCATTCACCATCTTGTCACCCACTTGCCCTGGTTGCATTGTTTTCAACACATATTCCACATACTCCATCTTAAACCTAGGGTCAAGAGCAACTGCAATATATATGACCATGTTCATCTTCCCAAAATCCCCCAGTACTTATCAAATTTCAATTTCATTGCACTCCCCGTTAGAGTTATTTCAAGGTCTAAATTGTTCTTCCATTGATCCAAAAGACAATGTACCGAACTGATATCATTAAAAAACTGATTGGATGTCACATATGAAGTTCCAGAAATCCTGAAAGTTAGATCATAGAAGTATTTCAAAAAGATCACAAATTTTTTCACCTTTTCCAAATCATCATTCTCAGGAACTCCCTTTCCCGCTTGTAGTTCAATTGCATACATTTGATCCAAGTCTATGTACCTTTCAAAATCCGGTATAAACCTTTGCGCCAACTCCAACATCAAATACGTGGAGTTCCATCTAGTGCTTACATCAAGGCACAAGAATTTCTTACACTCAGTTTTTTTCCATTTCAATGCATTCTCTAAATCTATCAATCCTAGATGGAGAATGCCTCACATATTTGATAGCCCCACGAACACGTTCAATAGACCTATTCATCTCCTTTAACCCTATATGTGCAATACACCTCATGTGAAGGTACCTAGCTTTCAATATACTTCCGTCTTTATTTGTCATTTTTTTCTGCAAAATTCTTCATTGCTTGATCATTAGAACTAGCATTATCCACCGTAATGGTGAACACATTACTTATTCCCCACTCAACCAAGCACCTCTCAATTGCCTTAGCAATTGAATCACCTTTGTGACTATTAATTGGGCGAAAATTTAAAATTTTCTTATGCAATTTCCATTCCTTGTCTATGAAATGTACCGTGAGACACATATAGTTGATCCGTTGCAATGATATCCACGTATCAGTCATCAAACAAACTCTATCGCATGAACATTTTATAAAGGTTTTCAACTTAGCCTTCTCATCTATAAACAAATCATATCAATCCCTTCCTACTGTCTACAAAGATGGAACACAAAACCGAGGTTGCAAGCTTGCAACAAATTCCCTAAAGCCCGCATTTTCAACATACTTAAAATGTAACTCATCAATCACCACCATTATAGCAAGTTTGTTTCTACTAGCTTGTTGCTCAAACTTCCAAGACCCTAATGTACCTATCCTCTCACCTTCACATTCTCCCCCACTTGCAATTGTAAATGACAATTGCGATTGGCTATTCCCCTCAACTTTTTTAATATGCTTGCAACGACTCATATGGTAATTAAGTGAACTAGTGCCATTCGACTTAGAGTCAGCTAGGAATACTTTACCACAACCTTTACACCTACCCCTAGTGCGACCATCCACGCCTTTTAATTTGGTGAAGTGACTCAAAGCTGGTGTTCTAGGTTCCATGTCCTTCCTCTTCCCTTTAGCACCATCAACAATATATGGTGCATCAGCTTCAGCTCCACCAGTTTCCGGAGTTGCGTTGGAACTAGATTCATGCAACATCTAAAACAGAGAATGAATCAATTATACAGATTTGCAGAGAAAAATAGATTTCATATAAGGAAATATTATTGTATAAATATGTGGGTACAAACATGAGACATTAACTTAGAAATGCTTCACACAGGTAAAGAAATATATTTGCCTTCTCAGGGGGCCACAATTGAAATTTTCGTAAGTTATAGACATCCCACAACAGAAACCCAGAATCATATATAAATTCCCATAATAACAAAAAAAAAATTACTGCAAATAAGTGGGTACAAACATCTCGCAAATAACAAAGAAAAAATTACCACAACCAAATCTCACCCTCGTCGTCGGCGACTCCGTGAGACAAAGATGAGAGGTGAGAGACGATTGCCGTTTGCGAGAGCCAAGAGAGTAGATGGGAGGCGAGAGTTGAGAGAGACAGAAATGTTTTTTATGCTCAGATCAGTGGGAGACAAGAAGAGTGGAGAGAGGTCACTGGTGAAAGAGACAAAGATCGAATCATTTAGGTTTAGGTCGAAGACTCGAAGTTACTTAGAATAGAAAACCCTACAAATCTTTACATGGTCATCACTCATCAGGTCATGGACTCATGGAGTCATGGATCAATATTTAGTGGGCTGTGGGTATGTATGGGCTGGGGTAGTGAGTATGTAAGTACATTAATGTGGTTGGGCTACGTTATGTATGGGCTGGGTAATGGGTATGTAAGTATAAAAATATTCAAAATAAAATTGCATATAATTCGGTTAATCGGTTAAGCGGTTAAATAAGATCATTGACCGAACCGAAATTATATAACCGAATTTGCCGGGACATTTACCCGAACTGAACCGAATTACCCGAAATAACCGAACCGAAATTAAATTTCGGCTATGGTTCGGTTTGGTAAATCGGTCGGTTCGATTTTTGCTTACCCCACTCGGACATGGGCTTGTAGTTGGTGTTTCGTCGCACCTTTTCAAATTGTAACACCTCAAAACCACCTGAAATCGTTGCAACTGCCCTCCCAGCCTATAAATAAACCACTTGGGCGACCATTCAACTCTCTTGGACAATCTATGCACACTGGCAACCCCTGCGACTCTTTAAATTTAGATAATTCTCAAGGAAAACTCTCCCAGCCCTACATCTCTCTTCAAGAATGTGAATTTTTGTTTTAAGGCTCTGCAACACACGTCCTTGGCCTATGAAACTCAATTTTCAACTTATAGAAGTGTTCCTCCAGAAGAAGGAACCGAGCATTCATGGTTTTATTAGCCCATACTAGCCCAAATTTATGGTTGTACAATTGTCTTTTTTTTATTTTCCCACTCAAAGGAGTACGATCAGCAGAGAGCTATGTCCGACCAAACTTCCATTGTGCATGCCCTTTGGTTCTTTATGGTTCTCCATACATAAGAATCCAAAATGGCACAACTTTGGACATCCGTTGGCATAATAAAAACCAATAATTTTCTTGGATTGTACAAACGCATTCCTTGATAAACAAGTGATGAACTTCAAAGATCATTAGTGGAAAAAGAAAAAAAAAACCTATCCATTAATCATTTGGTAAAACCATTATAAATCAGTGGTAGTTGCATATCAAACCCTTAGAAGTCAAATCCACTAGGAAACAGAAGATAATCAGGTAAACATGATCGGCAGAGAGTTATGTCCAACCAAAATGAAAATTGTTGTACATGGGCTTACAGAACCTCATTTTGAAATTTTTTTCTTATATTTTGTTTAATTTCTATATTTTTTTGTTCAGTTTGAAACTATCTAAGGCTGGATGAAGGAGTTATAAAAATCAATTAGTAAATAACATGCATCCACAAGGCCTCTGGAGTGCGAACCTATGTAATACAAAATTAAGGAATGAATATAAGTTTTTCATTTTTTTTATTATTATTATTTTTTGTGTTTGATTGTTGTGAATTATATGCTTCAAAATTTTCACAAATTTCTTCCAACAGCTCCATGAAACAATGTTATAAATTTAGTGTAGGGCCATACTTAAATCATGCTTTAGCCCACTAGTGCATTTTTTTTGCACATAGTATTTTATAATAGGGACCCCACCAATGTATTTTTTTTTCATATAAAACTTATTTGAGGGATCCACTCATATATAAATCTCAATGTTACTATGAAATAAATTTTATAAAAATCTATTAATAGGCCCTTCATAAAATCAATAATAGCTCGAAATTATAATATAGTTTTTAAAAATAATCATCAACTCTAGTTTCATTCAAGGAACACCACTTGGATAGGGTCCCACTCATTGATGTGTATATTATATGAAAATATTTCATGAGATGATGATGTATGTTGTATAGATAATATGGTGAGATTTTTACCCCATTAGTAGGAGAGACGTTAGGAGAATTAAATGGAGGGAATAAAGAGAGATTTATTGTAATTTAAGGGACTCGCGTTCTTAGTATAATTAATAAAAATTGATGTATCCTTAAAATCCTACGTGTCATCATGGCAAACCTTTGATGTGGCATCATGCAACTCTAAAACAAGTTGCCTATTGATTTAATATATATAATAATTTGAAAACTTTTTTTTTTTTTTGGTTAATCTCTTTTTTAAGCCAACATTCATATGGGCCAGAGTGACGTGATTCGATTGATCAGGTAGGGCCCATCCCAGGTAGGCCCCGCGGGAAAGCCTGCCAGTGCCAGCATTTACATATGTACCCGCGTGAAACTGCTCAGATTTCCTCACCGTCATTTCCTTTTCCCCTCTCCATTCTCTTGCCTCCTTCGCCGCCAATTCAAAAGAGATCAATAGAAATCTAGGGTTCTTGCTTCGTATTCCTCTGCAAAATTCGTCATCAAAAGAAGAGAAAACAAACAGGTTCTCTCTTTCGGACGATGGACGGCTCGGATCTAGACGATCATCGGACATTTAGGGTTAATTTCAGCACCGATGGTGCTGCGAAGCTTCGAGATCGAGTGGAATACAAGCTGAAAGAATTCATGGGGGATTACACAGACGATACTCTCGTTGTAATGTTTCTCCTTCCTCTTTCTCTCGCTCTCTCTCTATCGATACATGTGTGTTTTGTATTGGGTATTCTGTAATCTAGTGAACTGTTTGTTGCTTTGGTAGCAGTTTGGAAGATATGATTTGATCATATTCAGTAATCTGGAAGCGATTCTAAACCTAAATCATGCATGTAAATAGAAAGATAGCAACTTTATAACTTATTTCTTCTAAAGTTTAGATTTTTTTTTTTTTTTGTTTAGAAATGTTCTTACACCGTATATAGAAGTTTTAGAATAAAAAATGAAATCTCATGTTTTGAATTGGATAATCGCATGCATGTCCATGTCCTAGTTTTTCCGAAACTGCAAAGTTGTATTCCCAACCCTTGTATCCTTTTCCACATCTGTATACATAGTCGGGCATCATAGGTTCAATGATATGGCATCTGTAACTTATTTGATGGGGAAGACACAATAAGAAAAAGAGAGGCGAAAAGGGTCAAAATCGACCATACCAGCGTTGGCCTCACATGAGTCAGTGATCTTATTTTTAGACTTTATACAGATAAGAACTTGTCTGAAGGGTGTTAAGTTGCTTTAGGATTGATTTAGCAGTGTCTGCATGTGACCCAATTTCTTGTTTCTTCCCAGTCCCAATTCTTCATATGAATACAAATTAGTGGCATGTAAGCCCATGATTCAAGTGGGGGATAGGTCTGGCAGGGTGGGTTCTCTTTGGAAGTGGGATTAGGTTTGAGGCTAGTTTGCGGGTTAAAGGCAGATTTGTTGTTATATGCTCAAGTTCTATGTATCGTGTTGTGAATGATATAATACTACCTTTTTGCTGCATTCGTGCTTTACAGGCTACTTGTAGAATATGCTTTTATGAGTCTCTTTGTATTAGATATTGTTGTATACCTGTATAGAATTTGACAAAATTAAATCCTATTACATAGCGTGCTTGAAAGAATATTTTATTCCATGCAAGAAAAGCATAAGCATAAAACATGGTAAAATGTATTAAGTAAAAATCAGGAAACATCTAAACTATATGTTATTAATTGATTAAAAATTGTTTTATTTTGAATGGTATTCTCCATATCCATATCAATACTCTGGATTTGGAGAATTGGGTGTCATGGCCCATTTTCTGTATTCATCTCAGTCGCAGTATTTGTATTGGTGCATCATTGGCCTGTAATGGAATATAAGAAGCATGGTCTGCTTAAGATATAAGGTCAGAGAAAAAATTCTTCAGAAAAGAGACCTAAGAAGAGAATTCTGACATCTCAGCCAATAAATGCGTTTATATCTACCTTTTTCAGTGATGTAATTAGTTAGTAGACTCTCCAAGGATCACTCTCTAAGTTTGTTAAATTCCTCTAGAAGGTATGACCCCAAGTGGTATGACTCCAAATAGATGAGGTGGGTTTGCGCAACCACCAAGATCAGTTTAGGATACTGAAGACAATGTGAACCATCATCTTGCTCTTTTGGCATCAGCATAAGATGTTATCATTTATCAGTCCTATTTTTTGTCCACACCAAACTCTACATTCGTCTATCAGTGATCAGTCCCAATTACTTGGTCATTTTAAGTGTCTTAATCTGTTTGAATCCATGTATTGGAGCATTGCCAGCAGCAATAATTCTAAATAATCTGAACAGGATTTCTGATAATTTAACTGTGTAAAATTCTGGGCTACAGTTCTCAGGTGATGCTTATCACTTAAACATGCCATCTTTTTGCAGGCTTGCAGCTTTATCTTTTAGCTGGGTTTTATCTAAGGATTAACTTGATCTTTGTATTTAGAGATCCAGACAGAGTCACAGGTTACCAATAACTAGTTGCATATTTTCAAAACAAAAATTCATTCTGCTTTTGCATTATGCATGCAGGAATATGTCATTGTGTTACTCAGAAATGGCAGGCAGAAAGAAGAGGCCAAGAAAGAGCTGAATGTATTCTTGGGGGATGACAGTGATTCGTTTATAAACTGGTACCCTTGCTTTCTCTTCATTTTTATCAGCCAGAATTGCAGTTGAGTCGACAGATTAAAAAAAAAAGTAGGAAAAATGAAAGAAAGGAAGAAAAGAGAGCAAAGTGGATTCTTAGAAGTTGTATAATGGGCCATAGTTTTAAGTAATTCTCACATTGATTGTGGTGCTTTTCATAAACAGGTTGTGGAATCATCTCTCTTCAAATTTGGATCTGTATGTGCAACCTCGGGAATCTTCCTCAGATGAGATGGCAAAGACAAAAATGATGTCAGAAAGAAATGACTCATTGCCAAATCTACTCGGTGGCAGCTTACATTCAGATTCTGATTATGACAGGGAAAAACCTGTCAATCAATCTAGAAGCCGTCGCCGTAGAGAATGGAAAGGGCTTGTGAGGGAGGCAGCAGACCCCCCTCCTCTTTGCAGCAGTGCAATTGACAATTTTCATTCTGAGAAGCCCCATCGCAAATCAGATCGGGTGAATCGGACACGCTCTCCAAGATCATCGGTTCATAGGAAACGGAAGCTGCAAGATGAGCGACAGTCAAAGCAGGTCAGAGCTTGTGATATACTTTTTCTTCTGTTGTTGAACTGAATGCATTAATGGTATTTACTTGCCAACAAAACTTTACTAAAACTATAAGACTTGTTTACTTTGATTTTCATAACCATTCTGTTGTACTTGAGGGGTCTTTTTTACGCATGGGATACGAGAATGGGATTTACATATGATGTAAATCTTGCATATGTGAATACCATGTTTGTTTGGAAGCACCATAAAAGTGAATGGTTCATATTACACACGTAAAACTTCAAATATCTCAAAATCTATGAATGTTTAAGACATCAAACTAAATGTTTTGGGGTCTAATGGGTCAATAAAAGAGTTGATCGGTTTGGATTAAAAATTTGGGGCCCGAAGGATTCTCAAAAAATAAAAGATGGTAAAAGGATTTGATACTGCGACGAGTCCCGGACATCCTTTGCGAATTATGCTTAAAAAGTTGTATGTGCTGTTTACTCTATACACTCATTGTTAACAATCAATTCTATTCTTTGTTCCATAGTCTGTTTTGTCTTTTCTTTATCTTATTCTGTATGGGTAAAGATAAAACACACAAAAAAAAAATCAATCAAGGAAATTACTACTCCCAAACAAGGGCCAGAGCTTATTGTTCCCACTTTTCTAGATAGTAGAGAAATGTATATCTCATATTGTATATCTCATTTGTTGAAACCTTTAAAGGGTAGCAATGATAGGGCATAAAATTAGAGAAACCCATTTGAGATGGTTTGGACATGTCTAACATAAGCCGGCTACCGCGTCAGTAAGAAAAAGTTTGGCTATGAAGGTTGATGGCCCACAAAGGGAAAGGAGTAGAAGACTATAGATGAAGTGGATGGAGGTAATAAAAATAGATATAAAGATATGTAACTTATCTAAGGATTTGGCTCAATAGGATCCGAATGGAGAAATAGAATTCGTGTAACCGACCTCAACATAGATGGAACAAGGCTTTGATGATATATATATAATATTTATATATAGATCTAAATATATCTATATTTATAGATATAGATATCTATATCTATATATAGCGAAGGAGAGGAGTTAATACAGAGTTGCTCAGGTGAATTCTTATCTTCTTAGGAAAGAAAGCTAGCAATCCCAAGATTTTCTCTTTCCTAGATTCTCTCTCTCTCTCTCTCATGCATAAACCTGACGGCCATTCAGGGCCTTACGCATTTAAGAGTATTTAAGAGCAAAAAAACGCCCTTTGATAATGAATTGGAAATCAATCAGTGGGGCTCTCTTATTTTTTATTATTGAATTTAACCATTGTTAATGGTTGAATTGATGTATAATTAGAAATAATCCCAATTCACAGGGGTGAGTGAATTTAAAATTGATTACTATGAAACTTGATATTTTTATAATCTTACAGTGGGCCCATGGTCTAAAAAGACTGAAACTTTCATAATCTAATGGTGAGAGAGAACTTTGTGAAGCTCTCAATGGGGTCCACTTATGAAAGATTCAAACCAATTAATATAAATAACTTAACATCTTCATAAATAACTTGATATATTGATAATCATACAACTAAAATCCAGTAAGACAATCTCAGGTGGCATTTTAAATTCAAAAGTCTGGTGTGAATGTTACACAATTGGAATGCCTTGAAAGTTGTGTGGAATTCAATATAGGCAGTATGAGTTGCCACTTTTGTTGGATGCAAAGAGGGGGCCCTTTCTTACTCTTCCTCTCTGGCAGCGCTAGAAAATGCCGGGACATTTTTTAGGAGGAAAACACGCCTCTTAGTTGGACCCCTCGGGCTACATGATGATCATGGAAGTTTGTTGGATGGAAAGATCTGTATGAGACATACCTATGTGCAAAGTTTAGACTCCGTAAGATCATCCTAATCCTTTGATCCATGGCCCTAAAATTTAATGGTTTTAGAGGCATCATTTTCTTGCAATTCTAATCTAGTGGTGAGGAAAAGTTGGGTGAGTGTCAACTTTGGACTTGTGACTATTTAGGGGGGTAGTGTATGTGAAAAGACTGGATTGGCTCAAGGTGGGCCCCATGCCCAAAAAAAGGAGGGGCAGAAAAGGGGCATTTTTAAAGTGGGGCGTTTTGGAGAATTATCCTATATAGACACATACATGCATGAATACTGTTAAAAAACTAAAGTGACTGTGTAGCTGTTTTAATAATTTTTGTGGCTGTCTTCTTATCACCTGAAAATCATAGTTCCTTAAGTTTTCAGAGAATTTTCATAATTCCAAGCTGCCAATGTTAGACATGAGATTGTTGTAAATAATGGAATCATTCTTAGTTTCATTTGTTGCTTTACTTAAATAAATCCATGCATCTCCCTTATAGTTTCTTTATCTGCTCTTAAATTATTTTTCAGAGAGAGGTGGCGTCACATCCAACCATTGATGCCCCTCGTAGGCTTCTTCAGTTCGCTGTGCGAGATGCAGTGGGGACTTCTCAATCTTCGAGTTCAAGACCAGAGCCGGTGTTTAAACGTCTGCACTCAGTGGTTTCTACGTCAACTGGAGATGCATCGCTGGATGATCGATCTAAGAAAATGAGATCTGTTGCAAGTGTGCCACATGCTGTTGCAACTGCTATCAAAGCTGCAGCTGAAGCAGCTGAAGATGTGATGAAGGTTAGATGTTCTGGAAATGTGTTTGATCGGTTGGGTCGTGGCAAGGTCACATCAGAGGCTACCAATCTATCATCTATGCTTAGAGCTCCCACATTGGAAAATGCCGAGCAGAATGATTCTGATCAGATGATAGGAGAAGCAGGGTCTAGATATTTCCAGAGTGACTATAGTGGAAAAATTGAAGGAGATTTGACCATGTTGGACGATGATACTGGATTAGCCTCGGATTCTGCTTCTGATAATGATGGATATGATGAAGCTAACGTTACAAGAGACAGGGTGGTAAATGCCTTTCCGACTGCTTCATCTGGAAAAAAGGATGACGATTCACTGATGGTACAGTACAGTGTAGCTAATGATGCAGATGAAGTTATAAGGAAAACACTGATGAAGGATCGGGATACACCTAGATCTGCAGTGTCTAATGCTTCTAGCAAGATTGTGAATATCTCTGTGAATGTAAATACATGGAAGCCACCACATTACAAGGCAGCAATGGAGGATATTGAAATAGATAACCAGGTGGCTGTGCATGAGGGAGAGCCTGCTGCTGGCAAGCTTGGTGTTCCAACAATGAAAGATAACAATACAGTCATGGCAGCAAATGATAATGTAAGTGGATTTATAATGACCCCCCTTTACTGAAATCAGATAACACTTTTTTTTATTTGAAAAAAATGTGTCCGGGAATTTTTTTTCTCCAACAGAGAGTAAAAGAAGATCTTGAATACCTATCAAGAGAAAGCAGAAAAGTTGGGCCGTTGCTTCTATGGCTGCACTTTTCTGCAGTTGCCTCTTAATCTATGAATTATAGAACTTCAATTTAAATTACTTTAATGCGAAAACCATCTGACTCAGGATAGATCAGAATGGAGAAACATAATTTATATAGCCGACCCCAACATAGTTGGGACAAAGGCTTTAATGATGATGATGAAAACCATCTCCCACTAAGATAGCTTGTTGCCACTGTTATGTTAGAATTCACCAACTTGACAGGAGAAAACTGCGAGTCTTTCCTTCACCATCATGCATTGCGCCTCACATCCTTCATGGGCTTGGTTTTTCCTGTTGCTGCATTTTGTGCTCCATTTTCAAATTTCAGGGCATCAGTTGAAGGGTTGTTCCTTTGTTTTGTTTGGGATCTCTTATACCGTCATGCTTAAATCTCGCTGATAGGTTTTTCATGTATTGTTTGTATGCTTTCTTCTTAATATAAATTTATTAGTTACCATTCGGAAAAGAAAAAAAGGACAGCTTGTGATCATTTGCCACTTTTTGTCTCACTTATCTGTGGTGTGGGATCCACCTTATTAGCTGTTCGCTTGATACAATATTGGATATCTGTGATCTTTCTTTAATTAACTAATTCTGAAAGTACTTGTATGGATATTGATTCTGTTCATTTCCTGCAAATCAGGGTTTTGAGGGGTTTGTTTCTATCATCCTTGTGCTCTTCTGTTTAATTGTTTTACTGAATTATATTTATCCGTGTCATCAAACAGGAAATGGTTCATGTGGGTACTCAAAAGGAGGTCCAGAAGACTATGCCACCAACATCTGGTAAGAGTCGAGTTTGTGCGAACATACACCTGTGCTTCCGTTTGGTACCAAGCATTGATTTTGTGTGAAGTCAGCGTGCATCAACTTTTTTCTTCAATTTTCCTTTGTGAATAAAAAGCTTGGCAATTTTTGCCATTCCTTGTTTTAGAAATGGTCCCCTGGTGCTAGATTGCAAACCAATATACAATGTATGATATAATTGTTTGACTTCTTAAAATAAAGTATATCAGTTTCTAAAAATTTGCACCTGTGCAATTTGGTGTAAATGTGTTGCCTTTTTATTTATTTATTTATTTTTAATTTTCAGCTCTTCAATAATTGAATTATTAATAAAACTCAATCGTGCATCACCTAGTGCCGTATTTGGACATATAATTGAATAAACGTAGAAATTCTCTATCCATTACTCTCTCTCTCTCTCTCTCTCTCTCTCTCTCTCTCTCTCTCTCTCTCTCTCTCTCTCTCTCTCTCTCTCTCTCTCTCTCTCACACACACACACACACACACACACACACACACACACACGAGCGTTTTCATTTTTTCTTTCCATTATTTTTAATTGATCATGTGTTTGTTATCCATCATTTGCAGGTTCGTATTCTACTGTTCGGCCATCAGAAGATGTTGATTCTCGGACCATCTTTGTAAACAATGTAATTACCTGTGGTTTTGAGATTTATCAACAGCCATCTTTATATCATGGTTTTAAAGTAACCAATGTATGATATACAGGTCCATTTTGCCGCTACAAAGGATACACTTTCTCGACATTTCAATAAATTCGGAGAAGTGCTAAAAGTGATTATTGTGGCAGATGCTGCAACTGGACAACCAAAAGGGTAAAGAAGTCTCAACAGTCTCATCTTCTGTTTCCCTTTCTAAGAGTCAATTTTCTAAAGAATGTTATTATTCTGTTTCCACTTTGGTGATTATTATTATTTAAAAGTGATTATTATTATTTTCTAAGAGTCAATTTAAAAGTGATTATTATTATTTTCTAAGTGATTATTCTGTTTCCCTTTTTTCCCTTAAAGAATGTCACATTGTTCTCCTGTGAAGCAGGTCGGCGTATATTGAGTTCATGCGCAAAGAAGCAGCAGAGCATGCATTATCCCTCAATGGCACATCATTCATGTCACGTATTCTGAAGGTAAATCAATTTAACTGTGTCATCGTTATGGCTTTTACTTCCAATTTTCAGTCAGCTAAGTTGAAATTCCATCTACTTTCCAAAATTGGTCCAGGACCTGAAATTCAGCTTTAAATCAATTTGTTAAGTTTGAGTAACTTGTGTGTTTGACTGTAAATTGTATGTATGTATGTATGTTTACATTCATGTACACTTGCCTACATGGTGGTATTTATCGACATGGCTTTTTTACGCTTGTGCTATAGATGTGTGAATGTATGATATTTTCTAGTTCCTACTTACAGTGTGAATGGATTGCCCTAGCCAGTAGCTATTAGTAGTTACTTACAGACTTAATTGACAAATGAAGAGAAAAAATATGTTAAAAGAGGGGAAGGGTTTTCCCAAAACAAGGTTCTGATCTAAGGACACCTTCATTTGCTAATGAATCTTCTGCATGTATCATCCCGCCTGCCCAGCCCATGGTTAGGAGACATTACAACTATCCTAGGGGAATTGACTGCAGGTTTGAGCCCTGCTGGTTCCGGGGAGTCATCAGCCATATGGGCTCTCTAGGCCGAGGTTCGCTGCTACTAGGACAGTTGCCTGCCAAATAAGGAAACCTTCTGTATGTTTGAAGGAAGGAAATATTCTGTATGTGTCTCCTTCTGCCTTAATTTGCGTGGGTTTATTTGCTTATGCAACAAATCTGTCCCATTTGGGAGGTTGCCGGGCAAGTAGTTAGTTATTAAAAATGTTTATTTCCTTTGATGTTTAGTTTTTTTTTTTTTTTTTGGTAGCTGTCCGTGGTGTTGCTTGTGTTTGCCTTTTTCAGTTTTCTCCTTTTGGTGCAATAAATTTTACAGTTATCGAGAAAATAAGTAGAGAATGGCCTTAAGGTTGGGTGAACTGGGATTGTGAAGAACTGGGATTGTGAAATTTTCAGATATTCTTTCTTCCTGGGTGGGACCATCATATCTGTAGTATGAACAACTGAACCAGGGCCACTCATGCAGAGAGACCCCTGGAAACTGTACGCATTTTTGTCTTTTGGGCCTGGCTTCATATGATTAGGGGTTTCAGTGGATTGATCCGAATCAGGTCCCTGTCTTGAACCAATTTTAGAACATGGCTGGTTGGACTGGGTTGTCAAGTGCCATTTTTCAATTTAGGTGGCTCAATCTGCCCCAAATGCAACCTGAGATTCAGGTTGGTCAGGAGTCCCACCTGTTGTTCATTTGCATGTTGTAGGCCAGTGTGGTTTCTATCTTAAATGTATGAGTGGCACTATGCCAGACATTTTGCTTGATGATTGACGACTTGATGAATGATGACACTATCAGCTGTGGAGTCCACCACTTTTACGGTCCAAACTGAGAGCTGATTAACAGAACTGCATTCTTTCTAGTAAGGAGGCAATAGTTGGGTCAGGTTTGGGTCCACCATAGAGGTGATCAGGTTGGGTCCTGGTGACCTCACCTGCCTGCTGAGCTGGCTTGTTGACACCCCCCTATGTTTTGTTACTTGAATACAATTATTAATGTGCATTCCTGGCTGTGGTCTGTTCTCCTCACTGACTTCTGTAAATGCATGTCCTCGTGCAGGTTGTCCGGAGAGGCTCTGCACATCACGAAGCAGGTCCTATGTTGGTTTGGCCCCGCATGCCTCGGCCCTCTCCCTTTGCTGCCAGGTATGCCAGAGTACCATTCCCAAGAGCTGCCATCCCAAATGCATTCAGGACCCGACTCCCAATCAAATCTGGTGCTCGGAGCTTACAGTGGAAACGAGATGGCCAGGTCACGCCACTGAGTATGGCCAGTGAGGCTGCAGGCAATATTCAGAATGGAGCTGTGAACTTTGGCAATAACCTTTCTTCTCCAAGCAAACGGAACCTCACTTACGTACGGACTTCAAATTGAACAGCAGCAGGAAGGGAATATTGGTCGTGCTTAAATCAACAAAATTCAATGTTCTGAATTTTATAAACAGTGAAAATCAATGACAGCCTGTCATGATGTCAAGAAGCTACTCTGCAGATTTACAAGGGGACTTCAATGAACCTCTTTTTTAAGAGTGGGAGGGTGGGCTAGCAGCTTCTTTTCCTGTTTCTATATTTATAGGAGGTCTACAAGAAGTGTTCCAAGTTGGGTAGCAGGCTGTCTATACTGCTACATATGCAATTCGACAATCTCAAGCATGGAATCTATGGCCCGTAATGCATTAATGGGGTGTTCTTATTTCCCTCAGATGAAGTGCATTTGGACCTATAAGAGATGTTTGAGAAGTGGATTTTTGGGAGGATTACTGCCTCTAAAGATCATATCTAGGTTTCTTGTGAATACGAAATGCATAAATGGGGTGTTATTATTTGCCCTCAGGTGGAGTGGAGTGCATTTGGACTCCTGAGAGATGTTTGAGAAGTGAATTTTCGGGAGGCTTACTGCCTCTTAAGATCAAATCCAGGTTACTTGAAGTTCCTTGGATTCTGCCTGACACTTGTCCATTTATGTTGTCTATGATTTGTTTATATGTTTTCAACTGGCCCATAACTGAATATAAGACGCTTTTGAGTGCTTTTGTTTGTACTCAAAAGGAAAATTTTTTTGGCCCCTTGCTTTTGGGATGTTATTAAAGCAATTACAATAGCAGAATTCATGCTCCATGGTGTTCTGTGAAGAAGACTGCCCAAACGGTATTTGATTGTGAGCCTGGTGGATCCATGTGATGAGCAATATTGATTGTGAGCAACATGGCATCTGATAAGTGCCCAAATATCATTTTTCACTTTAATCAAAGTGAAATCCATTGGTTTGAAACATTCTAGATGACAACAGTTTGATGAATTACTTGCATCTTTAATGTCTGTGTTTTACTGATACGTGAGTGCACTCCCATACACGAGGGAGAGTTTGACCAACTGTTAGGATTGAGAGAAGTTGCTCCCACAGAGATCTGCGGAGGGATACACTGGAGCATTTCTTCTCGTGTAAATGTTTTTGTTGACATTTTCTTAGTCAAAACAGAGGTTTGGCTTAATAATTGTCTCTGTTGATTCAACTGATATTTGAAGGGCACAATGAAGAAGATATCATTATGCCCACATGAGAGCTCCAAACCTTCTATCAATGCAGTGTGAGTGCTATTTGATATTTCGAATATGACTTGGCGGATTGATAAGGTATGTTTTTATTTTTATGGCTTATAATCCTTTTTCACGAAGGCAAACAACTGTAACAGAGGGATTTGATTTATCACCTCCTCAACTTCATACAGGCATTATAGGAGGTATATTTACCATATATTAAATCAAGTGTAATAGCTGTCGGTCCAATATATCTGATGATTTGGCTCTAGATAGATTGCAACGGAAACATAATTTATGTTGGGGAGTTTAATATAATTGGGACAAGGCTTTAATGAAGATGATGAGATTACCGGTTATTGTTATACTATAGATTATTGAGGAGTCTAATCTCCATGCAAGGCTACATTAACCTTGATATTATTATTGATATTATGCAAAGATTACTGTAAGTGGGTCCCATTTGATACATGGCTGGGATGTGGTATCGTGCACGACATCCATGCAGCCGTCCTTTTGTCAAACGTAGCATGATCAAATGCTGTCATCACTGTTATCTGATCAGTATGGACCTTTTCAGGTGGACCTAAAACACCAAACGGTAGACCCCACAGTATGGTGATGATCAGTTTTGTACATTTTGAATATAGTTTCTAAAATACATAAGAATTAAATGCATATGATTTATGTCGTTAGTAGTTAAAAATGAGGACCATAGCGTAATTTTCAAAAGTGAGATCAAATAACATTTTGTTTTATGAAAATAGAATCAAAGAAAAATGAAAAATGAATAACCACTTATCAACCTTATGACCTGTTTCTATACTAGAATTTATATAATTCATCTCTCTAGAATTTTGAAGTTTTTAGACATGGTGGAATCCCTAAATCCTTTCTTGTACTTGAGCATTTGGAAATTCCACAAACGGGTAAAGGGGTTGGAATTCTTGAAATCACAACAACCATTCTAAGACCTTTTAGATAGTTAGGATTTTGAGATTCTTGTGAAGAAACATGACATTTGCAAATACCAAATACAAGATGTCACATCATCTCAAAAAAACCTCAATACGGCAAATTATTATTATAAATTCTAGTAAACAAATGGGTCCTTAGTTATTCATTACCTATCTTTCTTTAATTCTAATTCTTTTTAAGAAGAAGCTTATTTTACCATCACTTTTAAAAATTTGCTTTTGGCCTCCATTTTTAACTACTTATAACGTAAATGATATGTATTCAATTCCTATGTATTGTACTGCAAACAATCAATGCATATAGTGTGAGAGTAAAATAGAGGGCTTAACAGTAAAACCCATTTTAATCTTTCTCAACTCAAGAAGGAAGATAAAAGCAAAAACATTTACCAAAAAAAAAAGCAAAAATAAAAACCCCCAAAAGCTGAGATGAGATGTAGTGTGTACAGCTTCCTCTTGGCCATCTTCCTTTGTCGCAATGACATTATCTATTGATAGAAAGCCACCCACCAATCAATGTCATGTTTTTTTCCATTCCTTTTCCGGTGACAAAGGCTCTGAAACATTCATGTTTGGGGAATTGCAATCAAGTGAAAACGGAAAACCACAACCACCTCGAAAATCATGCTCTGTTTTTTCAAGGGAGCTTTGATGTTGAGGTTGACTTATATCCTGGTTAAAAAAGAAGACGATCCCTTGTAACTTTTTAAATGTAGTAAAGTAAACGACCCCAGAGACAAACATCATTTTCACACTATTTCCTCAGTCATGATAACACCAATAATGATTATCTACCTACCATGTGCCTTGGTATCACTTTTTTGAAATAAGGCAAGTTTTTCATCTTTGGTTGGGATGGAGTCATGAAGACATACGATTATAAGAAGCTAAAGTTACACTCGTGATCAAGCCTCACAAATCCAAAAGTGGGGCCCACCTCTTAACCATAAACTGGTCAAAATCAGTGTGTATGGGTGGTGGGCCAAGTTTTGAAGATAGTGGTTTTGAGCTGTTAAAAAATCCAATGAGGGATCCAGGGTTAAATTTATACGTGCATGGCCCTAGAAGATGGTGGGATCAATGGCTCTGCAATTATGTTAGAGACCTGTCATTTGGCATCTATAGTTTTGCTTATCAAACAACAGCACATTTGCTCTGCAATCAATTCATTTATCTAAAGTTTGGTCTCAAAGATTCGAGTCCCCACTACGACTTACTTGGGTACGACTTACTTATCAAAAAACTCTACAATAGAGAAGAAAATTATTTTGATTTTTTTAAGAAAAAAAACTGATTTTAATTTTTTAAGTACAAATGAAGATTTCTCTTACTTTTTTAAACATAAATTCTCGTAGAACAAAATCCTCTATTTGTACAAACAAAACTTCATAATAGAACATCCATAAACTATTAATCTTCTCTTATCGCTTTCTCAAGAGTTTGTGCTGAGGTGAAAATTTCCCCCATTATACTAATAACAATTATCTAAGCATTACATTAGATATAATTGATACATACAATACAGCCGCAAATATAATTTATACAAACAGTAACATACAAATATACATTAAACTATATAATTATATCAAGATTGATGCATTAGTAGAGTTCAATGGGCCTGAAGCCTAATAAACAATCGAGTACCTTAACTTGGGTTAGTACCTAACCCAATTTCATGGCCCATTGAGCAGCCTGAATACACACACTTGACTCGGACCTGGATCCAATGGCAGCCCTGTTTGGGCCTGTAATTTGCAATTTTTTTCTTAAATCTAAATTGGTGGAGGAACCGTTGAGTTTTTGAGCAAAAATCCACATCGTACAAGTAGCATCTTTCGCACGTGGGAAGTGGACTTTTGTCTCGAACGTGGACCCATATTTGTCATATCAGCACCGTCACTGGTCTCTGGTCCATTCATTAAAAATAAATAAGAAAATTAGAAAGTGATACCGTGCTCCTGATCACCACGTGTAATGCTGGTCCAAGCTGTGCTGTAAAAACAGATGGGGCCTGATCTTGACGAGGACTATCCATCTCCTCCACTTGATTGCCATAAGGTCATACTGAATTGGTAATTCTGACCGTACGATAATAGTGACCCTCTTAAAAATGTTAAAAAATCCTTGTAAGGTAATAAACACAAGTGATTTTCTAAATGAGCTTCATCAGTTATTTGGATTGGTATTAAGCTCGGGTGAAGAAAGAGGACCATATTAGGGAGGTTGATGGGAGCGTAAAATCTTATTATTATTTAAATAATATGAATTTTAAGATAATAATAATTAGATCATCTATAATCTAGAGAGTTGAATACCGACTAAATAAAAAGTAATATATATTTATAAAATGAATGTAAAAAAATGAGAATGTTGAGGTAGATGTATGATAAAACTAAAAAATATAGTACAAAAAACGAGCGATTTTGAAAACATTTAACATTAATGGATGATAAAATAAGAGAAACCATTTGGGATATTTTGAATATGTCCAACGTTGACCCCCAATGATTGTAAAAAAAAATATTTAATATAGATTGATGGCGCACCAAAGAGACTGTGTAGGTCAAAAAAGATAAAAATAAAAATAATTAGATTGGATCTTGAGAAATGCATCATATACAAGGGCTTGGCTAATGATAAATTAGAATAGAAAAATAAAATTTATGTCGCCGACCCCAATATAATTGGAATGAGACTTTTAAGGTGATAATGATTTTCTCAATAAATTAAAAAACCAAATTAAAGCTTTCACTCATACACACTACCTATGTTAAAAAAAAAAAAAAAAAAAACTTCCCTTAGCTATAACAGAAGAGGTAGATCCGGAATAGTTCGGGTGTCTGGCCACCAACCACTGATCTATTAGTGTATTTATAACCAAATTGAGTTAATAACATATAAAATATCTAATTAATCAAATTATAAGCCTAACACTATGTTGGAACACCTGTGTTAGTGATTCCGGTAGTGATTTAGATTTTTAAATGGGTGGCTCCAATAAATTCAATTAATCAAATAATAAGCTTAATATCTGCTGGAAGCCTGGAACAGAGTCCGGGCCCCTAGGGTCTCTCTCTCTCTCTCTCTCTTTTTCTGGATACCTGTCTTTTCTTGGATAAGCTCAGTAAACTATGCAACAAAGTGATGTCAGGCATTGACTTCTTTCTTGGGCAGATTTTAAATCAGGATTTCCATCATTTCCAAAAATCAACAGTTGTCACCTCAACATCTGGTGGGCATTACAGTGATCATTAGTTGTATCAGCTGTAATCCGATTTAAACTTTATAAGACTAAATTTAATTTAATCAAATTAGTCTTATAAATTAAATTTAATCATTTCAAACTTTTGATTATATGATTCAATAGTGTTACATTATTTTTGCCCATTTCAGCATTTGATTCCACCATTTTGATGTTATGTTCCAGGACACAGCCAAAACCCAAAATTTTTTGTTTGGTAGAAGTGTATAACCCAAATTCCTTATAAAAAGCTGTGAGCAAAGAAACAGATTTTAGTGTACCTACTGGCTATGATTATTGTCATTTCCTTCACCTGCAAAAGAGCAGAATCTCTGCATAAAAGCACAAGAACCCATTGCCTTTGTTCCACCATTTCCTCTCCAATGCTTCACCAAAACACAGGTCTCCTCCAAAGTCCAAACCATAGAGCAATGAAGAGAAGGACAGCATTTCCCATGGCTGCCATCATCTCTCTCCTCTCCTCTCTCTTCATCCTCGCCTCTGCTACAGAAACTGAGTCAGACCTCCTTCTCACCTTTAAGTCCTCTATCCAAGACCCCATGAAGTCCCTCTCCACCTGGGCACATTCAACTTCAGTGCCAAACACCTCACTCACTAATCCCTGCAACTGGGTTGGAATCACCTGCACCCAAACCTCTCCTCCTTCAGTCATCTCTCTCAATCTCCAAGGCCTCAACCTCTCTGGAGACATCTCTCCATCTATCTGCAAACTTGCCAATCTCTCTCACCTCGACCTTGCAAACAACCTTTTCAACCAATCCATCCCGCTCCACCTCTCCCAATGCACTGCATTGCAGAATCTAAATCTCAGCAGCAATCTCATATGGGGTACTTTACCAGATCAAATCTCCAAGTTGGGTTCCTTGAAGGTTCTTGATTTGAGCAGCAACTATCTGGAAGGAAAGATTCCTCAGAGCTTGAGCTCACTCATTAGCCTCCAAGTCCTCAATTTGGGGAAGAACAGGTTTTCAGGTGAGCTTCCTTCTTCTGTTGTTGGGAACTTGTCTGAGCTTCTTTTTCTTGATCTATCTGAAAACCCATTTCTCACGAGTGAGATTCCTCTAGAGGTTGGGCAGCTTCAGAAGCTACAGCAGCTTTTGCTGCAAAGGTCTGGCTTTTATGGTGGGATTCCTGATTCCTTTGTGGGTTTGCATATGTTAGTGGTCTTGGATCTTTCTAAGAACAACTTGACTGGAAATTTTCCTTTGGGGTTTGGTTCTGGTTTGGCAAAGCTGGTGTCTTTGGATGTTTCTCTGAACAGCCTATCTGGGTCTTTTCCTACTGATATCTGCCATGGAAAAGGCCTTATAAACCTCAATCTCCACACAAATTTCTTCTCTGGTCTTATACCTGACTCCTTTCAGGACTGCTTGAATCTAGAGAGATTTCAGGTTCATAACAACGGGTTTGATGGGAATTTCCCTAATGGGTTGTGGTCTTTGCCCAAGCTAAAACTAATACGAGCAGAAAACAATCAATTTTCAGGAGAAATACCCATTTCAATTTCCATGGCTTCTCAATTAGAGCAAGTTGAAATAGACAACAACAGCTTTACGGGTAGAATTCCTCAGGAACTTGGATTAATTAGCAGTATGTATAGATTCTCTGCATCTCTTAATGGATTCTATGGCAATCTTCCTGACAATTTTTGCGACTCGCCCGTCATGAGTATCATCAATCTCTCACATAATTCATTGTCAGGTCAGATACCTGAGCTTAAAAAATGCAGAAAGCTAGTGTCTTTGGCATTGGCAGACAATAGTTTCTCCGGACAAATCCCTGCCTCTCTAGCTGAATTACCAGTACTCACCTACATTGATCTTTCTAACAATAATCTCAGTGGGGAGATCCCAATTGGGCTCCAAAACTTGAAGCTTGCTCTGTTCAATGTCTCCTTTAACAAGCTTTCAGGCCGGGTCCCATTTTCGCTCATATCTGGCCTTCCTGCTTCATTTCTGCAAGGAAATCCTGACCTATGTGGCCCAGGATTACCCAATTTATGCGCCGAGGAGAGACCGAAAAGGAGGTCTGATCAGCCTGCTGTCCTTGTTTGCTTGCTGATTTCAATTTCATTTGTAGCTGGAATGATGATCGTTGTTGCTGGATTCTTTGTAATGCATCGATCGATCCAAAAAAAGTCCCATCAGGGTTGTTATAATTCAATGTTCTTCTATCCATTGAGAATTACGGAAAAGGATTTGGAGATGGGAATGGATGAGGAGAATGCCGTCGGCAGTGGGGCATTTGGAAGAGTTCATGTAATCAATCTACCAAGTGGTGAATTTATTGCTATCAAGAAGCTTATGAACACAGGTTCTTTGTCTTCAAAAGCTTTGAAGGCTGATGTCAAAACATTAGCAAAGGTTAGGCACAGGAACATTGTTAAATTATTAGGTTTCTGCTACTCTGATGACTCGATCCTTCTGATTTACGAATATCTCCAAATGGGGAGCTTAAGAGATGTGATGCGTAGATCAAATATTCTGTTGGAGTGGAATATCAGGTTGCAAATTGCAATTGGAACTGCACAGGGCTTGGCTTATCTTCATAAGGACTGTGTTCCACATTTACTGCACAAGAACATCAAGTCTAGGAATATTCTTTTGGACAAGAATTTTGAGCCTAAGATTGCGGATTTCGGACTTGATCGTATAGTTGGAGAATCTGTGTATCAGTCAGTTATGGCATCTGAATCAGGTTCCTCTGTTTACATGGCACCAGGTATTGTGCTCCTGTTTCTGTTTCTGATAATTTCTGCTTGTGTGATTCTTTACTGATACTTCACTTTTTCTTAATTAGTTTGTTTATCTGTAGTTATGCTATAATCCTTCATGAATATGTCACTTAAGCTACTTCTATTTTTCACCCTCAACGTATGGCAGTTCATGACATTTTGTTTTCATTTTAGTAGTATATGATTTTTATCTATATTTGTCGTAAAAATAGCCTCACAAAGCTGACCTTGGATAGATGGGATAGGTGTTGAAAACAGTGATGATGGTTTAGCTTGCGTTGAAGCAAATGTAAAATAGGATTGGTTCATATTCTACTCAGTTATACTGATAGTACCATTGAAATCTATGTGAGCTTATATCATTTGGTAAAAGCGGGTTGGAAGAAATGGGTCAATCAGAAAATGGATGATCATACAAAAACACACAATCAATTCAGGAACCAATGAGAGCATACATAATACAGATTTAGGAATCTGATAGAGGTTCTTGTTTGGCAAACCCCTAAACATAGAATTAGTTGATTTGGCACAAGATATGTAATTTGAAAGAGCACAATTTATGTAATTTGAAAGAGATCTTTATTTTTTTAAACGAAACAACATGAACATTTTGACACCAAGAGAAGTAATATATGATTCCTTCTCTGAACAATCAAGTAATAAACATTTTAGTATCTTAGACTTCAAAAGAAAAAAAAAGTGTAAGAACATTATATCAATTTTAAAATAATGTTCACATTAGTACTAGAAATATTTCTAATCTGAAAGTATCATGTCCCAATATCTGACATGGGGTACATAACATTGCCCATTTCAAATAATCCATGCAACTTAGATGGGATACAACACAAGTATATGATTGTGAGTATTCATGCGTCCACATCTAACTCCTCGTATTTAACATTTAGAGCCTTATTTCTCATCTCTCTTCTCTACTTGAGACTGGAAAGATTTTAGTTCATTTATATATCTGATGTAATTATCTATATACATGAGCTTGCCCATAAAAAAACATGTAAAGATTTACACTTTGTCCAACTCTTGCACTATGTCCTTGATGTGCATTGTGTACGAATGTATATTTCTCTATGTAATACTTGTACTGAAATTGAGATTTATGTATAGACAAAATAAATCTCTAATGCATCATTATTTTACTAAATCACAGAACACGGGTGCATTAAGAAGGCAACTGAGCAAAAGGATGTTTACAGCTTTGGCGTAGTGCTACTCGAGCTAGTAACTGGCAGGCAAGCTGAGCAGCCGGAATCTGACTTTGTTGATGTCGTGAAGTGGGTGCGGAGGAAAATCAATATGACAAATGGAGCTTTCCAAGTTCTGGATCCCAAGGTCTCAAGCTCATACCATCAATATATGTTGAGAGCTCTGGATATTGCGCTTAATTGCATTTCAGTCATGCCTGAGAAACGCCCGACTATGTTTGAGGTAGTGAGATCACTTCAATCCCTCGACTCCAAAGCCAACCCACTCCAAGCTGGTTACCTGGCTAACTACCTGAGTCCAGAAGAAATTTGGAATTTTGGTTATAAGCAGTAGGTAAATAATACCATTACCATCTCTAACAGGTTTTGTAAATACAAGAGCAGAATACTTCGAGCTATTCACATTGGGTTTTCTTACAGCTTTTTTGTTGATTGGAAATGGTTTATGTTCTAAGAACCAGCTTCTTGTAGCCCCTGGTTTGTTGATTGAATGAAATCATGATGATACCCAGTTGGAAAAGTAGAGCTTCTGTTAATAATAGAATGATAAGTAGCCAGTGGCCACATTGCTACATGCTCCAAAATGCAGTCATGTGGATTTTTTTTCTTTTATCGGTAACCGTAACTTATATTACAAAAGAATAGAATAGAAACAAAAGAGTACAAGAAGAAAAAAAAAGAAAAGAAAAAAAAACAAAGAGGTACAAGAGTAATATATCCCCTCATACCACAACTATATTATAAAATCCTCCCTTGGCTAAAGTATCTGCCATTATGTTTGATGACCTATTCTTATTTTGAAAGCTAATATGAATGGTGGTGGATATACTCGGATTTCATTGAAGAGAAATTGAAAACTTTCATGGATAAGCTTTCCGGTTCGAATTCAACTCACTGCATTATAAGAATCACTCTCCACAATATTAATAAGTATGTTATGAAGATAAAAATTAGAGAAATCTTTTCTACCCAAAGCCCACTTCGTAATCGTTTAAGTGATTTTAGAAATCAACTCCTCAGAAGTTGAGGAGGACCCCCTAAAAATTTTATCATTTCTAGCCTTCCAAATGGACCACAAAATAGCAAATGAAATTATCATCTAAAATGTTATATCTGAAATAACTAAACCTAGATGGTTTATTTTTCCTTCATGCATTCGAGGAAGTAAGCAAGAAAAAATTCCATTTACTCTTCCTGAAATGAATTTTTACAGTTTGACTCAGTTATACATCCACACAAGACAGGAGTTTGGGTAGCATGAATCTTAGTTAAGCATATAGGCATACTTTCTTTTTGTGAAGTAGGCAACTCCATCTTTCAAAAACATCTGATCTTCAAAGATGGGGCAAAGTCTTCAAATTAATGACGGTAGCCATGCCACCTAACTCATTAGCTGGATTTCGTTCGAGTTCGCAATTTAATTTGCCTCTGGAACATAGACCAAATTATTTTATTGGGTATGAGCCTTGTATTCCAAGTTAACCGGATTTGGGTTTTGGGGTATTTTGATCTTCAGTTTAATTGTTTCTTTTTTTTTTTTTTTTTTTTTGCTATTGGAGGGTTCACAATCTTTTGGGGTAGACTAATAATCCCTCCGGGCCCAGAGGAAAGCCGGGTAAACTCCCCTTAGCCCAAGTGTGGAAGTGCAGTTTTGAATCTAGGTACCTCCGGGTGTAAACCGTGGTCTTACGCTAATTGAACTGCCTCCGATTTAGTTACTGAACGAGTTTTGAATTTAGAGATATTTTGGTAATCATGCCGTACTTTCTTAGGGCTTAAGTAAGTGGAAGTTACGTAACTTGTAAATGCCAGACCAAAGAGTGAAAAAAAAAGAGTTTCTCCGAGTCCATGGACACAGACGTTTGCTTTGTGTGGTTGATTGTGGATCGCATATTTCTCTCCCACAAGTGCACAACATTTTTGAACGTCGCGTCGAGTTGTGATGGGCCGGCAATCTATTATCAGATAAAGGCTTTAGGGCCGTCTGGATGAAGAAAACTACAGACATTACAAAAAACTTGCCAGTGATTCTCTCTGATTGTTGCCTTTTGTCCTCATCTCTCTCACAACTTGGTGATAAGTCAACTAGTGTAGTTTTAAAAAGAACTTATGTAAAGCAACTGTTTAAATATTTTGAACACGGTTGGAAAATTTTTCGAGTTTATTCTTTCCTTTCCTGAGTGATTTTATTTTCTAATCATCCGAATTGACTCTTGACTCTCCCGAAGTTGTTTGCATTCAAATGATTTATTAGGCTAATCTAATTTTAAATAATTATAATTTATTTATAAGTAATTATGCATGAGGATTGGAGTCAGTAATTTAAAAATAATAATTAAAATGTAATTTGAAACTTATATTTGATCTTTTGCTTTTGATTTTTGGAAGAACAAATTTTGTAATTTGTAATATTTTTCTTTTATCTTCTTTATTGTTGTTACTATTATTGTATATATAAATTTAATAATTCGAATTGATTATCACGAATGCATGCAAATAAATGTATTTTTTATATTTTATAAGTAAGGGATTCATTTTTAAATATCTTTAAAATTATTCTTAAAAAAACATAATTCTCCTCGATCTCAGCTTGACTGTATCAGAGTCAATTTTTTTACATTGTACGAGTTAAGTCTGAATCCCGAGTTTTTCAACCTTAATTTTGAAGAATGAAATAGTTCAGGCGGACAATCTTTTTAGGTTAGTTCGAGTCGGCTCTTTACCTGATCTAGTGGTATATTGGTGGGTGTTGTGACCCAATTGAATGGGTAGAGGAGTTTGTGCAAGAAGCATTGACAAAAGTAATAAAGAAAAAGGACCATATTTAGGTTTCTTGGACATACATTAAGATATAACAACTCATACTGTGCACGGGAACCCCCTGCACACATGACCAGGGCCGGCTCACCATATAGGTAGGTGAAGCAAGTGGTGGGGGCCTCATAATTTTGTTGGATTAGTAACATTAACATGATAAAACTAAAAGAGAAAATCATGGTACATTTGAAAACCAAAATCGGAGAAGATAGACGAAGAAGAAGCAGAAAACAAAATCACAGTATTCTAAAATAAGTACGTTTTTAAAGGTATCAAATCTCGCTGGGAATCATCTGAAATGAATTGAAATGAACTCGAGTTAGAAGAGAAAATTGATCACAATTTGACCCGTTTTCTAATGAAATTGAAATCATCGAAAAATTCCATCATTGGAAAATTTTCATAAAATCAGAATTACAAATAAGTCATTTTTTTATAAAAAAAAAATACCCTGTTTTTCATAAAATGGCATTTCAAATCAACCTTGACTCATGGGGTCCACTAATTAGGACACTATTGAGTCTTTTCCAAACTCATATATTGCTTATTGAATACTATTAACAGTACCTATTACAGTTGCTTCCACCAAAAGAAGTTTTTCGAAATTAAAGTTAATAAAATGTTATTTATGATCAACTATGTTAGAAGAGAGATTAAGCGGGTTAGCCATTTTATCTATTAAGAAGAAAATTTTGGAAAACCTTGAATACAAAAACTTGATTAATAAATTTGCATCACAAAAGGCAAGAAATGTTAAATTCACTTAAAAAAATAAATCCCTCAACAAGCTCTAAAAAAAATAAAAACCCAAAATAAAAAAAAACCCAATTTTTTTTTTTTAAGTCCGCCAATGTACTACTCATAGTGTACATTGCCGGTCCCAAGTCGGATTAAGGACGAGGGTTTCTCATGTTACACTAGAAGTTAGGGGCCTCGTTTATACTTTCGCCTGGGGCCACATATTGTCTTGAGACGGCCCTGGTCACACATCTATGTAGGGCCTGCCTGGGCCCCACTAGGGAGGGCACTGGGGGATGAAATTATGAACAGATGTGGATAGACCCCTACTTGATCGACCTAACATCTTGATCAACGAGTTATAAGTTTTACAACTTTTTTTTTTTTTGCTATTGGATGGTTCCTAAACTTTAGGGTTGGACTAATCGCTCCAGGGAAGCCGGTTAAACACCCCTGACCCCAAAGTGGTAGCATTAGTGGACTCAATATTTGATTCCTGAAGAAGAGAGAACCGGGAGTCGATATCAAGACCTCTAGCTCCAAAAGAGGAAGAAACCGCATGTTTTAACACCTTAGAAAGGTGTTTATAGTTGATCATACAGTCCAGTCCATTTGAATGAGAAAAGCCAGGATCCAGTGTAATTTGGGAGCTCCTTATGTGTGGTTCATTCCGATGGACTATTAGGTGGGCCCCACTATAACGTGTAGCCCCCGAACTTGGGGCATCCCCCCCCCCCCCCCCCCCCCCCAAATTTAAAAAGAAAAACCGTTAAAATTATTAAAAATTTAATGTTAGTTTTTATAATGGCCCCACATAAAATCTCTTTTTTCACAATGTCCCAAGGCCTACATTCTGGTTATGCCCCCGATCAGGTGCCCACCAAATCACCTAAAAGAAAAATTAGGTGCACACTATATAATTTCTTATACTCACAAGTCAAAAAATCACAATCATCATTGCTTTTGAATAAACCCAAACAATACACTAGTTACTTTTGTAACGAGCACCTGTAATGTGCATGAACCTTGCACTTCTAAATTTTTTTAGACATATCTCTCTCATGTTCATGAACCAAACATCAAACTGACCGAATGTTCAAAATGTAGGACAAATGATCCCATCATTTGCATCCAACGAAACCACAAAGTTAATTGTATCAGCCAAAACATAAACTAAAACCTCAAAACCTCGATCCAACTGGGCTGAAGAAGCTACCATGGCAATTGGCAAGTCAATCGAAAGAGCGAGGCAACTTTACTGAATTAATAACAACCGGTTCAAAATCATGTAAGAAAAAGAAAAAAAAAGGAACAGAGTGATTAAATCCAACAAAATTAATGAATACCACATAAAATTATATTATCAAATTATTAATTTAATGGTGGGACCAACTTCTATTTGAATAAAATTTGAGTGTAGGAGCGTAGAGTTTCACTCCTAACGAAGGAGGTTTCTCCTTTATTTAAAAAAAAAAAAAAAAAACACCAAGCCTCAGGATTTCTCTAGGTTAGTGCCGCAGAGGACCAGAGTCGCAGGATTCCTCCTTCTCCTTCTCACATGAAGTGCGTGCATGCGTGTCAGTCACATCACGTAGTGATTTCATATTAGTTAGCGACTCAGCGTTGAAAGCCGCTAGGGCTAGAGCCGGTGGACAAGCCAGCCAGCCCGCTCACACACGCACGTGAATGCGCCTCGTCAGCAACACCTTGGCGCTGACCTTTCGCCACGTGAACGGTACGCCTGGAAAGAAAGCGACTCCTGATAAAAGGAGACGCTGGTCAGATTGGGCGGCTGCAAAGGCCAGGCCACCTATAACTTTCTGCAATTACCAAATCATCCCTGCAATACGTAGGAAATAAAGATAGTAATCACATCATAGTGAGGCCCACCTTGAATCCAACGATCCTAATTAATATTAATCCTGAGCTTGCCAACGAATGGAATCCACCTATTATCAATCAAACTCCTTTCAATTGGTATTACTATTTGATTTACTCATACCGATTCTCTCTTTTGTTTTTTTGAATGTTTATTGATATCATGTTTCATGCGCGTGACTTAATAATTTCAACTAAAAATTCGATGATTTGAACTCAAGATTTAAATCACCAAGTGAGGGATCCGGATCTCAGAGAGCGACACGAGCGGGGGAGGAGGAAAGAGAATTTGCTTTTCTCTTTCCTTCGCCCCCATAGGCGGCGACCCCTAATTCGTCTAAACAAGGCTCCCATGTTTGGACGAAACAGGGGATCGTTTCCCCAAGTGAGGCTATAGGTTGTCGAATTATAGTTATCATTAGATTGAATTTCATAAAAAAAAGAGATATAACTCAAAAAAACTATTAAATTTTTTTTCTGGATAGAAACTGTTAATACTTTAAAGCTATTAAAATAAATATTTTGATGATATAATATCTTACTCAAAATTCTATATTAATCATGAGACCTTCTCATCACACCATCCATCCTCACTCAAGAGCTCCCACTGAAAGCAAACCCAAGTATATTTTGCAAACCTTGTAATAATAATATATGTTGAGTCATTGCATGTAATATACAAACTACAAAGTGATAAACATTAGCTTGCCTTAGTCCCATAGGAACATGTTGGGTAGGATCATCACTTTATACTCCTGATTGAAAGAGAAATTTGGCCCACCACTAAAACTCAGGCAATGCTTGTTTTCCAGCAAGGTGAAATATGTGAAAAAGTAATTGGTGGCAGTCATTCGTCGTTCACTTTATCGAGAAATATACCTCACCGTACCATTACCTCTTGTAATTCGACACGAGGGAGAATACTAGTATAGTGTTTGTTTTTTTAGATTTAAAACTGGTGTGGGCCCTGCAGTCGCTTTAAGCAGCGGTGTGGATTGTTTGTTCTCCTGTTAGGTTCATCACCCCTGAAAAAAAAAAAGAAAAAGAGAAAGGTTGGGAGGTTTCGGTTTATCTTATTAAAGAAATTGGAGGAGTGAAGAGGGGCAGCGTAGTAAAAATGCAAGTAAGAGAAGTGTTTGAAGCGCGTTCCAAAAAGAGGTCGGCTTCATCCAATCTCTTTCTTCCCCATTCCAATCAAACGATCCCTAATGACCGACCAATTTCGCCTTCTTTCTTCCCCCTCTCCCTTTAAATCCCATCAAAACCCCCACTACCTTTTTCCTTCATTCACAAATACCTCCTCTTCTCTTCCTTCCCATCTCCACAACAAACAAGAAGAGAGTTTGAAATACAAGAAAGGAAGGAAGGAAAGATGGCGCAGAGAGAGAAAGAAGAGACCGAATTCAAGGTCCCCGAGACCCTAATCCTCTGCGTCAACAACTGCGGCTACTCAGGAAACCCCGCCACTCAAAACATGTGCCAGAAATGCTTCCAGGCCGCCGGATTCCGCTCCCCTCCGCCCTGCGCCGCCCTCGAGAAGCCCAAGCCCGCCTCATCCATCAGGCCGATCGAGGAGGAGAAGCCGGCCGATGTCATCCAGATCCTGACTTGCGAGACGGCGGATCCTCCGGTTAGGCAGGTGAACCGGTGCTCGTGCTGTAGGAAGAAGGTGGGTCTGACCGGTTTCCGGTGCCGGTGTGGAGATCTGTTCTGCTCGGAGCACCGGTATTCGGATCGGCATGCGTGCGGCTACGACTACAAGTCGGCTGGAAGGGAGGCGATCGCCCGGGAAAACCCGGTGGTCAGGGCGGCGAAGATCGTTAGGATTTGAGCAGGGTGGCGCCGGCGGAGATGGTTGGTTTTTGAGGGGTTGTGGGGAAATTATTAAAAAAAAAAAAAAAAAAGGACGAAAAAGAAGGAAAAATTAAAATAACGCGTTTCCATGTCCTCTATACGCGGAGTTCGGCAAAAAGAGAAAAGGAATCGAAGAGGATTGTGGGGTAGGACCAAAAAAAAAAAAGAAGGGAAATTCATAGGGTGGTCTTGTGTAATTATCTTAGGTTTGTGTGATGTAAGTTTTTTTTTTTTTTCTAATTTTCTTTTTAATGTATATAAATCGATTGAAAGATAGTTATTCAGCCAAATTAATTGTGGGTCTCCTTGAGCTGAGCAGATGTGTGAATCTTTAAATTTTTATTTTTTTTTAATTTAAAGATGAACGGTTGATATTAACATCAAAGATACCAAGTGGATGCATACATCAGCAAATACGTGTATCCAGCGGTGATGAAGAGGCTACAAGCCTAGGGCTCTAGTCTCGAAGTCGTGAAACTCCATACTAGGTCCCACCCACATGTCAAAAATATATTAAAAAAATTGAACGGATCGAATTGGATTCCCTGTGTGTGTACTGACACTGTACCGGATGTTTTAAAATTTTACCTAGACAAGGAGGAGCCCCACCGTGGAATCAAAGAGCTGTCCATGTGATAGGGCGTTTGCTCCATGGCTCCACCCAGCTATGATCCCTAAATCCCTAGCGAGCAGGTCTACTTTTACTTTTCTGCCACTTAAAAGAAAAAAAAAAAAAGGGCCCATCGCATATATGAGAAGAACGTCATTATTATATGTGATCCAATGTGCAAAAGATTATCTTAATCACATTCTTAATAATAGTCTTAATCACGTTCTTAATAATATACTCAAATCCTGTGGGGATGAGTTTTAGGATATCCAATACAAAAAAGGAAAGTGTCGATAATTTTGAGCAGTTCAAATTTTCAAATGGTTGGCCATGAAAGAGTGGAACTCACACTCAGGAAAGCTCTAGTGCATTCGGACTCATCACTTCTGATGGGAAACTTATGATTGGGCCTCACCTTTGGGGCTCAAAATGAATGCCCTCTCTATGTCCGATATGCCCCCAAAATTTTATTTCACGACAAGTTATCCCATTATGAGATTGGACATACGATTAATAACATTAGTGAATAAGATTGTATTAATCATGCTTTTAATCAAATGCCCTACACTCACACTCACTGGGGTGCCGGTGCCACTTGGGCAAGGCAGGCTGGGCCTATATGTCCTGCATTGGGATGCCACTTGGGCAGGACAAGCCCCAGCCCACATGTCCTGCCCATGTGAAAATGCAACTGGGACTTGGGCTCAAGATCGGGCTTCGGCTAAGTCAATCGAGTTAGTCATATGACATGACTTGGAAGTTCGATTTTATTCATGTGAGGTAGGGCACAAGTGGGAATATACGTCAAGAGAACCAAGACTAAAGATCAAATCTATATGATATCTATTTTAAAACTTTGAAAGGCACAATTGCAAAAATGAGAAGGTGGTTGTACATGAGTTTTGCTTGGCTAATAAAAGAACAAACAAATCTATATAATAAGGGGGACAGTTTTTGAATTTCTGGACTCTTTTCCCACCCTTGGATTTATGTACATAGATTTTAGGGCCGAGAAGAGACTCAAGATCTTGGTAAATTTGTAATTATTTGAAAACAAAAGGGGTAGTAAAGATCTTGGTAATTTTGTAATTATTTGAAAATAATGGACAGTAACTTCTTGTGAGATCATGGTAATTTTGTAATTATTTAAAAATAAAGGGGCAACCGTGAGATCTTGGTAATTTTGTAATTATTTAAAAACCAAAGGGGCAGTAAGTTCCTTGAAGGTTAGTTGTTTTTAGTGCATTTGATTATTGGGTTAAGGCTAGGGATTTGTTTTTCTTTGCATTATTCTTCTTTGGAAGTCTGATTACTGGATTTTTTTTTGGTGTATTTAATTTAATTGGGGGTTTTTGGTGGTTAGTATTTGATGATCTAAATGCCTCATTAACTTATTGCATTCCTGAATTTTCTTTGTTATTCTGATTGTTTAATTGTAGGGTCTTTCTATTTACTTCTTTTTATTTTATTTTTAATTTGATCATATTTAATTAAATTATTACATTCCTCTATATATAAATAAATATATTCTTAAAGGCACCGGAAATTCCTAGTGTAAAAATATTTAAGCCCTTCGCCGGTTTCAGTTATTTACACAATAGGATGTTCGCCCGGCCGTTTCTCTCTTTTTCCTCATGGTGCAATCCAAAGTACACCTTTCTGTTTTGATAATTACTCAAAAGTTCGCGAAAATCATGTGAGTTACACTGACACATTTCCTTGATTTTTACACCACTTGAAATCTCCCAGCTCACTCCCTTCCTCCCTCTCATGATTTTGCTATGCAGATATGTTAGGATAGGGGTGCTTGTGTAGCCTCATAGTATGAGGATAGTACCCTTGATTTTTTTTTTTTTTTTTTTATATATCTCAGGTTATCCCTACCTTTGGTGGGACTAATCCCTGGCCCCACATCCGGATGGTTTAACGCCCCGGGGAATCGATGCCAGGACCTTTCGGGAGCAAACCCCTTATCCTAACCACTAAGCCAACACCCGATTGGGTATAGTATCACTTGATTTTCGTGACAAAGCCTCTGTTCTCTGTCCGTGTGCGTGTGTGTAAGCATTGGCTATAGCTCACAGAATGCCTGTCAGCAGCCAATGGAATTTTTCATTTTGATAATCTGAATCACATAAATGAGAAGGTAAATCTTCATTTTTTTTTAAAGCACAAAGAAAGCAGTGCTAACAATAAAAAATACCAAAAATCTAAATTTCCTTTTTAACTTCTTGAAGTCTTTGTTACATTGATCAAACATAAGATCATTTATATGGCTTAAAGGAATATCAGAGATAGGTTCAGTGGGCTGCTCAATGCCTTCACACGAAGCCATAAATGGTGATGGTTCTCGACTATATTCATCTGCCAAATAGAGCAAGTTAAACAGAATTTGATGATACAACTCCAACAAAACTTTCTAAAGTAATCATTTTTCTATCAGTTCTACAACATTGATCTAGTTTTCTAATGGCCAACATGCATTTAACAACCTGGTATGTACAGAGATTAGATATGCCTTCTAAATTAAGTGATGCTGTTTTGAGGCTTACCAAAAATTGTGTTCAAAGCAGTTGGGGGTGGGGTGACCATGAAGTTCAGGCCGAGGTAAAATCCCATGGCTAAGAATATCGTTACCATTGCATAAGCTGGCACTGCCAATGCCCAATACCTGAAAATACAATTATAAATTCAAAAGCTTGGGACAACAAAAAATACATACATAGATAAAATCTATTTCAGTAAATTGCAATCATGTTATAACAGCAGAGAAAGGACAATTTAACAAATCATCAGTTTGATCTATATGATTTTTAAGTAATAGCATGATTTTAAGTAAGAAATTTAGAAAAATAATTAAATTACATGTTGGTTAGTGCAAATGCCTGTTTTTATCATTCATTATTTCCTCATAGCAGAACGGTGCACAGAGTTTCCTGTATAGCCGGACTGGTAAATAGTTTTTTTTTTTAATTCTATAGAAGGTTCACATGCAAATTAGAATTGTAAATATAATATTAAGAATAATAAAAGGTTCACCTGTGAATTAATTATCTAATTTTGATAACTAATTTTAAAATTTAATCAGAAATCAATACAAGCTTAAGTTAGAACAAAAGAACTCCACCAAAAGAGCACTTCAGATAATGGTTTGCAAAGGGAAAGTTAGTTACAATATGCATATCAACATCATCATCTCATATAACACTATTGTACACAATTGGGCTGGCCCTACTATATTCATGATAGGTAACGCCATAACACTATTGTACACAGGAAGTAGATGCAGGAAGAACAGCATGGGTACATAAAAGCTTTAATTAAATAGAGGTCTTTGTTAAATATAAACTCTTAAATTGGATAATTGTAAATAGTTGAGATTTTCTCCACAAATGAAAAAAGATTTTTTTCTTACTTCCTCTTCAAATTGATTCTCAGAGGATAGTCCTCCAGTGTCTGCATTAAAGTAACAGGAACAAGGCAACTTGAGGATATCTTTTCAAGTCAAAACATTTTCTTTGACATACTGCTAGAGATACAACTGGATTCTTTTCTCTCAAGGACAAATATCAGTCAAAATGCCACTGGTATCTAGCACGCCTTCTTGCCATCAATTTGTTCAATCAGCACATTTTGAAGATGCTCATTTGTTGCAATCATGAGTCGTGGGTTCAATTGACAAAAAAACACTTCTTTTCTTTCAGTTATAAATTATCACAGGTGTCAATTAACTCAACAATTAGATCAGTGTAGTTATCGTGTCATTAGTCTAGGGTTTACTTTTTTAACCATAGGTATTCTTTTTGGAGTAGTATGGGCTAATGAGGCATGGGGGTCTTATTGGAATTGGGACCCCAAGGAAACTAGGGCATTTATTACTTGGACCATATTCGGGATTTATTTACGCAGTAGAACAAATCAGAGCTTTCAGGGTGTGGATTCGGCAATTGTGGCTTCTATTTACTGAATAAAAAAAAATCATCGGTTGTTTTCTCTGTCACAGAATTAAACACTGTTGGCATTAGAGAATGGATCTCTCAGCAATGAAACGAAAATCTTGCACAGAACCAGATGAGACATCGAAAGTTGACACACAGTTTCAACCCGCGATACTTTCGGGTTTTTCAAAAAGTTCACTAGCACATGCTGGTGGGTCACTTTTATATCATGGCCACCTCTCTCTCTCTTTATATTTATATATATATATATATATATGTCCAAATGACATGCGTCAAACCAACCTTGTGGTTGCAACAGTAAGCACCTTAAAACTGTGGTACAAGCTCTTTTCAGAATACACCTTCACTTTCATAAGAATAAGGTGAAAAGGCAGGAGCCCACCGTATATTTGGTTTAGGGCACATCAAAATGCTCCCCAGAAGTTCCTTGTTTAACAGAAGATATGGGTTAAACAAAGTGGCATATCACAAGCAAAGGAAATAGAACAGTCAAGAACAAGATCACAACCAAATGTTTCATTCCAATTATTCATAAAGAAAGATCACTTTTATCAATGATGTACAAAACAATTAAAGAGGTCGGGTGGGACTTACTGACCTGCTCGGGTAGTAGGTGATTCCTAGAAAATGTAGCCAATTCTCAGGAATATATGCCCATGCCAGGAAAATAGCTGCCAAAAGAACGATGCCAATGGAAGTGGATGAAAATTTAGGTTTAGACCAATTCCGGTTCAAATATCAGGCATGAGGAATATTTATATAAGGCCCATTCATTACATGGAATTGAATTCCTAGGAATTCTACGAAATGTATTCCTAAAAGCAGATAAAACTTAAGGAAGCAAATCTCCCCTATAATGGAAAATGAATTAAGGGGAAATGGGAAATGAATACCCAGCCATCAAGTTAGCAAATTAAATCCTAGAAAAATCAGAGTCCCCTCAACACCTCCACTTTCACCCCTTACTTCCTCAACAAGCCTTTGCTAAAACCCGTATTTTAAATGAACTCCTAGGGATTCAATTCCATGGAAACAAACATAACCATAAAGGTGTGTTGAAAGAGACCTGTTGCGACTACAGCTGAGATAGAGCCCACGAATCCATAAACTTCAGAAGGTTTAGGACCGTGTTCTTCAGAAACAGCAAAAGCAGAAGCCTTTTCATCTGGATCCAAGAGAGAGACGCTTGCTCTCTCCTTTGACAAACTCAGCATTCTCCGAGGGCTGCTCACTGATGAATCTGCCATAGTTTGCTTGTTTAAGCACTATTATCTGAATCACGTCCTGTTTTCCTGTCACGAAGGAATTCATACTTGATAAATCCTCAATAGCCATAGTTGGACAACCAATTAGAATCTCCAAGCAAAACCCTAATTAAAACCCCTTAAATCTAACAAAACCTCTTATCATACCCCTCAATTCGAAAACCAAATCTTTAGGAATGAACACACCCACCCACCCATGCACGCACGCACCCACCTCAATTCGAAATCAAATCTTTAGGAACACACACACACACACACGCCTCTTATCTTAGGAACACACACACATCATACCCCTCAATTCGAAAATCAAATCTTTAAGGAACACACACACACACACACCCCTCAGTTCGAAAATCAAATCTTTAGGAACACACACACACACATATCAAATCTTTAGGAACACACACACACACACACACACCACACACACCTCAATTCGAAAATCAAATCTTTAGGAACACAACACACACATATCAAACATTTAGGAACACACACTCTTTAGGAACACAACACACACATATCAAATCTTTAGGAACACACACTCTTTAGGAACACAACACACAAATATCAAACACACACACACACACACACACCCTCAATTCGAAAATCAAATCTTTAGGAACACAACACACACATATCAAATCTTTTAGGAACGAACACACACACTCTCACACACGCACGCACGCACACACAACACACACACACACTGGAGAGGCTTCATCTTCTTCTCCTTTCAGAGAGAGAGAGAGACACATTGAAAGAGATTCAACAAAATTAAAACTTCTATTAACAAAAATGCAAAAAGCAGTAAATAAGAGAACAAAAGTAGGAGCAAGTGCACAAGGAGCATATAAAGCGAGAGATCAGATATGATGAGAAAGAGTAACTGTGAAGGCACTCTAGAAGATAATAATGGTCTATAGAGTAAGGTACTGAAAAATGTAATAACATGTGGGTTATGGTCCACCTATGCTTCCGGTAATCCTAGTTTCTTTCTAATAAGAGTAACAGTGTGAACAGGACTCATCTTCAACTACTGTTCTCATTCAAAGACGAAAGAGACACTGAGCTTGCCATACAATGGGGATGCATTGAGAACCGCCATAGAAAGGAAGAAAGAAAGAACGTAAAAAATTTAGACATCGCAGAGATAAGAACTCCTTTCCTTATAGAAGGAAACATTATAAATTTAGGAAATCTGGAACTTTTAAAGATCCTGAAAAGAGACAAAAATCTCAAGCGGAGAAGATATTGGAAGCGAAATAGCTCTACCAGTAAGAGAATTCCCAATTATAGGAAAACTCCTGAGTCTGACAACAAAGAATGGATCTGAGGATCTTACTCCAGAGTTTAGCAGACTCACCACTTAATCCTCTAAGCTACTACTTTCAAAACTTAACTAAGTTTTTGGAAGAATTTCCAGTACAACACTGGACTCAAGGATACATAATTACTATCTTAAGAAGTATTAAGACAGGAATAAAGAATTATGACACAGAGGAGTTTCTCAAACATATAAACTCCAATTTATACCAAATAGCTATTGAGCACAGAAGCTTGCTCATAGAAGTTTGCAAATGCATGCAAACTATTCAGTCCCATCATAGGTACTTATGGGACAATTTAGATATCTTTACGGAGTACTCCGCAAACCTATTTTATTGAAACATTCAATAGATTTAGAAATCATAAGCAAATTTATGAGGATGCTATTCAGCGAGGCCTTGTCAAATTTGCTCAAGATAGGATAAAACGAACTTAGCCTATCAAGCAGAGAAGACTCTTCAGTTAATAATGACTGAACAAGACCTGATTAGATCAGAGCAGAGACCATCGTTAGCAACCCGTATATATATCCTTGGATATATGGGACTAATGACTTTAGAGAAAACAATTATGTTCTCCTTACAGGTAATCATAAGCCAAGTGCAGAATGTTGGCACGATGGCATTCGCATGTTCCAACATGCCTCACATCCTTAAACAAGATCCTAATACAAAAAGATCTTGTAGCTTTAGGAAACTATCAAAGTGATAGAATGAACTGGATGTTTAAAGCCATAGGGAAACTTAGCGTTACCCAAGCCGAGATAGCTAACGAATCTATGCTAAAAATAGATTTAATTAGCCATGCCCTAGAACAAATTGGGAAAGAAATCCTTGAAAATTTTGGAGAAGCCTTCCAACAGATGTATGTAGGCTCTTTTGAAGAGAAAACCCCCAATGAATTCCTGTTTAGAATTCAAGATATTATCACCTCAGGAGGACATAAGTTCCTGATTCAAAAAAAAACCAACTGTCTTCGAGGAGGACTACTCTTCTTCGTTCACCGATGATGTTAATCAGAAGCTCAATATTAGGGAGATTTTGGACAATTCTAGAAACATTTTCCTTAATTAATCTCTGCAGGCTCAACATCAATCTGTCTAACGATTGTATATGTAAGACATATCTTGTATCCGTATATAACTGGTATATCGGGTCCTCCATAGAGTTCTCATAATATGGAATCTCTATATAAATAGGTAGTTCAGTGATAGGGTCCATTTCTGAACTACGGATCTGTGCGTTTCTAGATGTTCCTGGAATATCAGTCATCTTAATGACTAAAGGAGTCAACCAAGAAAGGCTGGCTCTGATACCATTAGCACTGTTTAGCCCCATATTCTGCAAGGCCGAGACATGCCAGGATACCTCAGAACACCTTTTTACGCTTGTTGCCTCTCGACAACTACAACCCAGCGTCGGGCCCCAGCTGACCGGGCCACCCTGGAGCCAAGAGCCTGAACTTCGTCTCACATCATTCAGTGAGAACGCTCCATAGGTCTGGACACCTCTTGGGAATGGATACCGCTTGGGCGAGGTATTACTCCATAAGTGCTCTGATACCATTAGCACTAGGGTAGCAGCGGAAATGCTAGCCTGAGACGTGCCAAGATCCCTCAAAGCTACTTTTTACACCAGTTGCCTCTCGACAACGGAAACCCATCGTCAGGCCCTAGCTGACCGGGCCATCCTGGAAATAAGAGCCTGCACTTCGTCTCAACCTGTCAGACAGTGAGAACTCTCCATGGATCTGGTAACCTCTTGATTTGGGCGAGTTACTTTATAACCATAATAGCTCTGATACCAACGGGGCTATTTTCAGAAAGAGAGATTTTTGGGTTCTTGGACGGGACAGTTGGGGTGACTACTTCACAAATTTTTCAAACTATCACAGAGGCACCTTGGGAGAGGCTTCATCTTCTTCTCCTGAGAGAGAGAGAGAGAGAGAGAGAGAGAGAGGAGAGAGAGAGAGAGAGAGAGAGAGAGAGAGAGAGAGAGAGAGAGATTTTGGGTTCTTGGAGGGGACGTTGGGTGACTACTTCACAAATTTTCAAACTATCACAGGCGCCGATGGGCTCGTAAACTGATCAGCCGGGTCAACCCATACTCCACTCGTTTAACACCAGGTCAACCTAAGCCTGTCTGCTTTGCGTTTGGTTTGGGAATTGGGATGTGTTCAGGCCCATTGGATTGATTTGGGCCTCATTTAGTAATCCCATAGGGCAATTATACTATATTAAAGTTGTGTGTTTTCAAGCTAATTTTGACCGTAACTTCTAATTTTGACCGTTAGTTATAACTAGTCTCTACAACTTACGCACGTTCTCCTCCCACTTCCAACATGAAACTACTCAAGTCTTCTTCCCACTTTTCGCTCTTCTCAACAACTTCATTTCCACCTCCAATCTCTTGTACCCTTTCTCTGCATATTCTCAGTTTTCTTTTCACCTTACATCTCTTGCTTCATTTCTAGTCTAGACTCTTGGATTAAGAAAAGAGATACCATCATAATCTTCTCTTTTTTTATTCTTTATTTAGAATTTTTATGCTCTATCTATACAAAAATCGTTGTTAGAAAGTGTTAGAAGATAATTTACGTGATATGAATTTCTTTTAATTGATACTTTATATATGTTATTACAAATTTAATCAGCAAACAAGCCCATGCTTAGCACAGGTTATTGTGCTAGTAACTAATTACCCCAGCCATATGCCTTTAAATGTTATTAGGTACATTATTGTATAAACTAGTAACAAAAACCTGTGCGGATGCAGGGACAAAACATTAAAAAGAAAGAAATGTGCAAATGAAGAAAAAGAGTTAAAAGTAAAAATGAAATTAACAATTAGATTTTAATGTTTTTAGAATATATTTTTGAAGAAAAGAATGGTTATTAACGAGCACTTAGGGCCTGCTGGTTTGCATTAGCATACATAGGAATTCATGATTAAATAAGCTCCCCATTTGGTTATTAAATATGTGAGGGAATTGAATACATAGGAATTCATGGTCAAATGAGGCTCCATGGGAGTATTCAAGAGCTGAGGGATCAAGGATGTGAGGTAAAGAGTGAAGGGTATAAGATGAAGATGTAGATGAGACTGTAACTTTCCAGGGTATTGAATTATTAGGGTGATGGATCAATATTCATTTCTCATCTTCCCTGATTTTCTTTTTGTGAGAGGGGAGGTTATTTTGATGGTTATTTTTGTATATTCACCTTGGATCTTCATTTTTAGCCGCTTATGACATGAACTCTTATGTATTCAATTCTGCTGCCTTCCATGCAAACAAGTATGCCCTTTTTTTTTGTTGGGAGGGAACAAACACGAACAAACATGCCTTTGGTTTCCGGCCCATGGACCTAGAGAGCTAGAAAATTACTCATCACGATTTAAAAGACTCAGTAACATGTATAGCAGATTAGCAGTATAGGTCACTGGAGCTGACCAACTTCGATTGGTTTTGGGATGCCATAACCTATATGGGCTTGTTGACTACATGGGCTAGGCTTGGGCAAGTTTAGCTCGTTGATTATGTACGCTAACCCATTAGGAAACCTGTACTTGCACTCCATCCCCACTTGATTCTAGATTACAAGGCCAGACCCATTAACAAAATCAAATGAAGAGAAGCCTGAACCTAGGCACAAATAAAGGGTCTAGACACAGTGGCGGATCCAGGATTTTCGTTTGGGTGGGGTGGGTGATTTTTTCAACATAGGTTAAGAACATGATTTTCAATAATTTTTTTCTTTTTTAACGAATCCTACAACTAACACTCAATTCATAAATAAGTTTCTCAACTAAACACCCAAATCCCAATTCCTCAAGATATTAGGACATCAATTAGAAACCTTACTACAATAATAATAAAGAAACTTTAGGAAACTCCAAAGAAGTAATAAACTAATAATCATTATCGTGTGAAAATTAGTACATATTAGTCCTTTCCTTGAACTCCTAGTGGTTTCTCTATCATACAAATTCATATGAGAGCACCTTTATTTATAAATGGACATCGTTAGCACAATCGTAAACATCATATTATGGTAAAAAAAAAAAAAAAAAAAAAAAAAAAAAAAAAAAAAAAAAAAAAAAAAAAAAAAAAAAAAACTAGAAGAAGAAATAAGTAGTTAAAGCTCAATCCCATAATTTTGTTGTGTTCTATGCAAAGTGACAAGTATTATAGGAGTTTTCAAATATATTTGTTGCTATCTACTTTCCTTTACAAGATTAAAAAAAAAAAAAAAAAGAAACTCTTGCAATTCACTGTATTCTACTTAGGTAAAAGGAGAGAAACTATTGTCTTTGTCCAACAAAAGCAAAGGTTAATGTACTTGAATTAAATTATTGAAATACTTATTTCATGGAGGCAATATATGGTCTCAAGGTCAAGAAATGCAAAATGATGTGGTAAAAGGGAAACATTACTGTGCATTTATGTGCCCCCTGGTGGTGGTGATGATGAAACGATCACAATGATGGTCCATGTTTGGTGTACTACATCCATCACTAGTGAGCCTGTCAGGGATGAGGAACATGCCATTGCAAATGAAAATATCCAGAAACATATGGCCAACTAAATGGATGGTTATAACACAATGGATCAAACTGGCCAACAATGATCACTAGCAAACCATGAATTCCAGCAATTCTCCATCAATAATCAACAACCCTCACTTTATGCATATTGCGATTTTGGCACCAACTACTCAGGTTCAAACAGAGCTTAATCCACCACAATTTGGGGGCAACATTCAAAACACTAGCTAGAAAATCCAACAAATAAAAAAATCATATATACCCAAAAACTCAAAAATCCATTAGTAGGGATTAGATTCCATTTTTCAGAACAATGAAAAAAAAGAGTAATTTATCTTCAACCAGAATTCTCTAACTATACAAGAATAAACAAACCCAAAAATCAACTCACTAGTGAAAATCAGAATCCATAGCAGAACAATGTAGTAATAATAGTACTTCATCTTCACAAGAATCTTCAAATCATACAGAAATAAACCCTAGAAGTAAAAGAACTGCCCATGCCTGATGCCCCATAGTCATTATTCAAAATCTAAACTGGAGACAGACAGAAAAGTACTCTCCACTTTCATTTACCACTATTCCGAGTCGTCCAAACACATCTGAACTCTCAAGAATCAAAGTGAAAAAATAAAGAGAGAGATGATTGATTGCAAGCAAGGCGACAGAGCCGTAGAGAGGGAGAGAGAGGAAGATAGAGCAACACAAAGAGAGGGAGAGGGACTTACCTGAAAGACGATCGAACGTAATCAACGAGGAGAAGCTTTCGAGAGTTGAGAGATCGGCGCAAGAGAGGACTTTTTTTTTTCTTTTTTTGCAATCTTCGGAGGTGGAAAAGGAAAGGGTCGAGGGTTAAGGCCTACTGGGTTTGCGGTAGTTTTGACCTTTCCCATATCATGACCCTATATTCAACTGCATTTTATCCCCTCGTAATTAGGATGAGGGAGATTTTTTTTTTTTTTTTTAGTTTAAATATATTTTAGAAAGGAGAGTGTCCCTCACCATACACCATACGATGAGAAATAAATGATTAATACATAAGAATACTTCCTATAGTTATAATGCGACCTGGCATATATACTAAAATAATAGAATTAGGATGTAAATGGTTTCCGATTCTCTTACGGAAGTCCCCCGTTAAAAATCGGGTTTGAATTTTTATTTAGACCCCGTTACGTAAATAAGTTTGGGTCCGGGTCCCTTTTTTGGACCCATGACCTAAACATGGTCCGATTCTGATTTCACATTGGTACAAACATGTGGATATGAGACCCAACACATTACCTCAATTTTTGAGAATCTCCTCTTAAAATTAGATTTTTTTCCACGTACCATTATCTATCTAGACTTGGAACCGGACCCAGACCCGCCACATATATGGTTCTAATTTCAGGTCCGGCTCCACCATCTCCTTACTGTTTTAGGTTCGGAATCAAGAAACTGGCCCCGAGATGATTCCTGGCCCAGATCCACCTTCTCCCTAACGTCCTGGGTCTGGGTCCACAATGGAACCGGACCGAAACCGACCCATTTACATCCCTAAATATAATAGGATGTACATATACCATATGGCGGAGGCATTACCTAGCTCGGGTTCTCCCAAGTGGACCTGAGCTGGACCCAACCTAAACCTAAAGTAAAAACAAATCTTGGACCCATATCCAATCTTTTCAATTGAATCCTTTGTTTGGGTTGGGTGGGTTGGCTTCTATTTTCATCCGTAACTGGAGACACTTGACACGCATTCTTGTTTGATTTACTACTCATAACCAGCACAATTCAAAGGCACAAATAGATGTCTTATCTTCCCCGCCTCACCTTGCATCTGCCAATAACTGAGACCTGAGGAAATTATTTGTTGTTCTCTCTATCCCTGTCTTCTACTTCTTTTCCATTTTCACCTTCACAGTCATGCTAACATCAACAAGAGTTTAAGCCACGAAAGGAGACGGAAATGGCGAAAGCTTTATCATAGATGCAGCAAACATCACACTCGTTTGGCCCATGACAATCGACAACTAACCACCTTTCGTCACAATGTGGAACCATCATCAACCAACTTGCCTCGACAGCTTAAAGGATTACGTAATTCTTTCTCCTTTCCATTCGGAAACTTGCACAATCAAATTATACAACGAAAAAATAATATGATGATGTGGTTTGATACTGTACGTATGTTCACGGGAAAAACAAAGAAAATCTCTCTTTAGAGCTCTTGACCTATAGAGTTCATTGTTAGTCCCAGAGTCAAGACGATTTAGATACAGATCTAATCTAATAATATCTTGGCCGTCTTATCAATATTTCAAAAGTGGTTGATACTGGCAGATCAACTAGCATATACTGCATTCAGTGTGTCTAAAGAGCTTTAATAAAGTGGGCTATAATGTCCAACTACCAATTTGTTCTTTAGCCATTAGGACTTAGGGATGCAAACAAGTTGTCCTTGGTTCGAACTCTTGTGTGTCAACTTCTTTTTAGTTTTCTGAGGGGCAGGACAACCATTAAGACATTTGACCCCCTTTTTTTTGTACTGAGCTCGAACCAAAATCAAGATCATCAGGACTTGACTTCCTATGTGAGGTAGGTCTCAATTTCAGACCTTTTTTTTTTTTTTTACTCAAGCCAATGGGGCTAAAACCTATGAGAAAGCTTGTACATATGGGAAGAGGGCATCACATGTCAGGATCACATTTTATGCAACTGAGTGAGGGACGAGGTTGCTAAGGGATTGCTAGCGAACCGAACAACCCCTTGTTCTCAATCCCAGAATTGAAAGAGGCCTTAATGACTAAATTCAAGTTCTTATGCCAGTATGTATTATATATATATATATATTGTGATTTTTTTGGCGTTTTACTCACTTTTTGTTTCTGTTTTTTACCGTTTTGCTTGTCTTTTGTTTCCGCTTTAGAGCTTGTAAGGCGTTTACACCAATACCTCATTGTAAGAGGTCTCTGCAGATCTCCCCTATTTCATTAACTTAACTCACCGTTTCAGCAAAATATATATATATATATATATCAACGTACATTGTTTACACAGGTAGGGATTTGGGTTTTTTAAAAAAAATTCAAAATTGATATCTTCGACTTGGGTGAATCTAGATTTTTTTTTTTCAGATACAAAAATAGGTTCTATGTCCTATATCATTAGTATTAAAAAAAAACGATGTACTTTTTCATCGAGCTTGAAAAGCTTGGGACTCAGACTCAACTGGCTCAAAAAACAGAAACGAAAAAGGAAGAAAGACAACCTTGGGTGAGTTAATGTGGTAAATAAGAGAGTATTTTTTATTTAATATCTAAAGATAGATTAATACTATAAAATTTATAAAATATATATTAATTCACTTGTACTCACAATAATTAATCCAAATTAATAAATTCACATTTTAATAAAAATGAAAGTAAGAAGAAAACAAGAAAGACAGAAAATAAAAATAAATCATCCTTACAACATTTATTACACAAAGTCCTCGTCATCAGCTCTACAAACTAAGGATCGATCCATTGCAGTTTCTATAGAAGGGGGTTAGCACACCAACTGAGCCACCGGTGGATTAATCTTGAGTAAAAAGAGGTGACTCAACTAAGTCAAAAGCCCACTAGGTGAGATTTTCAACCTTATTTGTTGTGTTATAAATAGAAACCGATCATTACAAATGGTTACACCATACAAAATTTTAAAAAAAGACGTGCTTAGAAAAGGGAGCGCTAGACAGCATCCGTGAATTTTTTAAGAAAAAAACGCCCATCCTATTGGGCCTATTGGTATGCATAATAATCGTGAAAGTCCATTGGATGAAAGATCATTATGAGACCTACCTATATGTAAAATTTTGACTCTATAATTAAGATCATCTTAACCATTTAATTCATGTCCCTAAAATTTATGATTTAAATGTACTATTATGTTATGATTTCAAACTTACGGTGAGAAAAAGTTTGGATAAGTATCAATTCTGGACATGTGACTATTCATGGAGGGAAGACTAGATTGACTCAAAGTTGGCTCCGTGAAAAAGAAAAAGAAAAAAAAAGGAGTTAAAAAAGGGACTTCTTAAAATAGGGCATTTTGGAGAATTCTCCGGATCCACTTAGAAATGTATATATGTTTGTGTTTTTACATTGCACAACCTGAAATCAGCGGGTTCTTTTCCCCTCAAATGCAGAAACTTCAATAAACAATCAGTATTATTATTATTATTGATAGGTACGTAAACAATCAATATAGTTACGACTATCGAGGGGAATCTAATCTAGGACACATATTCACATGCTACTTGGAAGAAAAAAGAGAAAATTTCCAAATAACAATACAATCATGTGAGTGCAAAATAACAAGGTTAGGTTTAGGTTTGACCATATACATTGCAACCGGGAGATGGTTCACATGACTCTTGGAGCCACTCCAATTGACTAGGCTTGCCCTTTTTTTAATGTTATTACCTATTGGAAGAAAATGTCAAGATGGTACTCCATTTCCAATTGTACAAAATCTCATCAGATTTTGAGGATGCGGAGACAGATGAGAATTATCCCAACAATAAAGTTGTCTAGTGTGAGGCCCACCGGACAGTTGGTCTATATAATGCTGACATAAATGGTACTGGTCGATTCCCTTGGCCTTGACTGCTAATGGCATTCATCCTTATGTAAGTTTGGTACTTTATTAATTTAGTAAAAATCAGGTAAAATTTTTATTTTCTTATAGTAACATTAAAAATATATATTTTTTAAAATCTCTTTTTCTTTTTTTTTTTAAAAGACAACATCATTTCTTTACTAAATGAGAAAAAAATTCACTTCTCTATATAAAAAGTAAAAAAGATTACATACCAAATAACTAAAAATAAGATACCATCATAACTCACTTGTATTTTATTCTCTCTTAATTTGATGCTTCACTTTATCTTTATTTTATGGTAAAATTACCAAACGGGCCCGCATGTCCATTTCTCCTTTTTTTTTTTTTTCCATAGCATCCGTGAGTAGCGTATCATTTTCAAAGAGATCACTTTGGGCCTGTATTTTTATAAGTGATTAAAAAAATAAGAAGCAAAGGTAAAATTCAAAAATGACAATCAGATCACCTCTCATGGAATTAGAATTAGAATTGGGGGAGACGGTTACACCGAGCCATCACCCTAATAATTTGAAGAATAAGAAAGTCAACATCCATCCTCCAACATCTTTATCCAATTGATTAGATTTGGACAACTTTAATACCTAGCTCGTTTTCTTAAAACATTCACTTATTTTGTAGATGGAGGTAAGGAGCAGACCTTGAAACCCCTCCAAAACGCCTATGGTCATGAGTGACTGTACGTATGCAGGCCTCACAAGCCAAGTTGTTCCATGTCGTTCATGAAAAATGACTCTATATAACAGAATAATCTATTTAATATACACTAGCATTAAAGCCATCGCGCTGAACACATTGAAATTTCATGCAAATCAAATAACAAATTAATGGTAATATTAAACTTAAGTATTATTAACAAAAGAAAAATTATTTGATTGAATGATCAATATTCATTTGGATAATCATCAGAATATAAAGCTATATTATAAAATAATTAAGTAAAAAATAAATTCACATATATAACTTGAATAATATGTGAATAAATATCTATAAATTACTCTACAATTTGAATTTAGACCACTTATGCATCCGGTTAAATGTTTGTACACGTTAGAGCTTTTTTTATCGTATGTCTTCATAAATGTTCGAGAAAATGATTATTGAATCACCAATATGTCTTTTGACTAAAAATAAAATCAAATCTTTAAGTGGGCCTCTAAATAATATAATTATGTGGGATCACATAAATAGTGTAATAATAGTTGACTCTCTAAATGATAGTTAATGTTGAGGTGCAACTTATGTGAGATGAAAACCAGGCCTCTTAATGGGTTAAATTACTCTCATCAATAAGACAGAATTAAGTGGGCCTCATCTTCAAGTGGGCCCCTTAAATAATATAATTATGCCGGATCATATAAATAGTATAATAATAGTGTGCTCTCCTAAATGATAGTTAATGTTTTTTTTTTTTATCTTTTTTTTTATTTTGTAAATGATAGTTAATGTTGAGGTGTAACTCAAATGAGATGAAAATAAGTATCTTAATGAGTTAAATTATTCTCCTCAATGAGAATTAAGTAGGGCTTAATTTGCAAAACACTATGTCAAGGAGAGAAGAAATGGCTGATGTAATAGATGAGCTGATGTGACTCAAGGAGAAGAGAGATTTGAGGCGTTTTCTTCTCAACTAACAACAAGCTTTAATGTATAGAATATGCCATGTAACCCCCTCTCATCCTTGATGTTAGATGAAGATTCGTTTATATTCTAAGATTTTTTTTTTTTTTTTTTGTTGTTGTTTTGGATACCAATCTAGTCTTTTTCTAAGTTTTATTCACTAAGTTATCATTGATCATATGACTAACACGACATCTCAACACCGTCTAACCTGTGTGATTGTAGCAGCATAATCAACATGTCAAATGATGTGCCCTTATTTTAGGATCATATAACATTCATGTGCAGTCAGTCTAACTAAATGAACAGAGATTTTAGAGCAAAATATTTGTGCAGAGTGAACTCACATGAGGGGCCCTGTTAGTCTTCTGCCAATCTTTTTTTTTTTTTACCCCAACAAAGGGGCCTGGGACCCAAGAGAAAGCCTGCATACACACAGGAAGGTAGCCCGCACAAGCGGGGAAAGAAGCCCATCCAAGCGGAAAAAGGTGATGTACCTGGGATTCAAATCCCGGACAGCTAAATAAGAACTGACACTCCTTACCAATCAGGTAAGGAGTCGTTCTTGGGTCTTGCCAATCTTGAAGGAGGTAAGGAGTCGTTCTTGGGTCTTGCCAATCTTGAAGGAGGTGAGGGATGAAAATATTTCAGGGGTGTGCAAAACATCAGCTGCCTTATTAAGTCATCTAAGTTATTTTACTCAAGGGCCTATTTGTCTGCATGAGAATTTAATACATATGAATTCATGATTGGATGGGTTCCAACTAGTAGGATTATTATAGAGGGGAGGTTAAAAGATATAAGGTGGAGATGCAGATACGACCCTCCCTTTCCTACGATTTGAATTAGTAAGGTAGTAGTTGAGTATTTATTTCTCATCTCCCCTTGACCCATTTTCCATAAGAGAGGAAATAACTTGATGTTCATTCCGGATATTCACCTTTGTTTCATTTTTAGAAATAGAAGTCATATATACAATTCCAATTTATTCAATTACATGAAACAAATATGCCCTAATTGTCTTAGAAGGCATCATCTTATGAATTTCAAATGCATGGATGGTTGCCAAATTATACTTTTGACAATTTATAGGCTTACTGTGTGTGCGAGTGATTCTTGATCATAGTGTGGAAAATAGGGTGGATCGCATATAAGTTTCGTATGAATGGTTTTCATCTAAAAATTTCTCCATGTGCATGAGTGTACATAAGCATAAGTTACATATATGATATAACTAAGCATAAGGGAATATAGGGATGTACCTGTTGGTAAGGCATCTCGCTCCCATCCCTATCCTTATTCCCTGGTGGGAGGTTCGAACCTCCTTTCTCCTGGCTAGTGAGCCACAGTAAAATATAATATAAATAAATATATATATATATATATATATAACACTAAGCATAAAGCCCATGTGATGCACAAGTTGAATTTCATATGAATTAGATGATGAATTAAAATTACCACCCAAAAGCATAAGCCCAAGACACTCTAGCATGATATGAATGAAGTCCAAAACAAAACTCGAGTTGACATTAAAATGATAGTAGGCAATCCTCTATTGAGACTGAGAGTTGCTTGCGACTTACATGAGAGAGAAACTTGAAGTCCCTTGTGGGACACAATCAGAGCATGTTAATTATAAGAAGACAATTCCTATATGTTGATATAATTTTATGTCAAAATCACTTCAATCAGATCACCACAATCACTGATTTAGGAGCCTAATATAAATGCTTTTTAAGCCGCACTTTCGTAAAAATCAAATTTAACAATAATTAAAATTAGTATCAAATTAGGCCAATACATAGGAGGTTAGTGAGTGTGAGGAAGTTAGCTTGAAATTTGAACACTAAAAACACTTAATGCAATAAAAAAAAAAGTTTCTCTCACTGAAGGTGGCTCCTAACTATGGGGTTTCTACTTTCTAATGATAATTATATCAGATGAGAACATATCTCATTTCATTGTCTATGAACAGCTAATTATGTCATGTTACAGGCCTTCTCTCCAAATATATATTAATAGAAAGAACATTGCGTGGCACCGTCTCTTCCTTTTCCTCTCTCACCAAGAGCTCGACAAAACTTGATGAGAAATAAATACCAATCTCGACAGCAATTTTCTTCCACTCCAACACTCTTCTGTCATCAATACTTTCTTTCTAATCCTAATTCCAATCCCTCGGAGACCCACAAAACCTTATCCACCAATAGCAACAGCTTTTTTTTTTTTTTGGTGCGTGCGTGTGTTACTGATGGTTTAGTTTCATAGAGCCAGAAAAGACAGTTACCCAAACGAAATAAACAAAAGAAGACCAAAAAACTAACCTTATTCAAGAAAGAAAACTAATTACTCCTCTTGAGAATCTGTAAATTCCTTTAAAAAACCTACAGTGATTCCAAAGAAAACGACAAGGAATCCGTGAACTATGGGTCTTCATCAATCTCATTTTCATTTTTCCTTATCTTCTACGGGACAGTTAATCTTTGCTTGAATTCTTACTTCTTCATTCTCTTTAAGAACACCATTCCCACTCTCTCTTAGTTTTCAAATTACTCTCCCTCTCTTTCTCTCTTTTCCTTAAGGAAAAACAAATGAGCTTGTTCATGTATTTTCTCATTTCTTTCTGCTTGTTTGTATTTTTTCCTCCTGATGTAGTTCTTGGTAAAGAATGCACCAACATCCCCACTCAGCTGTCATCTCACACAGTCCAATATGAGCTCTTCAAGACCAACAATCTATCATGGAGAGATGAAATGTATGAGCTTTACCATCTGACACCAACTGATGATTCCACATGGGCTCATTTGCGCCCTCGAGAAAATCTGATTCAATATGGTAGAGAGGACTTTAATTGGGCAATGCTGTATCGCTGCTTGAAGAATCCTGGCATCACAACAGAGAAATTCCTCAAGGAAGTCTCCCTCCATGACGTACGGCTGGAACCCGATTCGATCCATGGGCGGGCCGCACAGACCAATTTGGAATACTTGCTGCTGCTGGATGAGGATAGTTTGGTTTGGAGCTTTCGAAAGACTGCGGACCTTTCGACGCCAGGGAAAGCTTATGGCGGGTGGGAGGATCCTGCTGTGGAGCTCAGGGGTCATTTTGTAGGTGAGTCTAAGTTGGTCTTTTTTCATTAGTGATTATAGTTTTGTCATTTGAATTTTTTGTATATTTGATTTTGATTGTTGGGTTCGATACATTTGGCTTTGATTAATTAGTAGTAGTTGTGTAAAATCTTGTTTGAAAGGAATCCTAATTTCATGATCTCTGTCAGTAGTTCTGTGCGTGTGTGTAGATTACAGTGATGTTGGAACAGAGAAATTTTAATTGATTGTGAGATGAATTTCCTGCTACTACTTGATTCTTTATGTAATAAAGATTTCACAATTCATACTCTCACTCACTTGAATTGAAATATCTGCTCTAGTTATATCTATAATGCACATATTTCTCCAATCAAGTACTGTAATATGAGTTTATATCATAATTTGAAATTTCTTCCTCTTTTTCTTTCTTTTTTCTTATCAAGTTCTTGTGATGTGAGTTTTTCATTTTAACTGTAAAAGAATTACAGTGTTCAGTAGCTTTATCCAGTTCATATATTCCTTCAATTGAAGAAGTTTTTTTTCAGTGAAAACATATTCAGTTTCATGAATGTAGTTAAATTGGGTCTGGTTATTATTATTTCTTTTAAGTATGATGAGTGGTTGCCTTTTATTGTATTCAGTTATATTTATATCACTACTTGGATGTTTTTCAAATCATCGTGTGATCATTTAATTAGATTAGGCCCATCCCTTTGGGCCTAATTAATGTCAGACACAAGCCCAGATCCTACAATCTTAACCAAGTTATTACTTTCTTCAAAATCTATTTATTTAATTGTTCTTGTCATATAGTTATCTGCTTCTATTGCAAATTTCTTTCTCAAGGCTATTAAATTGGTGGATATGATTATCAGACGAAATGATTTTTTTTTAAAACTTTTGTGCATTATCATGTGAATTGTATAGTGCAAATAAATGATTGTGTATGTTTATTATTGTTTACACTAAACAGGATTTAAAAAATAGAGTGTAGAGTGGATAGGAGCAGTATGGCTTATTAGCTTTGAAATAGAAGCTTTTGGATCCATCCCTCTCATTTGACAGGCATGACTTTTATATCAAATCTTAGCCCACAAGCCCAAAAGTCTGTCAAAGCCTGCCCTGAAGTGGGCTGATCCATAGCCCCATAGGCCACTCTGGCCCATTTGAAATTGTATACATATTCATAGGTCCATGTGTGATTATTCTTCAAACGATAAACAGCCTATAATCTGCAGGTAACTTCTTTTGGCGGTTAAACTATGAAAAATCATGTCAGAAGTTTCAATATGGCTAAGGATCTTGTCTGCTTAAACATGCTACATAGTCTACGTACTTCAGCTATTACTCTGTAATGTTACAGTGCTTGCAGAATGTAATCCTTCATGGTTGGCTTCCCATAGGTCATTACTTGAGTGCATCGGCACGCATGTGGGCTAGTACTCACAATGATACTCTCTACCAGAAAATGTCCAACGTTGTTTCTGCTCTTCATGAATGTCAAGAGAAAATTGGAACAGGTTATCTTTCAGCTTTTCCTGCCGAGCAATTTGACCGCGTTGAAGCTATCAAACCTGTTTGGGCACCATACTACACCATTCATAAGGTATTTCCACTAATATAATTCATGGGAATATCACATATTTATATGAGAAATGATTATGTACATTTGTCTATTATTGATAATAGTATCAATCATACCTGAGTGGCTTACTTTTCATTGCGACCACCTCTTGGATCTAGCATTGTCCATGTTTTTTCTTGTGCTTGCATATCATCTGTACACGATTGATGCTCGCTGTTTGATAAAATGATGCGAAGGAGTGTGATTATTTTTTATCTTCAGGTATGATTGTCTTCATGGGAATCAGTGATCCTTTGAGGTATGGTTTAATCTTACAGTGAATATCAATCGTGAATGGTTGGTATTGTGAGCAATTATGTACCAAGTTCGGTGAATATCACCCAATTGTATGATTAGGTGACACCCATACATGGGAGATTACCTACCATGGGCAGAGCTTGAGGTCCAATGGTCTGTTGGCTTCACTCATGACCTTATTTGTATTGAGTTTGCTTGATTGTATCATAATTATGATTCACTTGATTGTATATATTACTCTATTAAACATTATGACTACTTTTACATTAATGGTGATGTGCTTACAGATCATGTCAGGCCTTTTGGATCAATACTTGTTCACTGGAAACAATCAAGCTCTACGGATGGTGGTCTGGATGGCTGAATACTTCAGTGAACGGGTGGAAAATGTCATCTCGAAGTACACTATAGAAAGGCACTGGACATCACTCAATGAGGAATCTGGTGGCATGAATGATGTTCTATACAGGCTATATACTGTAACGGTAAAATAATCAATAGAATTGCTGTCAATTGGATTTCACTTTGATTAAGAGAAAAAGTGATTGAGCTTTTCCATGACAAACCCTAAGCTCAGGCTAGTATGATTATTCACTACCAGAAACGATTCTGGTTCAAATTACAAGTCATCTGATGTTCAATCATTTGATAGTTTTGGTTGTTCAGTTATGGTTTTGTCAACAACTATTTCCATAACAGTAGATAATATGTGTTCCTTTATAAAATCTGTTGACTTGTAGAATTTATGTACACTGTTTCTTTTTAGAAATTGAGATGATGTGTTTGGTGTCATTTATATTCTTTACAAATTAAAATCTTGATCATTTTGACAGAATATTCCTAGAATCACGTGTGGTTAAGTCTATCCAATTTTGTTTACAAACCAATGCATGTAATATTCTAACACCAGTAGAATACTTTTCTCATTATTCCCTATCCAAATTATAGAGGCTAGTTCAAATGGATATACGTTGATTTGCATGAAGTTTTAAAGGAGGGTCTACTACTGAAATGAACCATTTGTTGCTCTAATAGTTTTCAGCTATGCAAGATTTCTCCCAAGATGCCATTGGATTCATGTAGAAAAAAATTGAGATAAAATCTATCACAAAATTCCCTTTAAGTATCACCAGTGGTCGCTAACATCAGCGATATAGAGTTGGAAACAATTAGGGATTGCATATAATAACAGTTCAGTTCTAGTTCGTTGAAAGTACGAAAGAATATCGCACAAAACATTATTAAAGTAGCCTAACATGTGCAGTTATGTCAGTTATACTAAATGTAAGGTCTTACAAAAATACCAGACATAAAAAGGAAAAAAAAAAAAGAAGGAAAACACATGCACAATTGGTTGACAGTTGCAGGGCTTCACTTTTGTATGAGATTGTCTTCAATAGACTTTTTTTTCACAATTCGATTCCATACTTCTATTATGTTTTCCAGTAATTACCTTCCAAAAAAGAAGTTTTGTCAGTAGTTTGTACAGTGAAATTGATTTAAATCTGTGAAGTACTGTAATTGGGAAGCAATCATGCCGTTGGATTTTTTACTTCAAACAATGAAAAAGCTTTAGAGCAGTCAGGTTGGGTCCATGTCCAATGTCTAACACCAGAGAGAATACTATCATGACGAACCTGACAGAGACCAAAATATTATGATAAAATTATACAGCTATTGTATATTAAATATAATCAATTATGATTTATGAATTGCGGTTCTTGTGGTTGTTGTCAGTTACCAACTTACTTTTTTTACTGGAAATTCTGCTTGCATCTTGCATAGGGAGACCAAAAGCATTTGGTGCTGGCTCACCTTTTCGACAAACCATGCTTTCTAGGTTTGCTTGCAGTACAGGTGATTTCTTTGTCAATATACTTTTCCTTGTGGGCTTTTAAATCCTATGCTACTTGCAATGACTCGTATTTTTAATTCTTTCATCATGCAATTTTTGCTTCTTGTTGGTTGCAGGCAGATAGCCTCTCTGGTTTTCATACTAATACACATATTCCAGTTGTTCTTGGATCTCAGATGCGATATGAGGTTACAGGTGACCCTCTCTATAAGGTACCTGAGCTGATTAATGCTACTTGGTGATGAAAGCAGAAAGCTGTTGATTTTATTTTGTTGTATTTCTTGATAAAACAACATCATTGAATCTTATGTATATTACACCATCCCCCTAAGATAATATTACCCTAAGATGACATTATATATAAGGTTTAGTTTCTAGGAAAAATAATGACAATGATTCTTCAGTTATTACATTATTTCATTTACCTATAGTTTTGTGTAAGCAAAAATGTATATTCGGTCGAGTTAACTGGTTTTCTTTTTTCCTTTCCCCCCTCCCAATCTCAGTTTTCTTTTGTTTCCCTACTGTACCTACTTCTGTTTTAAACAAGTATGCTGGCTCATGTCAGTATCATTTATTTTCTAGATCATCTGAAATCTAATGGTTGTATTATTTTATTTGTTTGTTTGTTTTTATTTCTTTGCTCCCTGTTTGACAGATATCTTTTCCTTTGGTCACTATTCTTTTTATTTCTTCTAAAAAGGAAGATGTATACAACAAATACCTTATGTTTTCAGTTGACTTGTGATTAAAGAAATGCGAATAGAAAACCCTGCTTGAAGTCTTGCATTCATAGTTTAGCTAGAACTTAAGTGATATTAGTTGAAGATCTCTTCAAGAGTATTCAATATGCAGTGTAAAATGGTGCAATTGCCTTTTTTAGAACATTTGTTTTTTTTGTGTCTACTATGTGTGGCAGGCTATAGGAACCTATTTCATGGATATTATCAATTCTTCTCACTGCTATGCAACAGGTGGAACATCAGTTGGAGAGTTCTGGTAATAACACTACAGAAAGTTTTTTGTAATGAAAAATATTTTATCCTAAATGAGTAGATCTATTTCCAAGTTTTTTTAAACTTCCTACCATTTCCTTTGGTGGGAAATTTTCATTTAAGTAGTTATAAATGTGTTTATTATGAACATTATTATGGTTGTCTATGTTTAGGTCAGACCCAAAACGTTTAGCTACTACTCTAGAAACAGAGAACGAAGAATCCTGCACTACTTACAATATGCTCAAGGTTTGTCTACTTGCTTTTCATCATGACATGAATAGCTTTTTTGCCTGGATAAAGTGAATATACATTTAATTGAGAATCAGATATTGATTTCTATTTCAAGTTGCATTCATTCTGTTTTATCCTATTCATTCCAATTGCATATTTTAAGATATTTTTCTGTGTCTTTTGTATGCATAAGGATTGACCTTGTGTAATAGAATTACATTTTTTTTTCCATATTGAATGTCTATTGTTTTTAGATTGTATACTGTATGAGACCTTTTCCATCTGTGTTTTCATGTAAGAGCATTGAACTATTTTTTTCCCTCTCTTACTTTGCTTTCCTTATAGGGACTTATATTGTTTTTATGCAGGTTTCACGCAACTTATTCAGATGGACGAAAGAAATGGCATATGTGGATTATTATGAGCGTGCCCTTACAAATGGTGTCCTTAGCATACAAAGGGGAACAGAACCTGGGGTAATGATTTATATGCTTCCTCTTGGACGAGGAAAATCAAAGGCACATAGTTATCATGGTTGGGGAACACAGTTTGACTCATTTTGGTGTTGTTATGGAACAGGTAGTGCTTTCTTATCCAACTTTGTTACTCAAGTTCTCTCAAAATAATGTGTACACTTAGTGAAATATGTTTTATTTATTTTTATCTTTTTTTTTTAATTTTTCCTTTTCGGCTAAATGTAAGTATGTTTTCTGGTACAATGATGGTTGGTTGTTTACATGTGTATTCAGATTCTAGAAGTCAGGTCCTTCTTGATTTCATATTTAAAAATAATTATAATTTTCATGAAGCAACAAGTCCCAGACAGGGGGCATGCCTCCCATTTTTAGGAATAATGACACTCTTAAAATTGGTTTCATGCGGCATAGAGACTTCTAAAAGTTGCATGTATAAGTGAGATGGATACATACATTTTACTTAGCATCGTCAGAATGAAGATGTACAGTACACCCAAGTTTTAGGGAAAAGAATTCCCAAACATGCTTAGTTATAATTCTTTCAATACCTACATTCTATATGTTCTGAGAAGGATGTTTCTTGGCATTTGTCATGATTCTATACTTGAAAAAATAAATGGTTTTGCAGGAATTGAGTCATTTTCAAAATTAGGAGATTCCATTTACTTTGAGGAAGATGCTGATGTTCCTGGTCTTTACATCATCCAATACATATCAAGTTCTTTTGATTGGACATCCGGACAGATCATGCTAAAACAAGATGTAGAGCCTGTCATTTCCTCAGATGCTCAACTTCGGGTGTCATTGTCATTTTCTACTAAAGAGGTACTGCATGTTTGATCTTCTTGATAGCTGCTAATTAATCATCATGATCATCATCAACAAAGCCACCCCTTGTCTATTTGCATTCAACACACTCCCACCATTGCATTTGATTCAGTTATTCTTCTCATGTATTTCTATTTCCTATTACCAACTTAAACAAGCTCATCAATTGCTTGGGTCTGGTTAAGCATCTTCATATGATAGGTAATAGTCTTGATAACATCATATTGTTTATCACTTTACACAGATACTGATGTTAAAACCCTTCTATTGTCTTGCCTTAAAACAGGGGGTGAGCCAAATATCAAATTTATACCTTCGTATACCATTTTGGACAAATTCTAATGGTGCCAAGGCAACATTAAATAGTCAAACTTTACATCTGCCATCTCCAGGTGAAATTTTGCTCATTTTATCTTTAATTTTGATTATTATCATTGTTGTTGTTTTTATTTCTAGTTTCTGTTGATAAAATGGATCTCATATCAGTGTTACATGAATAAAATCACATCAGTGTATATAAACAATAAATGGAAGTATATACAGAGTTGGGCCTGTCAATCTAGCCCTCAGACAAGGGGGCAAGGCCTGGCCACTGGCCCTCAAAAAGCCCTTAAAGTGAGTGCTTTGTTTTTAAGAAATAGCCCTAGGGCCGGGCTCGGACAAATTTTTGTAGGCCGGGCTCGGACACTAATAGGCTCGACCTAGCCCTTTTATTTTTATTTTATTTTATAATATGCATTATATATTTAAATATGGGTAGGGGTGCTTTTTGTGTGTGGGTGGGTGGGGGGGGAATGGAAAGATCTAGGTTGGACAATCCCCCAGATATGAAGTTTCAAGTCAATCCAATTTTGCTAACTTGTCCTTTAAATATATACAAAAATGCCTCCTTTAAGGTATTTTTCCGGGGCTTTATTTTACAAAGCTTTGTAATTCTTTTACTTTTTAGGACGAAAAATAAGGGATTTATATGAAATTCGCTGCTCTTATACCTATGAAATGAATCTATGTTTGATGATTGGCATTTGACCTTTTGGATAACTTTTTGTTCTAACATCTCTTGGATTTAAAATTTAAAATGAAAAGGTGCATCAACTGCCTATGACTTGTTGTTATAATTTATGTATCTACACTGCATATTATTTGTTTGTGTACATGCTCATTTATGCGCATGAGGGGCTGGTCATTTCTTTTACTTCCCATCCTCTATCCCACAGTCCATCACTTGGCAGTGAAGTATGGGTTCAAAAATTCGTATTTTGCCAATATTTCTAGAACCCTATAAAGGTGATGTTGTGCCTGTGCCTGAGAAATGAATACCCTTCAAAGTGTTTCTGTCATAAGATGAAAGGGAAAAGTTGGCCATTTTTCTTTATTTTGTATGTTAACTTCTTTATTTCTATTTGTAGTTCCCACATTTGTTCTATTTCTTCTTTGTAATGGGGTTAATCAGAGAAAGTCAAGTTTGTTAGTCCCAAGACTGAATAAAGGAGGGTTAATGCTTGGTGGCAGTGTAGAAAAAGTTGAAAATTAGTTTTCTTGTTTTAAGGCCATAGGCCCGGCCCTGGCCTGCGAGGGTAAGGTAAGGGCCTAGTTTGTGCAGGCTCTCCGAGGGCTTTGGCCCGCCCAGGCTTAGTCCAGCCCATTGACAGCCCTATATGGAGCACATTTACTTACTCGTTTCCCTAAACAGCTATATTTCCTGATTTCATTTCATGTTTCTACATAAATACTATACAATGTGTTGCAAAAATGAGGTGTTAAATGTCTGTCTCTTGCATTGCTTTTTGTGTTCTTACCTAGTCAGCCAAGTCTTAGTAGTCCCGTTGTCTTCTGAGATCATGAACATCTTTCTAGTTAAGTAAACAAAAGAAAAGTTTTGTCGCATATTTGATGTAATTTTTACACTATTGTTTCCAGTAGGGCCATGTAATGTACAAGAACCACCATTTGTCATGGTGTTCAAAACAATAATTAATAATAAGCAGAATCTGCAACATAAATGCATGTGTATGGTCTTTTATGTCATTTTGGATTAAAAATCACAAGCATAGTTCTAATGATCTATTTTACCCTTGATTAGGTAACTTCATGTCAGTCACAAAAGGTTGGAGTTCCAATGATAAATTGACCGTTCAGTTGCCTATCAGCTTGAGGTTGGAGGCGGTAAAAGGTAATGTTACATAACTTTTTTATACATGACAAGATGAAAAGAGATCACAGCACAATTGGAAGGTGCTCAGGGTCACGACCACATGTTTGCTTGTTCAAGTCATGTTGCCATTCAAAAGAAAACAAAAAACAAAAAGACATTGTGATGATGAGATACACTGATATGGTCTTGAATTTGTTCAAAAATCCAACTTTGGTTTGGATATATGCATGTTTGCTACATGTTTTGTCCATTCCAGATACAGGGCCTAAGATAGAATTTTCGCTGGCTAGGTATCAGTTGAATCTGATTTTCAACAAATTATTTAGAAATTCATTCCGAATAACGACTTGATTGATTTGAGTCAATTAATGGGTTAAAAAAAAGATTTCTGTTAGTGTTTATACATGAGGAAAACAGGCTATATGGTCTGCTCAAATATATGTTTTCAACCTCTTTATATGTTAGATGTAACATCATACATGAAAATTCACTTCCTTGGTTGGAATAAAACTTAAGCCTGTTAGTATTTACAGATGAGCGACCGGAGTATGCTTCTGTTCAAGCAATACTTTTCGGTCCGTATCTTCTTGCCGGACTCAGCGATGGGGATTGGGACCTAAAACCAGGGACATCAAAATCACTCTCAGAATGGATCATACCAATCCCACCCTCATACAATTCTCAACTATTCTCCCTTACTCAAGAAGCTGACAACACAACTTTGGTACTCACAAATGCAAATAATTCAATAACAATGGACAGACTCCCAGAACCTGGCACAGACTCTGCAGTGCATGCTACTTTCAGGCTTGTCCCTTTAGAGACAAATTCCTTGCAAGTTTCATCGGTGAAGGATCTCATCGGAAAATCTGTTATGCTAGAGCCAATTGACCTTCCAGGAATGGTGGTGGCTCATCAAGGACGAAACAAAATCCTCACAGTTACTAATTCCAGAGATGGATCAGACTCTCATGTGTTCCGGGTGGTTTCCGGGTTAGGTAAGAAATCCAACACATTCTCATTGGAGTCAGAGTCGGATCGTGGGTGTTTTTTCTATAGTGCGGGTGACCAAATGGAGCTCGGATGCAAGTCCCAGAGTCTGAGTGAGGATGATGGATTTAATCAAGCTGTGAGCTTTACCTTTAGTGAAGGCATGTCTGAGTATCATCCAATCAGTTTCACGGCAAAGGGGGTGAAGAGGAATTTCTTGCTGGTTCCATTGCTTAGTTTGAGAGATGAGTCTTACACTGTTTATTTTAACATTGTAACTTGAAACAACAACTAAAGTTTTTATTTTGTGAATTGATATGATTGGAAGATCATATTAAGATCTTCATTGATGATAATTCACTTAGTAATTTGTATATACGATTATTCAATCTCCTTCGATGCATTTTTGCATTTCTGCTATACGCTCATATTTTAAGAAGCCTAATGACCTACAAGAATTCACAGTCTTAGTAACAAGTTCAATCAATGACATTTAAACACAGGACTGTCCATCCGGACTCTATAATAAAAAACCATACACTGTTTGGGAGGATGGATTTGTGATCCTTAAAGCGATGTTAAGATGAACTGTTATGTCAATACATTCTCCTGCCAAAATGGTAGACTTTGGGGACAATGCATTCTTCTCCATCAAAATGGTGAGACCGACCTGAACATTAAGTATATTGAGATGATATTCTCTACTGAATTGTAGTCATCTTCTTGTGATTTTATCTTGATGAACTCGATCACTTCAATTGTATGGTAAAATATTATTTGAAGATGAAATGACATCTTGACAGGTAACTTCCAGCAGGGTGTGTGGTTCACTATTATGCTCATTTAGATAAAAATGATCTTTTCCCATGATAATATCCAAAGATGGTTCATTTCAAGTAATCGTAAATATAAATTTTAGTTGAGTTATACTGGACTAGTTCCGAAGAAACATACTTCTCTATCACAGAAGCATATCTGTAGTAGTATTTCTAAGATGTGGGATTTCAGGCTGCAACGAAAGCTTTATCTCTGTCATTGTGAGTGGTAGCTCAGATCTGGTGCATGCACACAGATATAAATTTGTGCAGAGAAGTATGATAGTGAATATTTAAAGTTATCTAAGTGTAAGAATCAGTGTCCATGTCATCGGCATCATCTGAGCATTATCAATTTAGATTCAGCTATATAAGGAATAAGAGTAAATATAGAACTAAAAGGTCTCCTAGGGGAGCTCACCCATCAAGAAACAGTATGCTAATATAACTTGATAGTCATCTGGGTCACATCAGATATATACAATTGTAGTCCACCTATCAAATATCAAAACAGTTTATGTTGTGACTCCACCGAAAAAAGAAAAAAAATTACCAATCATTGGATTGAGAAAAATATGATTAAAGAACTAATTAATAATGATTCAATGAAAACTTTATGTTTTTGCACAAAATAAGGTCTACATTTAATGTCTGTACAAAATATGATTTGCACTGAGAAACTGCGCGTACCAACAAACAATGCCATAATGATAATGGTGTGTTAAAAATAACCTGTGGTGACAACAGCTGAGATGAACCCACGAATCCAATAACTTCAGAAGCATTAAACAGCAAAAAGCAGCAGCATTTTCATGTGGATCCTATAGAGAGAGACTTGCCCTCTCCTTTGACAAACTCAGCATTCTTCACTGATGAATCTGCAGTAGTTTTCTGATCTCTCCCCTAGTGAAAAGAAAAAAAAAAAAAAAAAAAACCTAATTGTCTGTTTGGATTCCTGCAAATTTACCAAAAATCAAGTACTTTTTATCTGAATCAAGTCCTGGTTTCCTGTCAGGAGGGCTTTCATACTTAAATAAAGAGTCCTGCTACATGGACTAACTCATGGACAGAACCATGGTTCTCATCCAAATATTGGATGAGAACATCCAATATTTGGATGTGAACCATGGGGTTAGTCCATGTAGACTTTTTGTTAAATAAAACCTCAATAGTCATAGTCGGAGAACCAATTGGAATCTCCAAGCAAAACCCTAATTAAGCCCCTAAATCCAACCAAAACTCTTCTCACAAGTCACAACCCTCAATTCGAAACTTAATCAAGTCAGGAATCAAATCTTTAGTAAAAACCTAACCCTAATCAAACTTTAAATCACACACACGACAAGAAAGCCATCCAGAGAATTCAAAATAAATCGTACCCTTCAGCAAATCTCCCCAAATTCCACGAGAGAGAGAAAGAGAGAGACTGCGTTTCTTGGCGGGGACGGTTGGCGGATACTTCAAAGTTCAAACTATGAGGGCCGGTGGGCTTGGGGTTTGTAAACTGGGTTCAACCCATACCCGACCCGTTTAACTGCAGGTCAACCCAAGCCTGGTCTGTGTTGCATTTGGTTTGGGCCCTCTGGGATGCGTATTTGGGTCCGTTGGATGCATTTGGGCCTCATTTAGTAATTATCCCAGGCATATGCTATGCCATTAAATGCTATGAGGCAATGAAAATGACACGAATGTTTTATATCTGCAGCATTGAAAAAACGACAAAATGAAATGCATATCGGCATTGGAACAAGTAATTCAGCTACATTATTGGGGATGGAAAATAATGCAGCACAATCTGAAATTGCAACAAGTAGATAATCTATTAATTATTTTGATAGCATTGTAACCTCAACTACACATTTTATATAAATTGGATCAACTCACTGATGGTTTCACATTTTCAATAAGTCTTACAACTTAGATTTTGTTATCGTATATCTTTATATATCTCAATTTTATATTCATTATACTTTGAAATTCCTACTATCTCTTTTTTCTTATTTTTTTTAAATATCTTTTCTCTCCTTTTAATATTGAATTTTCTGCACATTATGGTATTTACTATTTGTCCTTTTTCTAATTATAGTTAGTTTATGTAAAATATCATGTACCAATCCAAAAGCTTAAGTTATAAGTGGATGACCTGACTTACCAGACTCTGATACCATTTGTAGGATCTTACACCCCATTGAGCTACCACTTATTTTATGGTGAGGGCGAAGGCTCGGCCACAATTATGACAACTCAGGAACGAGGGTGGACATTGACCTTAACAACGTGAGTTACATAAGAATGATGGGATCGGAACTCGCTCTAATATCATGTAAGATAATATGTACCAACCCACAAGTTTAAGCTTATAAATGGAATGCCCAAATAGGTATATGAAGCCATATATTGACAATCACTTACTCTAAAAAGTTTAAGTTAATATCATATTGACAACCACTTAATCTAAAAGTTTAAGCTGTTATAAAGAACAATGTAATAACGTATATTAAGATTACAACACTGACAATAAAAATTTATGTGTAAAAAAAAAAAAGAATTGCAGAATAATGAAAAAGGGGAAAAGTAAAATGAGATTTAATAATTGGGACCTGCATTTGCAATCGGTCCCACTTGATTCCAGATTACAAAACCCGTACCGACAACCAAAATTAAATGAAGAAGAGTCTGAACCTAGACACAAATAAAGGGAAAAGATTCTCTTACCTAGCATATGGGGCTGCCTCACCTTGCATTTGCCAGTAACTGAGACATGAGGGAATTATTTGTTGTTCTCTTGTCTTCTTCCTTTGGTTTTCCCTCGCACGGTCTTTATCTGTTTCTTCTTTGGTGCCTAGCCAGAGGAGTTTAGATATAAAAAAGCTTACGCAAGCGAAAAAAGAAAGCCAACAAAAATGGCCTACACACGTTAAGAAGAAAAGCGAGGAAGTACATGTAAGAATCTATTCCTGAACAGCTGAATGACAAACACAGCAAGTAACGGATGGAAAAGAAAATGGAAAAAAAGGTTATTATAGATGCAGCAAACATCAGACTCGTTTGGCCCATGACAAACGATTACTAACAACTCTCAATATATCAATACTACCATGCGTCGACTTGCTCAACGACTAATATGACAAAAAAAAAAAAACCGATCTTCCTTTCCTTACTTTTTCCTGATTCCATCACTCAAAAGCCAGTTTCTACGTTGGTGTGTGCAAACGTGTACATCAAATCAGTGAATCACATTTAGCGAACACACAAGATAAAAATCTATATAATAAGGGAGCTCGGTTTTTAAATTCATGGACTCTTTCCCCACCCTTGGATTTATCTACATATTTCTGTACATAAATCCTAGAGCTGAGAAGAGATTCAATATCCTCTTACAAATGACAAGAGGATATGGGAGTGCCCTTAGGTTTCAGTGAAATTATAAAACGTGCCATTATCTTTTCCAAGAGGATATCGGAGTGCCCTTCGTTTTCTGTAAAATTATGAAACGTGCCATTATCTTTTCAAAACTTCCATGCAAGTAAAAATATTATTAAATACACGGCTATGATTGTAATTGAGTAATTGAACGGTGTGGAATTTGGGCCCACAACTTACCAGTTTGCTCCTTCACATATATATATATATATATGATGTTTTTCAAGGATTGTGGAATCTGGGCTAACTTGGATTGTTTTGGTAGCAGATGCAAACGTGGCTTGCATGCAATTGAACTAGACTGCTTATAGTAGTGGGTCACTCTGGTTTTCAATGGTGGTTAAACAATTCCGGCCGGGCTTGATTTGAAGCTAATTGATCCGATGGGCCACAAAGAAAATTTGGGTTAAATTTGTTAAATTATGGGCGATGTGAGTTTTGTTTTTTCCATATTTAGTTGTGCTCAAAACGTGGTGCGTCGTGCCTTCAGGCACGGGCAATGACTAGTGATGGGATAAATTAGCATGATTTTGACAGTCAGCCTCTATCTCTATAGAAAAAAAGAAAAAAGAAAAGAAAAGGGAATCTCTTGATGCATAGGATTTACATTTGTGTAACAAAATATATGAGTTGTCAGGTGTCTATAGGGGTGTACATGGATCGGATTGGTGTGGATTGGGCCAAATCCGTCACCAATCCGTTGCCTTCGGATTGACGGATTTGTAATCCGTCACCAATCCGTTACTGTTGAAATCCGATCCGTGGAGGAGCGGATCGGATCGGATTAATCCGTTCAATCCGTTACTGTACATTACATGGAAAAAGAAAGAAGAAAAAAACCATAAATTTTGAAGCCACTAAATTAAATGGGCATGAGTTGAGAGCTGTATGTCTATTCTATTCATAAGGTTAGTGACTCGTTACATTTATATATATATTAATTTATATTTAATGACAACGGATCGGATTGGATTGAATCTGCGGATTAAGGATGAAATCCACCACCGATCCGTTGCTAACGGATTACACAATTTTCAATCCGTCACCAATCCGTTGGCCTTCGGATCGGATTGACGGATTTTTTGTACACCCCTAAGTGTTTAGCAGTTTTAGATTTATTTGAGTTTTTGGGACATTTTCATGGATATCTTAAGATTATGAGAAAGTAAGATATAAACCTTTACATCTCAATTTTTATCAAAGAATATTGAACAATTCGGATCATGAATTGGAGACTCATTGAAGTTTGAAAAATTAGATCCGTAGGTTGAAATTTTTCACAAATTACTCAAAACCTATAAAGAAATTACATAATCGGCTTTAAAATCTTCCGACTTATTAGTTTAATAAACACATTCAATAGTTTGAATTATAAATATGGGGCCCATGAAAAATAAAAATAAAGCTTTTCGATAAAAACCACTAAAATGCCTTTTTTATTGTAAAAAAAAAAAAAATCATCGCTTGGATACTATACCAACACAATTTGAAAAGAGAAGCATGCAATCACTTTCTCCCTATCAGCCTCAGCGCCAAAATAGCTTATGCGGGAGAATGTTCTTTTATGAACAGACCCCATATTTTCTTAAATGCAGTTTCGATCATCAGAGCTCCTAAAATGCCTTCTTTATTGTGGGGGGCCTACATTAAAGTCGTCTACAATCGTATAGTGTGAGGCCCACGAGACAGATGGTCTATATAGTACTGAGGGGGTTGGTCATTTCCCTTCATTAGACAACTGCATGAAATTAATGAACTGCTTGTAATACTTGTATCTAGTGACACTCATCATGCTTAATAAATATATGGCTATTAGTCACCGTGTCATTCGGATATTCTCATATTTTTATAAAATAAGTAAAAAAACAAAAATATTACTGTTTGTTAAGTGTTAATCACCATTTTAAATTTGATTTTGTTGGAAAGATCTCCAAAAACTAGACCCACTGGACCTAGAAATTTAAAATGATTCAACTTCTTTTTTTTTTTTTTAAACAACTCTTTAGCTCAAGGAAGTCTCCTACGTGTCTCTCGCCTTCTAAACTACTTGTCTCCCATTTTTTCAAAGTTGGATTCCATGTTCACCATCGCAAAGGGGAAAAATATTCTCCTATTTGGATGCATTTAATTATAAGAGGACAATGTGATCGAGATTTCCTATTGTTAATATAACTTTAGGTAAAAATCACTTCAATCATACCATTTATACAGAGGCCTTAAAGATTTATGATTTTTAATATTACATATTTTATAAAATTCTAATTCATTTAACAGTATAATTTGGATTAATGTGAAATTAAGGTGAGCAACGGCAACAAGGAGGTCAGTGAGTTTGGATATTTCGCCGAGGTATTTGATGGTACAAAAAGTTTATCTTTTCCCATCTATATTACTAAAGGGATGTATACACTTCCTCATATAAATTAAGACACGTGGCGCAACCTCAAATTTTTTGCAATGTCATTTCCGGAGTTGCCCTTATCCCTAAAATCTCTATGTCTATTACACACTCAAAATACCTAAAATCTCTCCATCAATAATCATCTTTCACTCAAAAGCCTAAAATCTCTCCATGATATCCATAAATAAGCCAACACACCAGATGTGCTAAATTTATATCAATCAATTCATGGGTCCCAGCCCGCATCATTTGATTTTATGGACGGTTAGAATAAAGATGGTAGACCCCATTTACTTGGGTCCCGCTAAAAAATATTTGGTCAATTTGTTAGGTCTATGATCATTTGATCATTTGATCTTTCTTAATCAATTCATGTGTCACATCCCGCATAATATGGTTTTATGGACAGTTAGAATAGAGATAGTGGACCCCATTCATCTGGGGGGTTCCACTTAAATAGGTTAGGTTTGGTCAATTTGTGAGGTCTATGATCATTTGATCCTTTGACCTTTATCAAGCAATTCATGGGTCCCAACCTGCATCATATGGTTTTATGAACGGTTAGAATATAGATGATGGACTCCATTCATCTTTGGGGTCCCACTTAAATAAATTAGGTTTGTTCATTTTATGAGGTCTATGATCATTTGAACTTTGTCAATCAATTCATGGGTACCGGCCCGCATCATATGATTTTATGGACGGTTAGAATAGAGATGGTGGACCCCATTCATCTGGGTCTCACTTAAACATATTTGATCAATTTGTTAGGTCTACGATCATTTGATCCTTTGATCTTTTTAAATCAATTCATGGGTCTCATCCCGCATAATATGGTTTTATGAACGGTTAGAATAAAGATGGTGGACCTCATTCATCTGGGGGGTCCGACTTAAATAGGTTAGGTTTAGTCAATTTGAGAGGCCTATGATCATTTGATCTTTATCAATCAATTCATGGGTCCCGGCCCGCATCATTTAATTTTATGGACGATTAGAATAAAGATGGTGGACCCCATTCATCTAGGTCACACTTAAAATATTTGGTCAATTTGTTAGGTCTACGATCATTTGATCATTTGATCTTTCTTAATCAATTCATGTGTCCCATCCCGCATAATATGGTTTTATGGACAGTTAGAATGGAGATAGTGGACCCCATTCATCTGGGGGGGTTCCACTTAAATAAGTTAGGTTTGGTCAATTTGTAAGGTCTATGATCATTTGATCCTTTGATCTTTATCAAGCAATTCATGGGTCCCAGGCTCCCAGCCCGCATCATATGATTTTATGGACGGTTAGAATATAGATGGTGGACCCCAGTCATCTTGGGGGTCCCACTTAAATAGGCTAGGTTTGGTCAATTTGAGAGGTCTATGATCATTTGATCTTTATCAATCAATTAATAAGTCCCGGCCCGCATCATTTGATTTTATGGACAGTTAGAATAAAGATGGTGGACCCCATTCATCTGGGTCCCACTTAAATACATTAGGTCAATTTGTTAGGTCTACGATCATTTGATCATTTAATCTTTCTTAATCAATTCATGGGTCCCATCCCGCATAATATGGTTTTATGGACGGTTAGAATATAGATGGTGGACCCCATTCATCTTGGGGGTCCCACTTAAATAGGTTAGGTTTGGTCAATTTGAGAGGTCTATGATCATTTGATCTTTATCAATCAATTAATGGGTCCCAGCCCGCATCATATGATTTTATGAACGGTTAGAATAGAGATGATGGACCCCATTCATCTGGGTCTCACTTAAACATATTTGATCAATTTGTTAGGTCTACGATCATTTGATCCTTTGATCTTTTTAAATCAATTCATGGGTCCCATCCTGCATAATATGGTTTTATGGACGGTTAGAATAAAGATGGTAGACCCCATTCATCTGTTGGGTTCCACTTAAATAGGTTAGGTTTGGTCAATTTGTGAGGTCTATGATCATTTAATACTTTGATCATTATCAAGCAATTAACGGGTACCTGCGGTTTGGTCAATTTGTGAGGTCTATGATCATTTAATATTTTGATCATTATCAAGCAATTCGTGGGTCCCAGCCCGCATCAGATTATTTCATGGGCGGTTAGAATATAGATGGTGGACCCCATTCATCTTAAGGGTCCCACTTAAATAGGTCAAGTTTGGTCAATTTGAGAGGTCTATGATCATTTGATCTTTATCAATCAATTCATGGGTCCCCCCGCATCATTTGATTTTATGGACGGTTAGAATAAAGATGGTGGACCCCATTCATCTGGGTCCTACTTAAAAATATTTGGTCAATTTGTTAGGTCTGCGATCATTTGATCATTTGATTTTTCTTAATCAATTCATAGGTCCCATCCCGCATAATATGGTTTTATGGACGGTTAGAATAGAGATGGTGGACCCCATTCATCTGGGGGGTTCCACTTAAATAGGTTAGGTTTGGTCAATTTGTGAGGTCTATGATCATTTGATCATTTGATCTTTATCAAGCAATTCATAGGTCCCAGCCCGCATCATATGGTTTTATGGATGGTTAGAATATAGATGGTGGACCCCATTCATTTTGGGGGTCCCACTTAAATAGGCTAGGTTTGGTCAATTTGAGAGGTCTATGATCATTTCATCATTTGATATTTATCAATCAATTAATGGGTCCCGGCCCGCAACATTTGATTTTATGGACGGTTAGAATAAAGATGGTGGACCCCATTCATCTGGGTCCCACTTAAATATATTAGTCAATTTGTTAGGTCTACGATCATTTGATCCTTTGATCTTTCTTAATCAATTCATGGGTCACATCCCGCATAATATGGTTTTATGGGCAGTTAGAATATAGATGGTGGACCCCATTCATCTTGGGGGTCCCACTTAAATAGGTTAGGTTTGGTTAATTTGAGAGGTCTATGATCATTTGATCATTTGCTCTTTATCAATCAATTAATGGGTCCCAGCCCGCATCATATGATTTTATGAACGGTTAAAATAGAGATGATGGACCCCATTCATCTTGGTCCCACTTAAATATATCAGGTCAATTTGTTAGGTCTATGATCATTTGATCTTTCTTAATCAATTCATGCCTCACCTAAAGAATAAAACATTTGGAAAAAAACATAAAGATCAAATTAGCAATAAAAAAAAGGACTCACAAATTTACTAATTAATAAATTTATTAAAAATAATTCATAACAGTTTGTGCATTTGGTGGTTTCGTGGTTATCCACGGGGTTTTGCTAGTATAGTCTCTAACCAAGTTTTTGGAATTATATTAGATTGGATGAGAACTAATGTCATTCTTTGTTTTTATGGATAGCTATAATGTCACGTTCCGTTCCATTCCTTCTCTCCGCCAGATATTACGTACAAGAAATAACATTACGTGGTACGGTTTCTTTCATTTCTTTCCAAATATTGCAAAATGGGATGAGACAGATGTCGATATCGTCAGCAATGTTCTTGCTTCTAACATTCTTCTACATATGCATCACCCTTCCTTTTTCATCCTTCCAAAATGCTTTTTGCCAAAACCTTATCCACCGAATTCCACCGAAACAACTTGTTAACCAAACACATAAAAAAAGGGTAAAACATAATTTTAGATTTCCCAATTCAAGAAAAAGATTATAAAAATATTATTGAAAAAAATCAACTTAAAAGTCCCATGGATAAAAAAGAACCTCGTAGTTCCTTTATAACAATAAAGACCCTCCCACCAATTTACACCTTTATTTGATCAAATGAGTGTCTCTTCTCCATCTCCCTCTTCTTCCTCCTCTTTCTCCATGTCTCCCACTCTATTTTTCATCCTCGTGTACTTTCTATCTCTATCTCTCCTCAACAAAGAGATGTTCTTCTTGTAGTGTTTGGTTGATGTAGGTGAGATTTGAAGAACTGTGACGATGATGGTAGGCTAACGTTTGGTTCACTCGAGGAAGGTATTGAAGATGGGGTCTTGGGCATGTGGGGTTGTTTGGCTGAGAGGAGATGAGTTGTTGATCTGTGGGTGGGCCGCTGGTATCTTGAAATTAAGGTGAGACGAGGTGTGATGGAGGTGTTTATTGAAAAGTATTTCCGCTTCCTCTACTAACACCTCGAGGTTTTTGTGTGAATCGTTAGCTAAAGAAATTAGTTTAAGATGCTATCAAAGCCAACCGGATGTGAGTTCGAATCCCATGAGAAACGACTCGGCATTGGAAAAGAAAAAGGCGTGTCGCCAAAATTACGTCGTGTAGGTCCGCCCCCCTTAAATTTCCATAATGTTACTTTTTACCACTAGAACTTTTGTAATTTTTTATTTTTTCCCTCAAATTTTCTTTTAATAATTTTCATTTGGCCCCCCTAGCTAGTTTCATTTTTTGGGTCCGCCCCTGCGCCGACCCAATTCAACTTGAGGGGGAGTGCCCACGCAAGGGGAAATATTGAATAGTATTTATGCTTCATTTATTAATACCTCAAGGGTTTGTTGTACATGTAGTTGTAGGCGTGGTGTTTGGATGTTTGGCTTGGTGAAGATGGTGGCCAAATTGTGTTTCGAAGGGTTAATCGGATTTGCAGATTAGTAAGCTATGGAGAAAGAGAGAGAAGTATAGAGTGATGAGTTTGATTGTGAAGGTTGGAGGTGCATGGTGGGGCTCAAGAGATTGTTGTACTGAAGGCAGTCTGTGAGAGGGAGAGGTGGGAGGGTGAGAAATGAAGGGGGAAAGATGGAGAAAGAGGACGTAGAATAGAGGAGCAATGACACAAAAATTATGAGGACCTGCCTTTCTCAATATAAGATGAATTTTCCTATTTATTAGCTTATAATTATGGGGATTTCTCCCAAGAATTTGTAAATTCCTTGAAAAGCTGCAGTGATTCCAAAGAAAACGACACGTACCCCCGTGAACTTTTTTTTTTGGTAGAAATACTGGTTGATGTGTTGGCATTTATGATGGGATTCCACTTGTGTTTGCATGTGGATGGACCACACTCACAAAGATACATCCCTCATAAGGACTCTCAGGGTGATAAGGATAAGGATAGTTGAGTTTTATCCAATTATCTATCTTTTTATCGTATTTACATTTAAATTCAAATCGAGAGATATTGATGTTACCCCGTGAACTTTCTATCTTTGTTACCACGTCATTTTCATTTTACCGTCTTCTACGTGACAGTTAATTCTGCTTGAATTCTTACTATTCTACTTTTGACTCTACCGACTCTATAAGAACACCCCCTCCCTCTCTGTGCAAAAATTAAAAAAATGGACCTTTTCACGTATCTGCTCATTTCTCTCTGCTTATTTGCATCTCCTTCTCCTGATGTTGTTCTTGGCAAGGAATGCAATAACGTCTTACCAGAGCTCTCATCTCACACGTTCCAATACGAGCTCTTCAAGACCAACAATCTATCATGGAGAGATGAAATGTACAAGCTCTACCATCTGACCCCAACTGATGATTCCACATGGGCTAATCTGCACCCCCGGCTGAATTTGATTGAAAACAGTAGAGATCAGGACTTCAATTGGGCAAAGCTGTATCGCTCCTTGAAGAATCCTGGCATCACAACAGAGAAATTCCTCAAGGAAGTCTCCCTCCATGACGTACGGCTGGACCCAGATTCGATCCATGGGCGGGCGGCACAGACCAATTGGAATACTTGCTGCTGCTGGATGAGGATAGATTGGTTTGGAGCTTTCGAAAGACTGCGAAACTTTCGACGCCCGGGAAACCGTATGGCGGGTGGGAGGATCCTGGTTCGGAGCTCAGGGGCCATTTTGTAGGTGAGTCAAGTTAATTCTTTCTTCATTTGTTATTACAGTTTTGTCATTTTTGAATTTTGTGTATGCTTGTTGGGTTTGATGCTTATAGCTTTGATAGTTGTAGTTAAGAGTAAAATCTTGTATGAAAGGAATATCGATTTCAAGGCTATTGAATAGGTGAATATGATTATCAAACAAAATGTTTAATTTTTTTCTTTTTTAATTTTCTTTTTTAAATTATCTTGTAAATTGTGCAGAGTAAATAAATGATTGTGTGTGTTTCTTATTATATATATATATATATTAAATTTGGTTTTAAAATAGAGGGTGTAAATTAGCTAGGAGTGGTATCAGGTATGGCTTGTGAGGTTTGAAATAGAAGCTTGGATCCAGCCCTCTCATTGAACAGGCTTGACTTTTAGGCCAAATCTTAGTCCATAGGGCACAGGCCCAAAAGTCTGTCTAAGCCTTCCATGAAGTGTGCTGATCCATATAGCCCAGTAGGCCATCCTAGCCCATTTTATACATGTATAAATATATACATATATAATATATAATCTATATATAATAAAATACTATAATATATATTATATAATATATAGGAATCTATAGGCCAATATTGGAGTACATGTAGCACATGGGCCCACCTGTGCACTCTGCCCTGCCCCAGGCCTCATTTACACTAGGATCTGAATGGGCTGGACCATTGGTCAAGATAATTTTTTTAGATATATATATATAAAGCTGTTAAATTTGTGGACCATGGATGAAGGGGTTAGAGGCATAAGATTAATCCCAAATTTGATATTTGTGCCCATCCCAGATGACTCTTTCCATCCCGGCCCCTAGTTCCATCATCAGTGAGTTCCCAAATGTAGGGGCAGACCCAAGCACGCGGGTGTGACCGCACCCACGTAATTCAAAAAACTTTGTTAATAATATGTTAGAAATTATATTTTCTTATTGAACTTCTTCATTTGACCATTGTCCACCTCTTCCCAAAATGGGGTCCCTAATGGGCCCATCCGGTTACCTCGGACCGTGCGAGGTAAATGTACCAGCACTTCCGTGCGGGTAGATGTACCGGAACACGACCCATGCACATGTGTTATTATTCTTCAAAGGATAAACGGCCTATAATCTGAATATGACTTCTTTGGTAGTTACACTGTAGAAAATCATGTCAGAAATTTCAATATTGCTCAGGTTCTTGCCTACTTAGACATGAGTCTAGACACTAGAGCTATTACTCTGTATGTTCTAGTGATTACAGGATGTAAATGTAATCCTTCATGCTTGGCTTCCCCCAGGTCATTACTTGAGTGCATCTGCACGCATGTGGGCTAGTACTCACAATGATACTCTCTATCAGAAAATGTCCAAAGTGATTTCTGCACTTCATGAATGTCAAGAGAAAATTGGAACAGGCTATCTTTCAGCTTTTCCTACTGAGCAATTTGACCGACTTGAAGCTATTAAAACCTGTTTGGGCACCATACTACACCATCCACAAGGTATTTCCATTAACATAAATCATGGAAAGATCATTACTAATATGAGAGATGGTTATGTGCACTTGTCTATTATTGATAATGGTACATTCAAGTCAAATCAGACATGTGGGATTACTTTTCATCACAGCCAATAGTTGGGTCTATCCCTGACCATGATAGTTGATGTGCTTGCATTGCATATCACCTGAATACAATCAATAGTCACTGTTTGATTAAATGATTCAATGGAGTTTTGATCTTTAACATGTCATTGTATTCATTGGAATCAATGATCCTCTGAAGTATGGTTCAATCTTCCAATGAATATCACCCATGCATGGTTCATATATGGGTGACGATGTACCATGTTAGGTGAATATCACCGAATTGTATGATTAGGTGACACCCATACATGGATGATAGCTACCATGGTCAGAGCTTGAGATCCAATGGTCTGTTGGCTTCACTCATGACCTTCATTCTATTGATTTTGTTTGATTGCATTGTAATTCTGATGCACTTGAATGTATGCATTACTCTGTCATTAATGGTAATGTGCTTTCAGATTATGTCAGGCCTTTTGGATCAATACTTATGTCAGGCCTTTACGATGCACTTGAATGTATATATTACTCTGTTATTATTGGTGGTGTGCTTACAGATTATGTCAGGCCTTTTGGATCAATACCTATTCAATGGAAATAAGCAAACTCTGCGGATGGTGGTTCGGATGGCTGAATACTTCACCAAACGGGTGGAAAATGTCATCTCAAAGTACACTATAGAAAGGCACTGGGCATCACTCAATGATGAATCTGGTGGCATGAATGATGTTCTATACACGCTGTATACTGTAACAGTAAGATTATCAATACTTTCTGTCAATGGGGTTTCACTTTGATTAATAGGTGATTGAACTTTTCCATTGTAAGCCTTGAACTCCGGCTAGTATGATTATTTACTAGCAGTAACAATTCTGGTTCAACTTACAAGTCATCTGTTTGCTCAATCATTTGACAATTTTTGTTTTTTTTTTTTTTTGTTTAGGTTCTGTCGACAACTATTTCCATGAACAGTAGATAACCTAGTGAAGTTTGCTGTCTTGTAGAATTCATATACATTGTTTCCTCTTGAAACATTAAGATGGTGTGTTTTGGTGTTATTTATATTATTTAAAATCTATATAATTTTAAAACAACTTTTCTAGATCATGTGTGGTTAAGTCTCTACCATTTTTACCAATAAAAAAAGTATGTACCGTTTTGTCTACATTCCAAGGACATTTAATATTCTAAACACCAGCAGATTAGTTTTCTCTTCATTCCCTAGCCAAATCATATGGGCTAAGTTCAAATGGATATACTCTGATGAAGTTATATAGGAGAGTCTACTACTGCTAATAAAGCTGCTTGTTTTAACCATTTTCAGCTATACAAGATTTCTCCCAAGGTGCCAACTGATTCATGTACTATTTTCTTCATGTAGGAAAAAATTGAGATAAAACCTCACAAAATCCCCTTTAGCTCGCTAACATCAGCTATCGAGAGTTGAAAACAATTAGGAGTTGCGTATAATAACAGTTCAGTTCTACTTCATTGAGAATGCAAGAGAATATGCCATGTACAGAGCATTATCAAAGCAACCTAAACCATGCAATTATGTCATTTATACTAAATGTATGGTCATACAAGAATACCAGGCATAATAAAGAAAAAATCGACGAAATAAAACACATGCTCAATTGGCTGACATTTGCAGACATAAGGTGGCTGCCATTTCGGATCCTGATCTCCTCTTTTGTTTGAGATTGTCAACAATAGACTTCTTCACAATTTACTTTCATACTTCTATTATGTTTGTCAGTACTTTGTGCAGTGAAATTGATTTAAATATGTGAAGTACTGTAATCAGGGAGCAATCCTGCGGTTGGGTTTTTTTTTTTTACTTTTAACTCTGAATGAGCTGTAGATGGGTCAGGTTGGGTCCATATCTTATGTCTAACACCTGAGAGAGTACTATAATAATGGCACAGACATAGACCAAAATACTGTTATAAAACTATACTATTCTTCTTTATTTTTTCTTGTTACTGAGCTTATACAACATGGATTCTGTTAACTATAATCATTTATGATTTATGAATTGTGGTTCTTGTGTTTATGGTCAGTTACTAACTTGTATTTTTCAATGGATAATTTTAGATATTTGTTTTTTATTAATTTAAAATTCTGTTTGCATCTTATATAGGGAAATCAAAAGCATTTGGTGCTGGCTCACCTTTTCGACAAACCATGCTTTCTAGGTTTGCTTGCATTACAGGTGATTTCTTTGTCAATATACTTTTCCTTTTGGGCTTTGAAATCCTATGCTACTTGTAATAACTCATATTTTTAAATCTTGCATCTTGATTTTTTTTTTTCCGCTTCTTGTTGGTTGCAGGCAGATAGCCTCTCTGGTTTTCATACTAATACACATATTCCAGTTGTTCTTGGATCTCAGATGCGATATGAGGTTACTGGTGACCCTCTCTATAAGGTACCTGAGCTCACGTCTGCTTGGTGATGAAAGAAGAAAGCTGTTGATTTTATTTTGCTGTGCTTCTTGTTAAAACAATGACATTGAATCTTATATTATGTATATTACACCATCTCCCTAGGATTAGAAATGTGTGTATAAGGTTGATTTTCCAGGAGAAATAGTGACAAAAATTCTTCAGTTATTAAATTATGTCATTTACCTATAATTCTGTGTAAACGAAAATTGATATTCTCTGTTGAGTTTACTAGTTTCTTTTTTTTTTCTTCCCTCTCCCAGTTTCATTTTTCTTCTGTTTCCTTGATGTGCCTACTTTTGTTTTAAACGAGTATGTGGTTCATGTCAATATCATTTATTTTCTAGATCATCTGAAATATAATGATTTTTATTCTTTTCTTTTTTAAATTTCTTTACTTCCTGTTTGACGGATATATTTTTCTTCGGTCAATGTTCTTTTTATTTCCCGTGAAAAGAAAGTCATGCATTAAAAATTCACTTTTGATTTTGGTACCTAAAAAATTTCAATTGACTTTAAATATCATTGAAGAAGGGAGAATTTTTCCATGCTTTTAGTTGGAATTTAAGTGATATTAGTTTAAAATCTATTCAAGAATATTCACTTTGTACTTTAATGTAGTGCAATCACCTTTCTTAGAACATTTGTACTTATGTGTATGCTATGTGTGGCAGGCAATAGGAACCTATTTCATGGATATTGTCAATTCTTCTCAATGTTACGCAACGGGTGGAACATCTGTTCGCGAGGCCTGGTAATGGCACAAGGGAACTTTTTGTATTGAAAAAAAAAATATTTTAAATGTGTACATTTACTTCAATTCTGTTTTTCTTCTTTTTCTTTTTTTTCCTTTCTACCATTTCCTTCGGAGGGTGATTTTCATTTGGGTATTTGTAAATATGTCTTGTTTATGAACAGTATTATGGCTACCCATGTTCAGGTCTGACCCAAAACGTCTAGCTACTACTCTAGAATTAGAGAACGAAGAATCCTGCACTACTCACAATATGCTCAAGGTTTGTCCGCTTGCTTTTCACCATGAAATAATTCACTTTTATGCCTGGATAAACTGAACATACTTCTAATCGAGAAATAAATATTGCTTTATGCTTCAAGTTGCATTCATACTTTGTTTTATCCTATTTATTCCAAGTCAATACTGTAAGATCTTTCTCTGTGTCTTTTTCTATGCAAAAGGATTGAGCTCATATGATAAAATTACATTTTTTTTTTCATTTTGAGTTTCTTTTGTTAAATTCTATAATGAATGAGACTTCTTTCTTTTTGTGTTTTCATTGTAAGAGCATTGAAGTATTTAATAGACTGCATACTCTCTTTTTTCTCTGCCTTTCTTTCTTGATCAGGACTTACACATAATATTTCTATGTAGGTTTCGCGCAACTTATTCAGATGGACCAGAGAAATGGCATATGCGGATTATTATGAGCGTGCCCTTACAAATGGTGTTCTTGGCATACAAAGGGGAAGGGAGCCTGGGATAATGATTTATATGCTTCCTCTTGGACGAGGAAAATCGAAGGCAGACAGTCATCATGGTTGGGGAACACAGTTTGACTCATTTTGGTGTTGTTATGGAACAGGTAATGTGTTTTTTAGCCAACTTTGTTCCCAAGGTCTCTAAAAATAATGTGTACACTTAATGAAATATGTTTCTTCTTTTTTCGTTTGGGCTAAATGAAGCGCGTTTTCTCAGAAGTACAATAACGTTTTAATTGGTTGTTTACATGTGTATTCAGATTGAAAAAGTCTGATCCTTGTTGGTTTCATATTTAAGGATAATAATAATTTTCACGAAGCAACAAGTCCCTAACAAGGGCATGCCTCCTACTTTTAGGAATAATGGTACTCTGATGAGTATTTTAAACCACAATAATACTGTATGGAGACTTCTAAAATTTGCATCTGTAAGTGATGTATTTTGCTTGGTATTGTAAAACTAAAGATGTGCAGTACTTCAAGTTCTAGAAAAAGAAACTTTTTTAATAAACAAGTTTGGTTAAAATTCTTTCCATGTCTACTTTCTAGATGTTTAAAGTGGCATTTCCTGGGCATTGTTTGCTGATTACAAATTTGGAAAAAAAAATGGTTTTGCAGGAATTGAATCATTTTCAAAATTAGGAGATTCCATTTACTTTGGGGAAGATGCTGATGTTCCTGCCCTTTACATCATCCAATATATATCAAGTACTTTTAATTGGACATCTGGACAGATGATACTAAAACAAGATGTAAAGCCTGTTTTTTCTTCAGATGCTCAACTTCGGGCGTCATTGACATTTTCTACTAAAGAGGTATTATACATGTTTCATCATCTTAGATGCCGATTAAGCTTCATGGAAATCATCGAAAAAGCCTCGCCCTGTCTATTTGCAATCAGCATACTCCCACCATTGCTTTTAATTCGTTTATTCTTCTCTTATATTTCTATTTCCTATTACCATCTTAAACAAACTCATCAATTGCTTGAATATGGTAAAGGATCTTCAAATTATAGATGGTGGTTTTCAATTCATAACGTCATATTGTTCATCACTTTGCACAGATAATGATTTTAGAACCCTTCTATTGTCTGGCCTTAACACAGGGGGTGAGCCCAAAATCAAACTTGTACCTCCGGATACCATTTTGGACAAATTCTATTGGTGCCAAGGCAACATTGAATAGTCAAACATTACCTCTTCCATTGCCAGGTGAACTTTTGGTCATTTCATCTTTCATTTTAATTATTATTGATAAATAATAAATGGAAGTATATACTATGTGCATAGTTAGTAACATGTTTCCCAAAAAAAGTCATATATTTCTTGATTTCATTTCATGCTTCTACATAAATACTATACAACATGTTGCAAAAATGAGGTGTTAAATGTCTCTCCTGCATTCTCCTAACCTATTCACCCAGGTACACACCAGAGCTCAGTTGTCTTATGAGAACACAAACATCTTTCTATTTAGGTAAACAAAAGAAAATTTCCGTTACCATGATGTAATTTTTTCTCAAATTGCTAGCCAATACACCCAAAATGCCTAGGCATTAAAGGTGTGGCAAACTAACTACTTAGCACCCCCTCGGGCAAACGTAGACTCGAAGCACACGCCCACACAAGATGCGGCATAGGGCCTTTTTGCCTTATGCACATATGTGCCCGCACACAAGACACGGCATGTGGCCTTTTTTGCCCTGCATGGATTCGAACGTTGGACATGTTGGCTCTAATACCATAACAAGTTGCTAACCAATACGCCCAAATTGTATAGGTTTTAAAGGTGTGGCAGACTAACTACTTAACAATTTTTACACTGCTTGCATTGGGGCCATGTAATGAACATAACCACCATTTGTCACGGAGTTCAAAAAAATAATTTATCATAAACGAAGCATGTATGGTCTTTAATGTCATTTTGGATTAAAAATTGCAAGCATAATTCTAATGATCTGTTTTCCCATTGATTAGGGAACTTCATGTCAGTCAAGAGAAGTTGGCGTTCCAATGATAAATTGACCATTCAGTTGCCTATCCTCTTAAGGTTAGAGGCGATAAAAGGTAATGTTACATAACTTCTTTTATACATGAAAATGTCTTATTTTAAAAGTTGTGATGACAATATAGACTCTTGGAAGGTGGTCAGTGTAGCAACCACATGGTTCTAGGTTCAAGTCGTGTTACCATTAAAAAAAAGTGCTTTGATTACTAGACTTACATGGTCTTGAATATGTTGAAAAATTCAGCTTTGGCTGGATATATGCGCATTTGCTACATGGATTCATTCCGGATATAGGGCCTATATATGATAGAATATTCGCTGGCTAAGTATCAGTTCAATTTGATTGTCAACAAGTGATTTAGAAATTCATTCATCCAAAAAGTAACTAATTGATTCAAATCAACTAATCCATACAAGATTTTCTCTATTAATACATGAAGAAATCAGGCTATATGATCCGCTTAAATATATGTTTTTCACATCCTTATATGTTAAATGTAGCATCATATATGAAAATTCACTTCCTTGGTTGGAATAAAGTTAAGCTTGTTAATATTTACAGATGAGCGACTGGAGTATGCTTCTGTTCAAGCAATACTTTTCGGTCCATACCTTCTTGCCGGACTCAGCGATGGCGATTGGGACCTAAAACCAGGGACATCAAAATCTCTCTCTGACTGGATCATACCAATCCCACCCTCATACAATTCTCAACTAGTCTCCCTTACCCAAGTAGCTAACAACACAACTTTGGTACTCACAAATGTGAATAATTCAGTTAAAATGGATAAGCTTCCAGAAGCTGGCACAGACTCTGCAGTGCATGCTACATTCAGGCTTGTCCCTTTAGCGACAAACTCCTCGCAAGTTTCATCAGTGAAGGATCTTATGGGAAAATCTGTTATGCTAGAGCCAATTGACGTTCCAGGAATGGTGGTGGCTCATCAAGGACCAAACAAATCCCTCACGGTTACTAATTCCAGAGGCAGATTAGACTCTCATGGTGGTCATGTATTCAGGGTGGTTTCCGGGTTAGATAAGAAATCCAACGCATTCTCTTTGGAGTCGAAGTCAAATCGAGGGTGCTTTCTCTTTAGTGTGGATGATCAAGTAGAGCTCAGATGCAAGTCCCTGAGTCAAGATGATGGATTTAATCAAGCTGTTAGCTTTATGTTTAGCAGAGGCATGTCCGAGTATCATCCAATCAGTTTCATGGCGAAGGGGGTGACGAGGAATTTCTTGCTGGTTCCATTGCTCAGTTTGAGAGATGAATCTTACACTGTTTATTTTAACATTGTAACTTGAAACAGCAAGCATTGGCTAAAGTTTTTTTACTTTATGAATGGATATGATTGGAAGATCATATTAAGGTCTTCATTGATGATTATCCAGTACTGGTTCATTTGTTTCTACAATTACTCAAATCTCTTTCGATGTTCTTTTTTTTTGCTACGTGCTGATATTCTAAGAGGCTTGATGACCTACAAGAACTCACGGGTTAGTAACAATCTTAATCAATTACATCTAAACAGGACGATCCGGCTGGATTCTATGATCAAAACTCCGCATGTGGATCCCATAGGATGAATTTGAGATGAACTGTTGTACCAATACACAGGTCCACATAGTTTTCCTCTAAAAGATTTCACTCTCTTTCGGGCCCCACATACTACATGAAAATATACATAAGTCGAGATCCTCAGTCGCAGGCTCGCAGCTATTACAGGACAGTACAAAAGGAGTAGGTCTCACGTTGATTTGGTGCTGATGTGGAACCGCTGCAGACACATGATGTCAATTACTCTTTTGTCATGGTGATCAATGGGACGGTGAACCCACATCTTAAAAGTTGAACAACCTCTAGGATCTTTCAGTGGTTGGGATGACATTCATCTCAAACAATCCGGATTAGTTACATGCTAGCTCTAAGCTACAGAGGACCCGACTAAAACATACATTTTTTTTTCATCAAGGGAGGGATGTGATGATACAAATTATACGGCCCTTAATTTTGGATCCTCTACGTTTAATAGTGTAAGTGCACAAAAAGTCACAGACCGGAGGGTAGTGTTTTTGAGACTCAAAGCTCCTTGTTGATGATGGAAGAATCGCTGCCTGAGAATTTAGAAGAGGAATAGGAAACAGGTCAGAGGACCCTGGTTGTGGGCAGCGCAGGGCTCTCCGATACATAAGTCAGTGTGAGAACTGAACAATAGGATGGAGATTTAGAGAAGATGAGGTTTGGGCATGGCGTACCAGAATCACCGCCCTCAGTTTATATAGAAGAAGGAAGGAGGCAGGATGGTAGTTGGCTGTCTTGTCAGAGGCACTAGGGAAGTGTGGTAGCATCGTAGCCCTCTCTGGCGTTTGCGGGCGCCGATCTATCAGGAAGCATTGGCGGCATGGGTGGTTGTCTGAGGGTATGGGCGGTGCCCTTGTTTGGACGCACGTGCTGTAGCGCACTTGAGCGTCCATGGGAGGACAGCTGTCAACCCCTGCCTTGACTAGCTCTGGCATGGTGACCGAGGCCAGGATGTGTTGCCGAGGTCGGGATAACCTAGAGTTCAATCGGCGCGTTGGTACCAGGAACGTGGTGCGCGTAGCCGAGCCGGTGGAAGCTAAGACGAGATGGATTAGCTGGTGTGGGACAGAACATTTGGCCGGGGTTCCAGCGAGCCCGGAAATATTCCCACACAAATAGCTATACATTATTTAAGATCCTGATAAAATATCCAAATTAAAGTCAAACTAGGACCACTAAATTGGCTGTCTTGATCATAAGTGGGCCCCTTATATAAAAAAGACAAACAACTAAAGACTCGAGAGAATTACAGGGGTCGTCCCTAAAATCCGCCTCTCATCCAAATGACCAGTGATCAATCATTGGGCCTCTCCCTCATTGATGTGGGCCCCGATAAAAAAAAAAAAAAAAACACCCGATCGCTCGTTTTTCTGTCCCAAACGCGCCGTTATAAAGGCATGGATTCACCCTTAACGGACGTTTAACTTCCGTTAAGCGGGCTGGTTGGGAAGCTTGCCAGAGAATATTTGCATTTCATTTTTTAAAAACGCGCCAAACGAACCTGAAGCAGAAAGTAGAAATCGGAGCGACAGCGGAAAAGCTTTCTCTAATCCCTTGGAATCGGTAAAAATCTTTCCTTGGAAACTCTGATTCCTACTCTTTTTTTTTTTTTCATCGATTCTCTTATTCTCACGGATCTGCATTTTCGTCTCAAGCAGAATTGTGTTTCCCCTCTCTCCGATTCCTATGAAATTAGGGCCCGCTTTCCCTAAACTCAATTTACTTGTAAACCTAATTCCCTGCAACTCTATTTACCTGTAACTGCTAATGTCGAACAACAAAGCAAACTCCCGATTGCAGGTAACTCAGTTTATCCAAACGCATGAATCCTTATTTACGTGTAAACCAAATTACCTGAACGGGCCCTAGGGTTAAATTAGTCTTTGCACAATTTTATTGATTCCGCGAACTTCATTTGCTTACACTGAATGCATTTGCTGCGAAAATTCGAAACTGGAACAGAACGAGCGCGCAAACACCATTGAGTTCATCAGTGTTTCTTCGATGCTTCGTTTGCGTGTGTTGGTATCTGTTATTGAATCTCAGTTCTTGATCGATTCTTGGTAATGGAACTGAATTACTGTTCTCTTCGCATTGAGTAGCTCTCATCAAATGAAGTGCCAAAAATCTCAGCAACATGTGGGGATATTTTCAAATTTGAGGGTTTTCTTGGGGCTTTTGGGGGAATGGTCATGCAAAAATAATATTCTTTTATAAGTAATTGAAATTGAAATTGAAATAGAAAATAGAAAGTGATATAAATTTATGTTAATGCAAATTATATATATTTTACAAGTTTGCTATCTTATTACGATTACATGGAGATTCGCGAGAATTATTGTCATGATATATTCAATTTAAGCTGATATGTTAAATATTGCGATGTAATCAGGAAACCAACAATTTAATATCACTGATATTTGTGACTCTCAATGATCTATATGATATATGTGTGTGTGTTAGACCACAATCTGCTGAAGAACTATGCTAAGATTATTCACCACATCGCTCTGTATGAATTCTGAAACGCTAATCAGGTGTGTGTGGGAGATTGGGTTTGTCAGATAATCCTAAACTGTTAGTTTTGCCCTCGAGTGGGCCATTGGTCAAACCTTTCTCCTTTGGGTTGTGTCACGACCCGGTCCCGAGATTTGATTAGCTCGGACTAATCCCGAGTCGCGAACGCATACTTACTCCCGTAAATTCCGAGTTAGCAAAAGCTAAAACGAAACTCACAAGGGATATTAAAATACAATACCTGTCAACTGTATTCAATGGCGAAAAATATACATTGATATAAAAGCTTTTACATAAAGTAAAGCCCATTATACACATTCAGTTCTGTGTTCGCTATTAATACAATACCGAAACTTCTAATTACATTCCAAAACTATATACATGTCACAAATTTATTCTTTGGCTCTCAACGATCAAATCCACTCGATTAAACCTCCTGGAGGTATCGAGCGGTCTTTCTCTGCTGGAGGTGCGGCCTCGGCAGGACCAACACAGACATCTGGGCCTGAGACATTCATCCATAGTACCATGAACACGACGGTTCAACAATTACATACATATTTATGATAGTTCAAAACAAATCAATACAATACACATAAAACATAATCCATTGGAAACAATTCAATTTATATAACATTTCATTTATAATAACGGATCCAGTAATATCATTCAATTGATATCTACTAGGACACTCTTTTCATTATAACGGATCCAGTAATATCATTCAATTGATATCTACTTGGACTCTCATTCAATGTTTGGAATAAATCAGTGTCTTGATCAGAGATCACTAATTTCCACGAGGTTCCGGAACACCTCTACATCTACTTCAGTAGAAATGGTTCATTATGCAATTCATATTCAATGGCATGCGTTCACAAATTCATGTGGTAACTAAACAATGTTTATCAGACTTCTAAGCCAAGCAAATGAGTGAAACATTCATTTTCCCAATACATGTACTATTTGGAATGAATATCTTTTGTTAATTATGTATTCGGAAAACTAAGTTTACACTTATGAAGGCTTATACATTAACAATCTTCAGCCTGTATACATTAGGCCTCAAAACAGACAATTTTATACATTCCTGTACAGCGTCGGTTCACCTGTCGGTCAACCCATCGGTCGACCGACGGCTTCATCACGGTCGACCGACGACGCGTCGGTCAGAATTCCAGCAAGCTGGAATTCCCTGAATTCTGAACCATTCATGTGTTATCGGTCGACCTATCGGTCGACCGACCCCATCACATCGGCTGACCGACATTGCGTCGGTCAGAAATCCAGAGAGCTGGATTTTCACTCCATCCTCTGAATCATACTGTCGGTCAGGTCATCGGTTGACCGACCATGCATCGGTTCGAATTTCAGAGAACTGAAATTCAATGAAAACAGGTTCTATACCTGTCGGTTCACTCGTCGGTCGACCTGTCGGTCGACCGATAGCGCACAGAAGCTCAGTTCGAGCTTCAGGTTTTCTGAAGCCAAACTTCTGGCTTTTGATCCATTTATGCTCTAATCATTCGAATACATCATAATTCATAAAAACATGTAAGTACTTGCCTCTCTTGATGATTTGAGGAAGAAAAACCACTTTGATAGCTTACTATTTGAGATCAAAATCTCTCCAAGCCAAACTTCTTTCCCAAAACCCTTTTCTTAAAATCCACTTATAATTTTCCTCTTTAAGCTTTTACTTGCAAAACTTCCAATACAGAGAACTAAGAATCAAGAACGAACTCAAAGTCTGTGAGTTGAACTCACAGACCAATTCACAAAATCTGTGCTGGAACAAGGAATGACTAGCACCTGGATTCTGTGCTGGACAATAACATGTAAGCCATGTGGATTACTTTGCCACTTCATGCAACTAAATTGATGATGTGAGGACATGTGCTGGGACACCCAGGTTATAACATGTGGATTCACATTTACAAGTTCACCCTTTTTATAACATTTATTTCCATTTGAGTCTACTTAAGGTTTAAATTCATTAATCATATTTAAGATGACTAGTCACTCTTAGTTTGTATTAAGCTTGATTAATTAGTACTAATCAGGATTAACTCGGGGATGGGGTGTAACAGGTTGTCATATATCCATGTCAGCATTTCCTTCCCCAAAATGATCAGTTCGGATTTTCCAACTGTCCCGATGCTAAGTTCAGATCAAATCCATCGTGGGCCTACTTAGTGAGTGGCTTAGAACTTTCATGTAGAGCCAGCATGTGGAGTTTTGAAATGCTTGAAATAAATATTTGCCAGATTGGTATCTCTTGGAACCTGCCTAAACTGTTGAAGTAGAATATGAGCAGTCCTTATAGGGTGATTTGTGTTCCTTTCAGCATCACTCTGCATTCTATTGGTATATGCATCAGTGTGACTGTGTCATGTATGATGCCAATGTCAATTACAAATCCGCACTATAGAAGATGAATCAAATTCATGAGTTCATTCAATATCTAAAATACCAAAAGAGTCAATGTAAAAGGGCCTCAATAAGATTGTGATGTTCTTGGTGCATCCATGAACTTGTTTATCATGAAACAAAATATGCGAGGTATTGGTGACAAGTTCTGATTGGGTGGACCATAATGAAGAACCTGGAGATCAAATTTGCCGCTTTATTGCCACACCATATTTTCCCCATGTTTCAGGGAATCTAAACTTGCAATGTATTTAGAATATTGATAAAGTTTGAGTTGTGCCAGTGAAGTGAAGGATATCGCTGTGTTTAGTTAGTTCTGTGTACATGAGAAATTTTTTCATAAGCTGATGCTAGTAACTAGATTTTTTTTATGTTGAATGTCCGCAGATGCCTACACTGTCTTAGTTTCTGAATCTTCTGCTCCAATTAGTTGTTGTATTATTTTGAGAAATGGAAGGGGACTTGCAGAGTTCACCGGGGTTAGACTATTCCTTAATCAATGACGACTTAAAATACTTTGCTGGGCTCAGCACCATCCTGGTGGCCACCATTCAGGAAGTGAAAGACAGGATTTCTCAGATAGAGTTCATTTTCTGCAGCCAGCTCTTCCCCAGTTTCCAGTCAAGATCCAAAACTTTGCAGAAAAGGCTTGTTGAAGCCAGGAAAGCTGCAGAAGATGACTGGAGAAAGAAGGAAAGCTCTCTCTTATGTCAAATAGAAGAGCTTCAGCGTGGGAAGGATCATGCCCAAGAACAAATTCAGCTTGCAGTTACTTCTCTTGAACAGGAGCAAGCAAAAGTCAAAACTTATGAACAGTTATTATGTGCACATGAAAGTGACAAGAAATTGCTCTTGGCCAAACTAGAAAGTGTAGAGAAGAAAGGAGAGGTTGTTCAGCTCCAAGAACAACTTAGACAGAAGACTGAAGAAATGGCTAAGGGAAAAGGTCTAGAAGAAAAGCTAATGCAACAGATCGATTTGAAAGACCAGGAGCTGTTGGCTGAACAGAACAAAAGAAAAGAAGCAACCACGCAATTTTTAAAGTTGAAAAACTCCTTTAAAGAACTGAAATCTCAATATGAGTTTCTCCTCAAAAGGTCTTGTCTTACAATGGAAAATACGATACCCCGTGACAGGATGGAAGAGGAAAAGAATTCACCTAGGCATCATCAGAATCAGCAAAGCTCAGCAGGCAAGATTTCTGTTGCTCCTGTTGTGTTTTCAGGGGTCATGAAAATGAATCCGTTACTTATGTAACTGAATGCTCTACTCATTGACCCAGTTTCATCATGGTTTGTAAATGGTTATGCTCTGCTGAATTATATATAAAACCCACCAATCTTTTTCTTTATATATGAATATTTCAATTGAGATGTTTTCTGATATCACATGCTTTTGACACCTATTTTCATCAGGTCATGTTCAAACAGTCACTTGATGCATATATGCTACATCCAAGTCATGCACACCATGTGGGTTCATTTGTGCAGACCATCTTCCCAAATTCAGCTGGACCACTGGTCAAGCGAGCCCCACTTGCACATTGAACAGTCTAACCAATATTAGAGCTGGAGCATTTTGATTGTGAGGCCCACGTTGAGGATTGTCAGGATCCTGAACATGTGTTACATCTTGGCTTTAGCAGCCAGCTGGAAGATTTACAAGCCTCTATAGTTTGATTTCTTTGAGTCATTTTCAGGATCTGCATGACCGTGCATAAGCTTGAAACAGTCTGGCCTTTGGAGCCCACATGGAAGCATGACAATCTTGGAAGGGATAGGGGTTTGAAAGGTCTCCCTATGAAATACCCATGTGCAAAAAATGGGAACATCCAATAAAGGGAGGTACCGTTTAGGCCCTAAGGGCCTCAAAATTGTTATAGCTGTAGACATTAGATAAAGTGGATGGGTGCAGAAATTTTCTTGATCAATTGAAGGGCCGACAATACTAGGATGAGTGCCAAATTTGGGTATAACTCATAAGGGGTTGATGAGGGTTTAAGGATGATGGGCTTAGATTGATCATTAGCGTGGACCGGTGGCTCTTGTAGAAAACAAGTGGGCCACTTGGTCCACCTGTCCACCTGTTTTCTACAGCTCCCACAAGCCAGACTGTTGTTCCTCAAAATTTGTGTTATTTAAATTTAACACAGGCTGCACATGGAATTATAACTGACAATGTGATGTTGATATTTTTTTAATAGTATGTTATGTTGATACTAAATATATATTCTCTTACCTGTAGGTTCTAAAAAGGAATCTGCTCACAAGACTCGTGAGCAGAAGAATGATATCAGTTTCGAAGAAAAGTTAGTGGATGGCAGAGGAACCAGATCAATTCAGAATTCAAAATTTCATTCCAACATCAAGCCCCCTTCTACGTCCAGCTCCTTCCTTGTGCACAAGTGCCCCATCAAACCAAAAGCAGAGATGTCTGCTGGTCAAAAGCGTCCAGTTTCTTATTGGAGAGAGACCCGTTCTCGTCAAGAACCAGGTGGTGCAGATCCACATGATGATTTTCTTGACACTCCCCTGGAGAATGCTAGGGGAAACATGAACAAGGTTCTGAAGGAAGAAGCCCAAGATACTAAAGACCCAGCACTGAAAGGCATGAATGTTGATGATTCTGATGATGAAACCCAGGATGCAAGTGCCGATCTTCCACTGCAGAAGCAGCATATCTCAGTTCCAGTGCCAGAGAGAAAAAGTTTCAAGTATGTGGAACCTGTCAGGAAGAAAGCTGAGAGAGAGAATCTGAAAGGGGTTGAATGCAAGCAGTGCAAGAAATTTTATGATGCTGTTCTTCCCAACGAAGGTGAGAACAATGATGAAAATAATTGCAATATTCGCTGTGAGCATCATGATGGGGTCTCGAGGCATCGGTATAGGTATGTTCCTCCTATGACTCCTGATGGATTTTGGAATATTGGATTTGACTCGGATTTGTGAGTTTTTATTTCTTTTATGCTTGAATAGAGTTGTCTGTTGAATTAAGTTGATTCTGTAGTTTTTTCTTATTCTTTACCTGAAGAGAAAAAAAAAAAGAAATAAAGGAAATAGGTACTTAATCAAAGGTTCTGGACACTTATAATAGAGAGGGTTTAGTCTTAAAATGACAGTAGTAAGACCATTATGCAGCTTGTAATGCATCTTAAAACGACAGTGTTGTTTAACTTATGAACACCGTTTTTTTGGTAAAGGAACACCCAGATTTAGATTTTCTCGTATGGGTGTGGCATGTCTACATTCAAGGATCAGAGTAAACTTCTTGACACCTTCAGCATCCAAATGCATCAATCATATCTTAAGAAAACTGATTTTAATTTGTCAGAGCTGTCAGCATGGTTAAAATGTCAATTATATCTCTTGATTTCTCAAGGGACCCCATGAACCATTGGATCACCTTCCTGTTTAGAAAGTTGTAACCCCAACTAGAAAATGCCTATGAGTGGGATACAAATCAAGGTATGGAATTGAACATATGTACCAGGCTCGCATATCGGAATATCACATACAACCTCAATTTGTAGTCAGATATGGGCTGAGGGGTCCTGGTAGTAACCGGTTCTCAAAAGGTCGAAGTCTAAGCTTAGAAGAAAAATGTTAATTGTTCCTACTTGCTTGGCAAAGCTCTTATGACTCGCGGGAGTGAATGGACTCAATTAATTGGGATGGCAGCACCAATGAACCTAGGTTCAGTAGTAGTCTTGAAAGTAGTCTTGGCAATAGCCTACTATGGAATCACTAGATGGGGCCCACTAGTAACAAACGGTGGATTAATATGGAGTACTCACACATCATGAAGCCATGCCAATAGTGGTTTCATACATTGGAGAAGCCAAGGAATCTTTATTCAAAGGCTAAGATAGTTTTATTTCACCAATTTAAGATGTCTAGAGAGGAAAATATTCATTGGATTCTTTATGGAACTTCTGCAAGTTTTATATAGACTAGCAACCATTAACCTTGTCTCCCTGCAATTAGAGATTATACCTGAAATCTGGATGGATGATAATCTTTTCTTTTCTTTTTTTGAAATGGATGATAATCTTGACTCCTAATGAGAGATTTTATCTTCCAATTATGGTTCATAAAGATTATTGACCACCATGGCTTACTGAACTTTAACATATGACAATCAAATAGTTTCTCATGGGAGAAAAACTTTTTAAAGTACAAGATTGCAATTGATTGGACATATGGCGTGGCTATAATGTACATTTAGTATGTAACTAATTAAATACTTAAGTTATGGACCTTTAAGTCAATTGGGCCTGTGATGGTCTTCTTGGGCCTTCTTTTTCAAGTCCTTTTTGACTCATGGCCTTCATTAACCCTATTTGTCATTTTGAATGTTACTTTGAGCCACTGAATGAATGGTTCATCTTAGTAAAGTCACCACCTGGACTAGGCTCGGAAGTGTCCAATTGGGTCTCAGTACCTCCTACTTCCTTGCAGATAGTCTCCCACACATTTTGATGTATTGCTGTGTTCAAACTGATGATACCAGGGATGCTTATGATCCAATCAACTGCATTCCACTTGGAAAAGACCAGGGACTTCAGTCAGCTGACTTTTTGAATGAGGGATTTTGTACATGTGCATGTGTATGGACCTTTTTGCAGAATCTTAGATGAGCTGTGTTTGGGAGCACGTCAGAGAATCAGAGACTTAATTTGTTATTGTAGCAGAATGCAAAAGAGAGGGCGAGAAAAAAAAAAAAAGGTGCCTAACTATCTAAAATTGTTCAATATCCTCTTTAGATAGACTTATTTTATATAGGGCTGCCTTTTGAGAGGCCTGGCTGGTCCTATATCCCGACTGCATGGGACTGAAAGAATACCTCCCATTCCTTGAAATCCCAAGTTGGACGTGGCACCAGCTTACAGCCGAATTTTCACCTATGGAGTCTGCATGAGCGTTCTGAGATTTTCAATGGCTACTGTCTACAGAAGCAGACCACCACCCCCTTAATCATAGTGTCATCCAAATTCGTGCAATGAAGACAAGCAGAAATCTGGTGGGTGAGTGGTGACAATCAATGGAAGTCATCCGCGTATAAAGTATAAACTCACTTTTTGTACCTTCTCTCTTTCTTTGCACAATTGCACTCATAGGCCATAGCAAACACACCCCAATTGATTGATTTTTGAGAGAGAGAGAGAGAGAGAGAGAGCACTTGGGAACAACTGTACAACTATGTTAGGGGGGAAATATTCTCCTACGAGTGGCCTGGATGTGCAGTCCCTCTGCATGGAGCTCACTTGGGCCCACCTTTGCTCAGTGCAGCTCCTTTGACAATCCTCTCACCCATGATCTGCTTCAGGCCTTGTTTGTCACTCATTGAATTTGAATATAAAAAAAAAAAAATCTATGGTTCAGATGCTATTAAACTTTTAAGTTCTAAAATCCGGGGCTAGGACAATCCAGTGCGTCTGATTTTTTTGGCTTTGCATGTCCATAAGGATACCTTTCCATCAACTAATGAGTGGTAGCTCAGTTGGCCGAGGACTCTACTTTTTATAAAGCGGAGAGGTCTTGTGTTCGACACCTACCTTCGTTTTGGCCACCTCCCAAAGTTTTACCCGGTACATGTGGATAGAAGGGTTTGCATCTGCCTCTAGGGATTAGTTAAAACCGAGTGTCCTTCAGGCTTGGGGCCAAAGGCTCCTAGATTGGGCAGGGCGGGAGACACCGTAGGTTATCAGAAAAAAAAAAGAAAAAAAGAAAAAAAAAGAATAAAAAAAGAATAAAAGGAGACCCTTCCATTTGCCCTCCCCCCATTGATAGACATTCATCAACAGGGGCCCTACAAGCTGGACTGCATATAAGCAGTATGCAGTCTGCTCTAGGATAACATTCTTCGTATGTTAGGAGTTTAGGCTTTTTTTCTCTTTTAACGTCTCTTTGCACTAAGAACGTTTATGGATTAAGGCTTAGAGTATGGTGATCATGTCTACGTCAGTATAAGATCATTCATTTGGTAAACTAGGTACAAGGATATCTGCACAACCTAGTAGCTCTTGATGGAAGTATAGCATTATTTTCGAGCATGTGATGCAATAAGCTTTTGGCACTGCCCTCTCCATGCACCTGGAGGATTTGGTTCATGTCGTAACCCCTTTCCTCCATGCAGTAGTCAGCTATAGTTCTCTACTTCTCTTTTGGAGCTGGTTTTAGACAAGTAGAATGAACTTGCTTAAGTGACCTTTTTATGACTGTGTTTGGCACAGGCCCTCTTACTGCACTTGAAAACAGCGCATGCTGAGGCCCGTTGTTCTCTTGCATTTCTAGAGCAAAATGCCTCCGTATTGGGGCAGGATTGTGTACCGATCCGAATGGACCGTTGACCATTAAACTTTTGGTGCCGAGATGGAGATGATAGAAACCACGGTTGTGGCTGATTTTTTGCAGGAATGAGGGTCCTAGAGAGTCCTTGAAATCCCCCCATCCCCATCCCCGTTGGGGTCCCCAGGTGGGCCCCACCACACAATTGAGCTTACTTCAGCTTACCTTATCATAAGCTTCGGCTTAGGAGAGCTGGCCCCATGTTTAAGATACTACTTTTTGAAAGGGCAAATTTATCATTTATGAGGGCCAATCAATTCTAAAATCCAGATGATGTAGCAAAAAAAATGATGGACTGAGGATAAATACCATTAAGTTGCACTGAGCATCACCTGGTACCTTTATCATCATCACTTTAATCATAGTTGTAGTCTTAATTCTTTTAAACCAGCTTTCTGAGCTCTCCTTCTCAACTCTTACCTGTTTAGAGGCATCACAGCTAGGTCTTGTACTTGCAATATTTCAATGCCTTGTGCAGAGACCATCTTAATTCTTAACAAGGGTGCCCCTGAATAAACTTAGCACAGAGTACAGAAATTAATAATAACTGCATACAGCATACAATATTTGCAAATGTAGTTGGTTCAAAACTGTATCAGCTGATTAAATGTGGAATTGCTGCTGAAAAAATTTAAGGACTAAATCAGTTCCTCTATGAATCAGTACAAAATCAGCTCAAACCATCCTATTCCTAACATAAATCATACAATTATCCATCAAATGAATCTGAAATCTCAATCTGTAACAGCAAAGGAATCTGAGTTTGTGAACCCATTATGCTGACGCAACTCGCATGCTCCTTTGTGAGAAGACGACCCAAAAGGAAATAGAGCACAAAAGTTCTAACAGGTGACTATTTTCAACAGTTCTCAATCAGATATCAAGTTTCTGAGGCCAACACAAAAGCAGCAACATGGAAATGCAAGCAAAGTGTAACTCCTATCAGATGATTCCAAATTAATGCTTCTTGCCCTGGAAAAAAAAAAAAAGAATTACCTCGTCAAATAAGAATAAAACAAGTATCAGTCCCACACTAGAAACCATTAATACATAAGATGCTTTCCATGTACTCAGCCTGACATATTTCAAGCTCTCTACATGGTGGATCATGGATGCCTGGAAGAAATTGAAGTCATATTTTAAAGGCACTTGGATTCTAAAGTCCCCTCCATCTCTCAAGTTTCACATTCATGCCACCTCTCGATTCATTCACCAAAACTATATCATCTACAAACAATATACATCAAAGTATCTCCTCTTGAGTATGAACAGTGAACTCGTCTCTAGTCAATGCAAAAGGTAAGGGCTTAAAGCTGTCCCCCGATGCAAACATACGAGAAAGAAAGAAGCAATGCAACCAAATAAATAGATAGCAACCAAATAAATAGATAGTCAAATTGCCTTAATGTCAAAGTTGTGAGTGCGACATATCAGAGCATAGCAGTCATCAGCTTAGCTATCCCGATTCTCCTGGGCTATGCATCGTGATAATGTAGGCAATTTGCAAGCTGCCATATCCGGCGTCATTTCTTCTCGTCTCTTTGATTACAGTTTGTTTCTCATATTTTTGATAAATGCAAATATCAATAATATAATTTTATCAATTCAAGGTGGCTCCTAACATTTTTTTTTGAAGTAGAGCAAGGTATATGACATTTCCAAGTTCATGGAGGAAACCCTGAAATGACATCAAAAGACCCTCAGGTTTCATCAAAGAAACCAAAACCTCATTGGAGAAGTCCTTTAGCAGTATATTTTTGGTATTTCTTTAGCAGTATATTTTAGTATTTCTTTAGCAGTATATTTTAGTATTTCAGTGTTCTTGTCAGGTAACTACATCCTATTACACAGCACAACACCAAAAACCAGCTTATAATAGCATGCTCATTCCCATTTAAATATGATACACTTCATCTCTGAAAAACAGAAAGGCTACATGTAACAATAAAATACAAGAACAGCTGGCCTATTTCAAAGACATTTGAGATAATCAACTTACATTGAGAGGATGATACGACTGGATAATGGGGTTTCAAATTATATTCCATATCCCAGTAAAGCATCATCTTCATCAACAAGCGAGGTAACCGCAGATGCCACAAGCCTTGAATAAGAAGAGAAAAGGAGAGACATTAGCATTCAAAATAGTAGAGAGCTGCATTGGCATTCAGAACAGTAAGAAACTAAATGTATTAAATGAAAATTTGATCATCCAAATTCTCGAAGAGTGACTTCTTTGGAGTCTAGAGAATTAGGAACTGCTACAGTTGAATCCAACCCATGCAATAGTAGAGTGCGACCCAGAACCCTAATAAACTGTCAATAATGATGATGATGATGAAGTCCAACAAACAAACGAGGATGGAGAGCAAGAAAAGTTGATGAGAAAACAAACCTGTAAATAGTAATAAATAATAGAGTCAAATAGAAAACAAGCTTAACCAATCGAATCTTCTTCTCATCATTAAGTAACCTAAAGACCTCAGTAACATCTATTAAATGCTTCCTTTGCAGATACCTGAATCACATAAGACATTATAGACAATTTTAGAGAAATGAAAGTCACTGACCTAAAAGTTTAAAAATTAAAAAAAAAATGCAAGACTAAAGCACAGCATAAAATAAATGCAAGTTTAGGATACCATCAAGATATGAATGTTAAAGACTTAAAAATGTAAAAAGAATGGGCTCGCAGACTGTTATGTATAATGTAAAAGCATGACAAAGTGACTAATGATAGAAAATCAAGACGAATATCAATATATGAGACAAATGGACAAGAAAAAGGCACAATTTCTGACATGCCTGCATAGCAAGAATACAGCCTGATATAATATCAGACTGGATGAGTCAATTCAAGATCTACTTTTCAACCCACAGCCACAATGCTCAATCAAAATGATTTCTGCAGCAACAGCAACAGGCAGTAATAAGTAGCCCAGCTGGCCTCTTGTACCAAAATTGGAAACTCGACGAAAAAAACCAGAACCAATCAAATGTACAAGCAAAGCAGGAGACTGAAATAATAAGTGTTAAACATGAAAAAATGGATCAAAAGCCTATCCCAATATATGAATCATATGCAACTGTATATGATCACACTGTAAAATCTGGTTTAGACTCATGGCAAGCAGAGACAATTACCCCCCCCCCCCCCCCCCCCCCCCCCCCCCCCCACACACACACACACACACACACACACCCACACCCACCCACACCCCATTAGGCTTATGTTTCACCTTCAAATAAGGATTCAGTAAATTGCTTTGAATCAAATGATTACTTAATGGGGTTGGAATCTAAGATTTATGTGAAATTGCAGTAGATTCTTGTCAAATCAATCCCATGCAATGCAAACCAATATTTGCAGAAAATTAGGATATATATAAACCTTTCCAACTTCTAGAAACCAGGCCTGTTGTAGGGTTCTGGCCGAGCAGATTCAACCGCTCTATTGCTTGAAATAATTTAAAGTTCAAATACAACCAACTTTACTCAATTAGTAAGCAATGAGAAATTCTTGCGACATTTGTAGCCTTTGAAATATGATGACCAATTTAATGTTGGGCCTAAACGAACATGTCTTAAAGATCCCAAAGTGTACACATCTTACCTGTGCTAGGGCTACAGTTTAAAGTACTATAGTATATACTAATCTGAACCATGGTGCATGTTGCAGCATATTTGGATGTCTGTCCTAGCAGGCTAGAAGCATGAAATGTATGTAGTTTTGCTGTGTAGGATGCTCTTACAGATTATAGGAAAACCACTAAGTTTCTTTTCTTTTTTATTTTTAATGGTCATTAAGTTTCATTGTTGTTTCCTTTTTTCTTTTCTTTTTTTGGTAAAAGTTTCCATTTTTCCTGTTAGAAGCTAAACAATCACCTAAAACTCTTGTACTTGTCAATTCTACAATGTAATTCTTTAATAGCCCTAAGTTGTTGCTCTCTTGCTTCTTTTGTACCATAATATTACTATATTTGCAGTTATTTACAGAAATATATTTTGCAACACTTCCAAATATCCCAATACAATTTTTTAAGTTACAAATTCAAACCAGTATGTAATTGGTGATCAGAACATTAAATACAATATAGTTAACAATAAGACTGCATAACATAAATAGGTTCAGACTTCAGATCATCCTCAATAACTATTGCCAAAGTTAAGATCTGCAAGGATACTGTAGTAATTGAACGCGACACAAGAAACAGCATGTTGTCCTTCATGACAGCAAGAAATGAGATACAACAGAAGATTAGGATCATAGGGAATATTGTACAAAGGAAACAAGCAGCTGCCACCAACATACTAATAAATAATGAAGGAATGACACTTACAGTCTTATGTGGAAGTACGTTACAGGTGCCATTATTAGGAACATGAACCAGTGCCATGTTATGAGGAAAAGAACACAAACCGCTCCCTGGATCACAAACTCCGGGATGACAACAGCATTAATGCGAGATGATGAATCATATGGGTTGATATAGTCGAACTCCAAATCCGACAAACAGATGAGCTGCCAGTTTAGGAAATAAACAGAGAAATAGCAATCAGTTATTGGAGTAATAGTGCAGATTACGTATATTCACAGCAGTTCAGTGTCAAACTGGAACTTCCTTCCACGTGCTTATATGCCAAGCGAATTCTTGAAGTGAATTAAAAGGTGACCATTTAACGTAGAAGCAAATAGAAGCAAGCAAGCCAATCATCTCAAGAACAATTCACATTTAGCAATGGCAGTTACAATTATCAAAACAAGAATTATAAAAGAAAATAATAAAGATGACGGGGGATATTCAAGTGAGGGATTCCCTCACCAAAATGGTGAGGGACACTTCCATTTTTGGGAGAGAGAGTACAAAAGTGACTTTTCAATGTACTTGAAAAGTCACTTTTGTACTTGACACTCCCGAAAATAAAAGTGTCCCTCACCATTATGGTGAGGGAATCCCTCACTTGAATATCCCTCAAAGGTGACAGTAAACATCATTTATAATAATGTGTTGTGTCATGAGGAAACAACATGAAACAAAGATCATTTGAAACATCAATAACACATCAATAGCTGGGTTGTGCCTTCTATTTCCAAAAGCATAAAATTAATGCATCAACATAAAGAAGCTACATGGTCCTGAAGCCCAACATGCCAAAACGACGCAACCAAAGAAGGTTATCTAAGCATTGATCTGTGTAGATAGCTCAGCCCCTCTGACCATTCCTTTATAATGACCGAAATCAACGGTTAGGATCATCCAATCAGTTTGCTTTTTCAATCTATGTTCCATAGATAGCTCAGCCCGTTGAATTACATCAAATTCATACATATATTCAAAGGGGTGGGGGAAACAAATTATCAATGAATTGATTTGAAGCCCAATATAACCAAGAAGCCATCAAACACGTAGCTCCCTGCAATATTTTCTTCATGTGAAAACCAATAAGCCGCACAGCACAACATTGTAATGTGCAAAACTTGCAGGCCTGTTTGGATCTTCCTAAATCAGAGCGCAATCAGGGTTCATGAGTTTACTTTACAGGCAATTAGATTGATTTACAGCTTAAACGAACGATTGACGATCCAAACAGAAGCAATGGTAGCAAAAACATGAAGTTCGATGAGCAAAAAAATCGATGAAAGAAAGACAAGAGTTTTTGAAATTGAAAGATTTGGGAAAGGGATGAATGAAGCAAAAGTCTTTTTCTAGGGTAAGGATTGGAGTACGAACCTGATAAAAGGCCAAGGCGATGAGTGCCATGGAGATGAAGAAAGAGACGAGCCACAGAATAACTTCCCAGGCCATTGCTGAGAATCTCCACTCAAAGCAAACCGTATTTCAAGATCCCTGGAATCCGAAACCTTCCAAGCACCCCATCGATTGCTTTCTTCTTCTTCTAGTTGCAGAAGAAGATGATCGAGAGAAGAAGAAGAGGAGAGGAATAGGAGCTTCGATGATCCGGAGTAACAGGAGAGGTCGGACTTCGGAGTATATATATATATGTTTGATGTTTGGAATTTGGATCCCTCTTTATCTTACAACGTAAGTACTGGTCATTTGATTTGTCTTGTTTGATACATCTCTGAAAATCAATCTCTTGGAAAAGATTTGAACATTGCAAAAACACAGGATGTGTCAAGCTGTGGGCCATGTCGATTGATGTATACGATGTACCCACCATTGTTAAAGGCTGAATCTCTCCCCAACTAGGGTTGTAAACGGGTCGGTTCCGGTCCGGGTCCAGGGTGGAACCGGAACCGGAACCGTTTTCTAAGAAGGGGAACCGGAACCGGAACCGTTAAGAATAATGGGAACCAGAACCGGAACCGGAACCGTTTGTGAGGCGGGTCTGGTTCCGGTTCCGGGTCTAGACTAATACCTATATTTTTCTTTAAAAAAATTATACTTTTTTCACATTTCAATTGGATCACGTACCCACAAACACTAATGTGACATTTTGTCTATCAATAACAGACACTTTTAACCAAAAACTCAGAAATCACATCCAAACAGACAATGAGATGTAGAAAAGTAGAAAACCCTAATGTAGAAAAGTAGAAAAGTAAAAAGGGTTCTGTTCTCACATAATAAAGTTACCTTATGTTAGTATATATTGGGTCGGGTCTCGGGTCCACGGGTCTGAGCCACTGTGGATCCGGAACCGGAACCGTTTAGGTATCGGTTCCAAAAAAAGGATCCGGAACCGGAACCATTTTCTTATCGGGACCAAAATAAGGACCCAGACCCGGATCCTAACGGGTCGGAACCTTCGGGTAATCGGAGAATCGGGTACCCATTTATAACCCTATCCCCAACTCATCCACATTTTGTTGGTCCATCTTGGTGGACCACACAACAGGGAAATCCACCATAGTTATGGATAGTGGGGTTCGGCACCGACTCAAATTGATTGGATTATTAGATCGACTGTACTCTATATTTTAGACAAAGTAATTTTGTTCGCCGTTGATCAATGGGTTAGGATGATCATCCAAGCCTATGTCACCAGCAGAGCAGATTGAAAGTCTCGACCGCTCACGCAGAGGTAACGGCTTAGAAAGCCTTGATAAGGGCTGAGGAGGTGATGATGATCAGGGATATAGAGCTGATTTTGTTGCAGAGAAGCTAGGCTAGGGGAGATATTTCAATCCCCCATTGGGCCCACATGGGACCCCACTAGGACTAAGACCAGGGGTCGAAAGATCTCCCTTGGCCCTTCATCTCCACAAAAAAATCAACCCCATCCCCCACCTTTATCATCTTCAACTAGGCCGACGAGTTTAACGGTGTACATCCATTCAAATAGGTGTGCAGTCAATTTAATGGTGTACAGTACATCGGATGAGTGCAAAGGTGGGCCCTACCCCTGATGAGCAAGATGCGCACCAGGCACTTAATAACTCCCATCCATATATATATATATATATTAATACTCTACTAGCCCAATAACACGTTTGTCAATCTACAAGTAAAATAAAGGCAAAGTAAAGCCTCTTCAGACCACTAAAGGACAAAAAATTCACTTTTTACATAAAAAATAAAAAAGATTCCTCACCAATTGCTAAAAATAAAATACCATCATAACCCTTTTATACTTTGTTTTCTTCGGATTTTGATACTTTATTTTACCTTTATTTTCCGAGAAAATTACCAAATGAATACGAGTATGTTCAGTGGTTCATACATCTCAAATTAAATATCAATACATTTAAAACATAAGCATCCATACGTTGCAAATTAATGCATACATTGTAGAAGAAAATACATAAAAACTTCAATAAATGATTATTATAAATTTGTGGAGTTGTAATTTATGAATACATACAAATGAGCGTCATAATAAAGTTTCATTCTTCATTATGAACCTTTACTTGGCTAATGCCATAATTCATTGTGAAATTGTCATTCTATCCAACAAACTCTTAAGATTTTATTTTAAAAGGTCACCGAAGAAAATATTTATTTTTTTGAACCATAACGAAAATCTTCATTCAAAGAAAAAAATGTACAAAGTACAGAAAACCAAAGAAAGAGCGGAAGGGGGTGTCCAAGAGAAATGCACCACCTTCAACCCTGCTAACATAATCACATACACTCAAAGAAGCAACATATCAACCACTTACATAATCACACCCACCCAAGGAAGCAACCTATCAACCTCTTACTTGGCTAAGACATCTGCCATGGAGTTAGCCGATCTAACCTCATGGCGGAGGAAAACATTTATTCCAACATATAACTTGACGATGCCAAAAATAAGAATTCGGACACCACCGGTCAGATAATTAATGCTATGCAATAAATGAAGAGAGATGAGAGATTTATAGTGGTTCGGTCAAGCGTGACCTACGTCCACTTCAAAAGGGTGATCTTTGATTAATGTCGAGGGTTACAGATATGAGAAAGTAGAGAAAAACCATCCACTCTCAAGTGATGAGAGGGCTCTATTTATAACTCTTCCCCACCAGGTGGGGATGCAATCGGTTCAACGTCTCTTTGGAGCGTCAGACGTGTCCTTGAGGATCGAGCCAGGTGGAAGGCAGGTGAGATCCTCTCCGTGAGACTTGGTAAAAGCAGGTTAGGGGAGGACTTCGTCGCGATGACTTGGAGCCTGAGGTGACGAGGCTTCGTTTAACGAAACCCGGATCTCAACGGGGCTACTGGCCTGACCCACGATCCTAGACGGACCGGGTTACTTGGACCTGACTCATTATCGCGATCCGGATTGGGCTTGACTCATCATAACTCTCTAATTTCATTCAAGTGAAAATGAAACTTTAAAGAATTAGTCTTCCAATTAGACACCCATACAATCCCATTAGAGGAGTCACTTTCCATAATAAGCGTACCGTCATATCTACTTAAAAACAAATGAAAACCTTCAAGAATGGTGCAATTGAAGAGTCATATGGATAATTGCTAGGAGATTGAAGTTATATAGAATATGGGGATTGATGTGCAATTGTTCAAGAGTGACATCACATTTTATACAGGTGGCACTCCGAGATTGGATGAAATAATATTCCCCTGTTTCGTTAGTTGTAGACTCCAATCGAAAACCCTCTTCTTTAATATAGTATAATTTGAAAAGGTTCCAACTTCCAATATCAGCGTTTTAATTTTGCAAAAGGAAAAATAAAAAATTTCATATCAATGTTTTGATCTAATCATGCATGGACAATAAACGCAAATGATTATTTGCTATTGGGCCCATAAACCTCACCAAATTCAACTAAGTGCGCTGTGAACCACTAAACTAGAATCCGACCTTTAATAGTGCATTTAGGTTAAGATTTTCAACTTGATTAATAAACAGGGCAAATGTTTAGCTGTACATGTCCTTTTAATGCTCAATCCAAATTCAACCCAATACCAAGTTGAGGCTTTTCTGCTTCTCCACTTCTGATGTGCAGCATCACTATTCAGCGGTGCCATAATTAGAAAATCTTGTTTTGTGTTTTTAACTTACCAGAAATTCGAAACGATTCTTTACTTGTGTGCACGTGTGTGTTAATTTGGTAAGAATGACTGGGGCTTTTAGCTGGGCACGGAGGGCCATGTTGGGGTTGTGCATGGGCTGACTGCTGCCTTGAGTACTCTTTTTCTTAGCATGAAAATCATATGTAAGAATTCATAGTTAAATGAGTTTCACAAGAAAAATTATTAAAAAGTAAGAGATGAAGGTTACAAGCCCGACATGGAGATGCAACCCACAATCCCGGGATTTAAATTACCAGCCGTGCTACACGGCCCGGCCAGAAAAGCCGGCTGTTTAGATTTTTTTCTTAAATTACTAAGGTTTCCATTTCTCATCTCTACATTATTCATTTTCCATCAGGGGAGAAAATGAGATCCCAGTTGTCCAACTGGGTTCGTGCACGCGGCCCGACCAGAAAAGCCGGGCCATTTAGATTTTTTCACTAAAGTGTCCATTTCTCATCTCTACATTATTCATTTTCCATCGGGGGAGAATTTGATGGTACTTTTGAAAATATACTTTTAATGACGTTGGTGTCCCTGATCTAGTTGATCCAATATGATGAATCCCGGCCCCCGGTGGCGCCCGCTAAACTCACACAAATGCACAGGAACAAACACGGAGAACAAAATATCAAAACTACAAGACCACGCCTTATGCCACTTCGTTGTGTCCCTGATCTCGTTGACTAATCCCGCCCCTGGTGGCGCCCGCTAAACTCACACAAATGCACAGGAACAAACACAAGATGCGGGGAACAAAACATCAAAACTACAAAACCACGCCTTATGCCACTCCACCAACTCCTATGTGGGTATTATTTTTTAGAATTCACTATTGTTTTCTAGTTTTATTTACTAAGAATGTTCTATCAGAATGTTCTATCAACACTAAACAAACAGCCCCTTTACCAGGGTTGGCTTTACCATAAAGCCAACAAAACAATTGCTTTAGGTCCTAGAAAAAAGGCCCCATAATAGCAGCTGACATTTTTTGAGATTCCCAAAAAATAAACTTGTCAACTGCCATTCCTTTTTTATCTCCTACAAATATAAGGCCCCATAATAACTCTCTCTTGAGAAGATACGATTAAGATTTTTATGGAGACTTAAAGTGTCATTTACGACCTATTATATTTTCAAATCTGCCCCTTATATTTTTATTGCTAGGAGTACAATTGATTTTAGCACACCATTATATTTCTAGTAGTCCATGTGTATCAAATCTCAACCATACATTCAGTCATGAACTTGCTTCACAAGCCTTTCTCATTATTTTTGTGTCTCCTATTTCAATAGGGGCTCATTTAGATTTGTTCCATGACGTGACTGTAGTAGACCCGTTGCTTGGATTTCAGCCTTAATAATAGATCTTAAAATTTAAGATAAACAATGAGCCCCGCACGGACTTTATTCACTTGCCCACATTGCATATGAGCACCATGCATCTGGAACATTCAATGTGTGGGGCACGCCTCTGAAGCCTATCTTGGATGGTCCTGACTCATGGTGCATATGCGCACCTTGTGCAGGTGAAAATGCTCTAAGCCCCATCTGTATCAGATTCAAGACTTTTGTTCATTGGGGGTGGAGCCAAATAGGTAGTTGGATTTTGTGACCAAAAGATTTCCATGTGAGTTTTAGGGATGGGCCCAGAATTCTCATGTGGGTTTTGGAGGTAAACTTAAGATAAGTTAGCACAACTGGAATATAAAAACTTAATTAGTAGTTTTAAATTACAAAAAAAAAAAAAGAAAATTTAAATAAAATATATATAATAATATTAAAATATAGAAAACACTTTAATTGTCGCTTTAGATCTCAAATTATCTCGAGCCGGCCTGCCTTTTACTGGCCTGAATCTTCATTGACTTTGTGTCGACTTCATCAAAGCATTAAAATACGAGATCACCAAGAATACGTTGACTTCCATTCAATAATACAAATATTCGGGTATTCGCTATGCAACGTGAGACAGGCAGTCTATTTTTTATTTCCTAAAAATTTGGAGGAGTTATTTCACCCTCGCAGAGGGGCTCCAATGACTATTGGATGAGTCCTTATTGGGTATGAATATGATGATGGTGAGGTGCAGAGCTGTTGGGTCCGATTGAAATAGTATATGTGATGATGATGATGACTAGGAGTGGAGAAATTGAGATGGGCCCCACAAGGACTTTGGATGATTTAAAGTCTCATTCCCATCCAACCTGTGAAGCCCACCAAAAACAACCTTTAATAATTATAAATATTAATCACTTTAAGAGCCTTGTTCAGTTTTAGCCTGTAGAACTAATCGATCTCTCAAAGGAAAACACCCATGTAGCCTGTAGCCTGTTTGCCAGTTCAATTTTTGAATCATACCAATGCATAACATGATATTAACACATGAATACCATGATAATCTCATTTGTGTTGGAAATTTGCTATAAAAAAAAAACTGAGATTATTGAGGCTGTGAGAGCAAGAGCATTAACAAATCCTTTCAATCAAACACTAGAAAGCCTATGTGCCTCTTTGGTGAGATGAATTCTAAGTATTCTTGTCTAGGAAAATTTATGAATTCAATCAATATTGTTCTTCAAGTGGTTTCTAAAACACGAAGATGATCGTGCATGAATTGACGACATCTTGAACACGTGATTAACTTCCTTACACTTTGCATGCATCCGGTGACCAGCCCACCAAAATTGACTTCTTATATTTAGAAAAGGTCAACGCAATTCAACGGGTCTTCAGCTACTTAGACTTGGGATTTTTTCAAAGGGACAAAGCTACCGTATAACAGCACTGGCATATGCAAGTGGACACATCATGTTATTTGCATATATATAACTTTAAAGCGTATTTCGTGGGGCCTATCGATAGGTTGACCCGTTGATTTTAAAATATGTGCTCAACTTTTATTTTCATAAAAAAAAAAAAGAAAGAAAGTTAATAAAGTTGAATCATGTGTTCAGGATGTGACCAACGGTGTGCATATTGTTGATTTAAATAATATTTTATATATATATCCCATAGTGGATGTTAGAAACAATGAATGAATTGAATTTCTTAAAGATGGGCCCACTTGCATATGCGATATCAAAGATGTCCCTCTTATGTGTTTAATGAGTGGGGTGCTACAATGTAAATCTGCCCAAAACATCGGCCGACACACAGACCTTGAAGTTGGAGTTGCCCCATCTTGAGGATCTTTGATGAATGGAAAGAGCATTGACCGACAAATCCCTTTTAACACTTCGGATACCAGCACAACAGAACAAAGCATCATCACTAGCTTCCAAAAACAACACCACTAGCTTCCAAAAACAACAGGATTGCAATAAATGACTTTAATACCAACCAACCCGACCTTGTATATACTTAACTACCGTCTACTTCAGGGGTATTTTGGTCAATCGCCTCGAGGGTGTTTTCATAATCCCAGCAAATAAATACAACATCTTGGAAGTTTGATCTGATTTCGTTTCTGTCATAGTTTTTCTGAGCCAAAATGACACAGATGATTTCCTAATCGACCAAATTTCAGAATTTCTTCTTTTGCTGAGAAGATTGGAATTGATCTGGTCAAGAAAAGCAGGAATCCGGATTCTTAGGCATGAGAAAATGAAGTACAATTCTCAGGAATCGAATTACCTGAATCCATCGTTTCCAAAGTATTTCAAACACGTGAAAGGAGAATTGCACAAAAGCAAGGTGGTGGCTATGGCATCTGATCTCTGCAATCAGCAGCAGCAACTTAATTCGAGCTTGATGCGGTACCGCTCAGCGCCGAGCTCTCTACTTGAAAATCCCATCAACGGCAATGGCGATGGATGTGACGATTTCAGCATGTTTGCAAAGTTCATGTCTTGTGGTGGCAGAAATTTTGTATCTTCTCATCTATATGATAATGGAGAAAAAACATCAGCTCCGAGCCAGAGTAGTAGCCCTCAGTTCATGGCGCCAAATCACCGCTCTGCAGATGCCGTAGTAATTGAAAGCTCCTGTAGGAATATAATGGCAATGGATTCAGAAGATGTGATGAAGAGTAGCAGCAATTGCTCCAATCTTATCAGTCATGGAAGCTCCCCTGCAGGGCTCTTCTCGCACATGGACGTCGAACATGGTATGGATTCTAGCTACTAAGATAGAAATTTATCTCTTAGTTCTTTTACAGTTATTTTTGTTAAGTGGTAGTTGACAGATTGATTTGAGGTTTGGTGTTCAGTTCTTCCCAAGAAATTTTGTGAATAAAATTTTCCCCAGTCAAGCTTGTGAATAAAATCTTAAACAGGAGAGTTGAACAAATTAATGAAGAGTAATTGGATCCTAACAGGCTATGTTGTAATGGGAGGCATGGGTGATGTTAGGGGTGGGAATAGTATTAATGGAGGAGCGACTGCTTCAACTAGCAGGTTCAACAATCAGATGAGCCCTCTACCAAGGCCAATGTCTCGGATCTCTGAAATGGGAACTGAAATCATTGGACCAAGTAGCCCTGATAATGGGAACTTGGGAAATAGTAATGGAAATCTCAGAGCTTACATCTCAGGGGAGTTAGAGTTACCCATTTCTTCATGGGAGGACTCATCACTGGATAATTTCACAAGCTTAAAAGGCAGTGGAGGTACCCATGGGACGATCATTTCTAGTTTAAACGTATCAGAGGCTCAGGTATCATTTGCAAATTCGATTGTTATTCTAAAATGATTTGATGGTATATATTTATCTTCTGTCGTCTCTCTATTTTTTGATAATTTTGTTCTTCACTAGAATGGAAATGTTGGAAATCAGACTTCTTTGATCCACCAATTTAGTTTTCCAAAAAAATTGTCTGAAATGCCTGCCATGGAAAAGATCCTGCAATCTCAAGACTCACTTCCTTGCAAGATCCGAGCAAAGCGAGGCTGCGCCACCCATCCCCGAAGCATTGCAGAGAGGGTATAAGAGCTACTGCTTTGTTTTTCTCACTGTCATTGCAAATACTTTGCATTGTTTTATTTTGTTTTTTTGGGTTTTGACATGTTAGTCCCTCTTAAACTCAAATGTTTTAATTTCATGACCAAAAATCAAATAATGTCACCAAACTCGTTTGATTTTGGTCAACATTTTTTTAAAATTTTTTTTTTACTCCGGATCCCATGATATCTTGGGAACAGTGAATGTCACAGAAATTGATAAATCCCATGATATCATGGCTTTTATGCATCATCTTAGAGAAATTTTTTCCAAATGATAAAATTTTAGAAATGGTGATTAGATGTGTATTTACTTTTCACAAAATATTTATTTTCATGTTCTATAAAAAATGAATTTGTTTACTATTTGCAAAAGATATATGATACATAAATTGATAATTAATCTCATGATATTATGAGATATGGTGCAAAAAAGTAAAATAAAAAAAAGGGATTTGACATTTCAATGCCCCCTTAAATACTTAATCCCCAATTTCATGACTAAAATTCATAAAAATGTCACCAGAGTCAAACGAGTTTTTTTTTTTTTTACTTTTTTGCCCACGAACCCATGATATCATGGGATCTAAATGTTAGAAGTTGAAAATCTATCTGGATCACATGATATCATTGGTTTTTTAAAAAAAAGGAGTACCAGAGTCAAACAACTCTGGTGACATTTTATGAATTTTAGTCATAAAATTGGAACTTGAGTATTTAAGGGGCATTGAAATGTCAAATCTCCTAAAAAAATAATGTTGATAAGAGTCAACGACACTGTGACGTTCTCTAAATTTGGGTCATGAAATTGGGAGTAAATCAATATGTCAAAACCTTATTTTTTTATTACTAAGACTGAGCCCATTTGGATCCTAAACCAAGTGCAGGTACTTTGACTTGAGAAAATGACAGTTCATGCCTTTGTATAACCTGAGTTACAGTTAAGATACACTTGTTTTGCTCTTTACTATGAGCAATTGCAGGTAATTAGAGAAACAGGTAATTAGGATTACAGGTACCTTGATTACAAAGCAGCCAAGTTCTGAAGATCCAAACATGGCCTTTGGTCTGCAAATTAGCTGTGGTTGGACCTATCATCTGAAAATTTTTATGAGCCTTTTGTTCTGAACCACTGAGTTTTTCTTCTACTAAATGAATCATTTCAGGTGAGAAGAACCCGGATAAGCCAACGGATGAGAAAATTACAGGAACTTGTTCCTAACATGGACAGGGTAGTGATTAGTGACACTACACTTTCTTCCCTCTAACAAAACGTCTTGACAATCTCAAATTCTTCTCTCCAATGTTTTGCAGCAAACGAGCACCGCAGACATGTTGGATTTTGCTGTGGATTACATTAAAGACCTCCAGAGACAGGTGAAGGTACTCAGAGAGGAACCCAAGACCCCCTTCCTCTGTTTATGAAGTTATATTTCATTCCCCATTTTTCATCACTGGCTCTTCTTTTCTTTCAGACGCTTTCGGATATTCGAGAAAGCTGCATTTGTTTGAGCAAGCAAAAGCCATACACAGATCCTGTTGTGTGACTTTTCGCTTCGCTTCTGTGAAGGAAAATAATCTAGATGGAAAGGTAATGGAGGGAAGGATGAGATTCTCACGGGTGAAAAAATGGAGAGAGCGGGGGGTGGTGGGGGTGGCTGTGAATCTCAGCTATTAGATCCCAGAAAGTAGGATAATGGAGCTGCCTCTCGACAAAGAACGAATGTATATATGTGTTGCATTTAGTTCACCTTTGTTAATTGTAGTTTATCACTTTAACTGTTCGCTGAGCTAGTCAGGGACACTTGTAATGTGTGTCTGCATGATAACTTAAGAATTTAGAGTTTTACCTTATGAGTGACGGTATTTTAAAATTTCTTACAAAACAGTTCGTACGATAAAAGAGGATGCGAAATGATAAATTTGTCCTAAAATTAGGATATCCTACAACACCCGTAAGATATAGGATATAGCACAATTCGGTATCTTGATATACTAGGTGGTCCAGGTCCTCATCTTTTTCTCTAACTCAAGAAACTTTTTTTCTCTTTGCATTGTTGGGTAAGCAAGATTCTTTCTCTACAGGCATAGGAGGCAATATTGTGATTTTTGCATCATGTTTTTTTATACAAATAATTATGCAAAAGATATTAAATGTCAATGCCCACAAGATAAAACTCAAGTTAAGGGCAGGTCAAAATCTTATCGGAAAAAGGTCAGTTCATCAATTGAAAACAACATTTACAACCGCCCAAAGTGATTCCCACGTCACAAATGAGTTCACCTTCCTATACAACAAGGGCACACTCGTTTCCCACGTCACAAATGACTTCACTTTCCTATACAACAATGTTACACCCGTGACTCAAACACTCGACCTACTGGTTTTGATACCATTTATAGGATCTTACATTCCATTGAGCTACCACTTATCCCAAAATCAAATGGTGATGAAAAACGACACAATAATAATTTTATGGTGTGTGAGATGACACCATCATAATTATGAGTGGGGGTGGAAGTTGAGCTCAACATTATGCTTTGTACCTTTTTAGAGAGAGAGAGAGAGAGAGAGAGAGAGAGAGAGAGAGAGAGAGTGGAGGAGTGAGACCTCAGCCCTCCAATGAGAGAAAATGTGGCTGCAGGTTACCCTGACACGTTGCATGTGGGATGGAGTGCTTCAAATTCAAAAGGCAAAGAAAGGGGTAGTGAATGTGGAAAGAGCAAACCATAATGAGTGGGGGTGAAACGAACTTGGATGAAATGATAAATATAGTAGTTTGAAACATGTCATTCAAATCCAATCCAATCGCCAGTCCACCAAAGCAGAAAGGATTGATTCATGATCAGTGCACTGCACCTTTTGCTGAACGGGCCAGAGACGCATAATTTTAGAAATAACGATTTTTTAAAATGGCTATAGCTAAGTATCATCTGAGTATCAATTAGTACACTGACATGTATAGCCAATACGGCTGGTGGCACCAAGGCTGTTAAAAGGTCAAAGGACAAAATCTGTATTGACTAAGTAGGATTTTCACTTTTTAGAGGATTCTCTCTATAAACAAATAACGTCATAATACTCAGGTTAGGATTTCCAATGAGAGTTTCATATTTGGATGGAGGGAGGATTCCTACAAATTGTAGAATGTATGATCTAATGATAATAAATATTTTTATAAAAAATTTTAAAATCTATGAGAAATTAAGACCTCAACTTTAACCTCAAAGTTGTTTGTGATTATCTAGAAAATCTAAACGGTTCAAATCGTGCAAAGAGGGCTCACAAGAATAAGAAATTAATATTTTAGTACCTAGACATTTTTGTAAATATCTAAAGATATAGTAAGGATCAACGGTTGAAATTTGGTCAAGTAGTCGTGTTTGATCTTCCAAAAATAACTACCGGTCCAGATCATAATCGTGGGGCCCACAAGAACCATAAAATTGAAAAGAATGGACTGGTCTCCATCCTGATTTTGGCCCAACAGAATCTCAAAATTGGGTCATCTAACGGTTTGGACTTTTTTTGCATATTTCTCAAGATCTAAGATGAATCAACTGCTGAAATTTGGTGACATGGCCGTTTTGGATTGTTTAAACATTATTAACGGTTTGGATCTTGATTTTGGGACCAAAAGATGCATTAAAAATGCAAAAAAGGTCAAAACCATATTAACATCTCAATCACTGTAGCTACACTGTAACTCCGCCTTTCCACTCATACATGGATCCACTCGGTTCGACGGGGGGGGGGGGGGGGGGGGGGGGGGGCTCAAAATCCTCTCCCAACCAATCATGGGAAATCCTCAAAAACGTGAAAAATGGAGAGGAGGGGGAGGGGGAGGGGGAGGTTGGTATGCAAATAACCACATGAGAGGAAAGCTCATGTCATTCCTATCAAAATCCTCTCCCAATCAATCATGGAAAATTCTCAAAAACGTGGAAAATGAAAATGATTCCACCGCCATGCCCTTTGCCAAACGTGCTCTTAGATTCTTTTTCTTGGGATTTTGGACGTGTGGCTACCTTAGATGAGATATTTGCGCTACACTTGAAGTTTAAATATTTTTTGTAGAATTATTCATAGAGCAAAAGTGTAATATCTTATAGATATAGGAATAATTAGTTAAATAAATTTAAAATGGTATAGAGTCAGTCGGTCACGAATTCAAATCCCAAGAGGAACGACTCAGCAAAAAAAAAACGTGCCGCCAAAAGTGCGCAGACCGAGTTCCACTTGAAGAGTGGGCTCCACCCCACCCAAAGGGGGATATTAAAAAGTATTATAACGCGAGGTCAGGAATCCTACCTTTAAAAACAGTCTGGATGAATGTTCCATCGAGTGCATAGCGCAAGAAAGAACTTTCCTATAAATCTATTAATAGAGCATATATACAAAATTCAATTCCAAAAAGTGACAAATGCTTTTTGAAAGCAGTCGAGGTTTGCTTCTCAATAAGCTAGTTTTTTTACTTTTATATATCTAAAAAATCCTTTTAAAAATATAATAATCAAACCAGCTTTTAAAGATTTTGAATTTCTAAAAATACAAAAAGCATTTATACCAGTTTTAGAAGTCCAATCAAACACTAGGGGTGTACACCGAGTTTCCAAACCCGGCCCGACCCGGTAACCCGACCCGACCCGAACGTATTCGAGCGGGTGTAACATGGTCTTACACCGGGTCGGGTCAAACCCAACCCGGAACATACTAATCCGGACCGGGTGCCGGGTTAAGGATTTTTAGTTAATCGGGTTATCGGGTGACCCGATACCCGGTTATAAAAAAATATTAAAAAAATAACTTTTATATACTAATTAGCTGATTTAGAAATAAACTTTGAAATAAAGTTTTGTGGAAAGTTTTGTGGTTAAACTTGGATTTAGATGATAAAATCTTCATTTCACAGAAGTTGTTATTTTATCTCCATGCATTTTATCAAAAAAAGATTCAGATTGAAAAAAAAAAAAATTAAAATTTGTAACCGGGTTACCCGGTAAACCCGGTAACCCGAACCCGACAAACCCGGCTATAGCTAACCGGGCATTCGGTCGAGTTCCCGATGTGCATAAACTAATCGTGTCCGGTCAAACCCGGCCCGATAACCTGGAACCCGACCCGATATACACCCCTATCAAACACACCCTAAGAAGTTTAACTATAACGCCATATGTCATTATTGTTACTTTTTGTCTAATGTATATAAACACCTCTTCTTGTTTAATCCAATCTTCTCAGCAACGTCTATTCTCTTGCTTTTTGAACTAGTAATAATATTAATTTGGCACTATTAAGTAACTATTGTATTTTATCATAATAAATTTGAAAGATGTAAAATTTAAAGAGATAAAACCAATGACTATGATCATTTAATTTGACTAAAATTGAAATCGCCCGCAAATGTCGTCACTACATTGTTTGAATTAGTACATGCACGTCCAAATTTCTTGATTCACCACGTTAAAGACCAATGCCTTCTCTCTCCTTTGGTATAGTTGATCAATCGTTTTGTTTTTTTTTTTTTTTAAATCTAAAAAAGGAACACTACATTCACTTGAAAATTCTAATAATATATTATGTAACCACAAAAGAACAAAAAATTTAAAATAACGCTCTAAGGTGAAAAGAATTCACTCGCTTAATCTACAAACTAATGCACTTAACTATAGATAAATAAAATTTTACAGCTTATTCAGCTGGAAAAAAATCTATAGCCTTCAAAGTTTTGCAGAATATAGACCCATTAAAAACGTCTTATAACAGTGAGGGATTGATAGGCACACAAAATGTGGCAGATAATCTATATATAAAATGCAAATTCTAAATTTTTTCTTTTTGGACTTTCGGACCTTTTTTTTTTTTGTTGAAAGTTCTCATTTTTTTTTTCTAAATCATTCACACCTATGCATATCACCATTATGGCAGACATCCATGTTTTTGGAAAATCAATACTGATCCGATATCCACATCTAAAATCATTCACACCCATATGGCCTCTTACCCTAGTGTTAAGAGTTTGTTCTTGCCTGCGTACCTAGGTAGACACATTTCCACACCTGAAGTTGTGCTACCTCACCAAAGGTGAGCCAATGTTTACTCCCCTCACCAGATGGCTCCCTTGCCAAAGGGCTTGGGGGGCCGCCACCCCCCCCCACCCCCCAAAAGCTGAGATACCAAAAAAAAAAAAAAAAAAAAAAAATCAATGTAATTAGATATCTAATTTGGTCTGGCTCCATATCGACAGGAGATGAGATTAGCTGGATTAGGATTAGGATTAGATAGTGTTTGTAAATGAGCACCGGAAGCATTGATATGTGGAGAAATGTCTCCAGTGAAAAAGTTCTCCACCACCGGTGCTCACCTAGCACGAACAGGCGTATGGTGCAAATCTGGGCATGTGGCCCCATTCTGGATCCATCCAAATGGACCAAACCCAGAAACTCCTCTGAACCCCATTTTACAAATAATCTCTCATGGATTTATGGGTACTGCACTGTTTCTTGGCAGGAAAGAGTTACAGTAGAATGTATCTTGTTCATCTCGACAAAATGGGAGGAATAGCTATCCCAATGCCAAAAATATCTAGATGTTCAGTAGCTTTTAGATGGCTTCTCTTGCATTGCCAACAATCCTCTACATGGGACACCACCTACTGGGGCCCATTTTAATTTTATCACTGATCCAAGTGGAGCACACTCACAGCCCCCTTTAGTAGTTACATATTCCATGGATTTAAATCGATCTGAATGGACTATACCTTTGAATTTTGGGTCATTATTTTAATATAAAGGAATTCAAGTTGTGGTACATAAAATCAAGAGAGTAGAAAAATCAGATTGACTTGAAACTCCATATCTTCGCCACATACTCACTACCCATGTACCATGATTTAGAGGGCCCATCAGCCAAACAATATTCTTGTATATCTGATCATGTGCACCACCTAATAAGGCCCACTTTATCACCAATACGAGTAGAGCCCCCCCCCCCCCCCCCCCCCTCACAAAATCTCATGAGTGCGCACTAATCTGAATGAACTGAACTGTTGGATCAAGTGTCATTTTTTTTTTCTTTTTCTAATATAAAGGTGTTGAACTTGTGATCCATAGATCAAGAAGTTGGAAGCATTGATATAACTTCAAACTTCATATCTAGGGCTATGACTGCTCATTAAAAGACTGCCCCGAAACCTGTGTCCAAGGATCAATCCTTAGGCTGCTACAGAGATTAGAAGCTCTTTGCAATGGGATATGAGGAACTTCTCAACTTGGAGGCATTTTAAGTGGAAGCAGGTAAAATGGTTCTATAAGAAAAGGTGAAACGTCGTGGGCAAATAAAAAAAAATTGATTTCTCTATTTTTCACGTCTTCTTCTGCTGGAGTAAAAATTTCCAATGATCCATGCTACAAGAACACGTTCATTTTACCCATTGACAAGCTCACAAGCTTACCAAGGGCCTGTTCATTTATTAAAATTTTAAGAATTTTTGTTTGGAAAATTCTTGAATTCCTAGACAATGTGGTATTCCTAAATCCTCCTAATGGTATGAGCATTTTGGAATTACACAAAAATGCAAAGAATGTGGAATTTCAGGAATTCCTAGATGCCTATTGAGACTTATCATGTGTTGGAATTCATAAATCTTTATAAAAAAAAATACAAAATTTGAAAATACAAAAAGACATGATGTCATATCATATCTCAAAAATTTCAAGCACTAAAATTTCAAGTAAAAGAAAGTGAATCGAATCTTATTAATGTAGAACCTCCGCACCCGCACCCGCACATGCTTGTCTTCTCCTGCCGACGCGGCACTCGAATCCCTTGGACCGCACCCTCCATTACGTTCCGCTCAATGCTCATGAGAGAATTCTTCTAACATGCACTTTAAGTCCATCAGCGGGTCCGCCTATTAATTTAAATCAACATTCTACCCAAAAGACTTTAAATCATTCAAATAAAAGTGCATTGACTCTCTAAAAAAATCAAACTCCAGTAAAAAATCCACAAGTGGAGTCCACCTATAAATCCAAACCGTTGAAATAAATGTGGATCGATCTAATGTGCAGTCCCTTTCTTTTAACTCCAATAAAGACTTCTTTGTGCAAATAGATGATTCCCCTCTTTGCAGAATTTTGTTTTTATGGGAGAGAGGAATCTCACACTGTGCTTAAAAAAACTTTTATTTTGAGAAAAAATCAATTCAAAGTTTGCCTTCTTGGCGAGAGATATGTGTTGCGCTAAACAATAAAATAGTTTGACATAGAAAACCATAATAGATCTTTTCTCTATTGCGGATCTCTACATCCAAGTGTGCGCCTAACTTGTTCGCACACCAACATGGTTTTCTGCTACTCGGATTTTGTTTTTCATTAAGAGAGGAATCCTACATTTGCACCGTTCCCCACATGGAATTGAAATCCTCCCTATTGAGTTTATTTTCTCTCTTCCACAAAGAAGGATGTTGTACCAAACAATGAAACAACAAGCAATATGAAAAATCAAAATAATGATTCTCTATTACGGGATCTTCTCACCACACAAGCATACCAATGGCCTATTTGGCTGCAAGTATTTGGGATATTTTGTTTGGGATTTTGAAATTCTTCAAATGTTGTCCTCCATATAAAAATTCAAATGCCCAGGCCCCCTCGAGCATTCTGAATTCTGAGAATTCAAAAGGTTAAAAAGTGATATTTTATAAGCAAATATTTAGAATTCTAAAACCACACTGCATTTGGAATTAAAAGGGGTAAAAGATGAAACTAGTGCAAAAAATCCCCAACTACCCAATGTTAGAAATGCCTTGAACAAAAACAAAAGATTTGTTTGTGCAATCAGAGGTTTCCTCCCTACATTACCATCCCTTTTATAGAGAATTGAGATTCTCTCTATAAAAGAAAAATATTTTTTTTCTCTTTTATGCAATAAAAATTTATTGCACCAATCAAAATAACAGTGAGCTATTTGGAAAATCTGACGAATTTTATACCCTATTGGACTTGTTTGTACATTTTGAAGAGGACCGTGCTCCATGTGAATTTCTATTTTACGAGAAAGTGGAATTATACATTCCTACCACTTTCATGAAAAATTAAAATCTTTCCTTAAGAGAAAAATTAATTTATTTTTTTTTACTAGAAAAATGTATCACACCATGCAATCCAACCGTTGATTGCACGGAAAATCAGAGATACTCATCTCCATCAAGGAAACCCATCCCCCATTAGTCGTCACAAAAATGGGAATCCAATGATTTACATGGTAGGTAGGCCCGCCAGTCAATGGCCTATGGCAGGGCCCACCAGGCACGACCTGTGCCAGGGCCGTGCTGGGCCGAGGGAAGCAGCACGACCGGCCCGTTTTGGCACGGCATGCCACCCGATGAGCTGACCTATCCACAGCGGTCAGCCTGCCTGGCCTGCAGGCACTTTCTCTTTTCTAATATAAATTTTTATAATTCAGTTGAGTAATGTACCAATAGATAACTTTTTTATCTTTTTATCTCAAAAAGAGAATATTTGGATGTTCTTATGGCATTAGACATCCCGTTCTCTCCCTCCATGCATAATTCAATTTCTGTGTGTGCAGGCTCTCTCCCTAAATCTCATAGGTCCCGACTCCTGAGGCCCTTGACTATGTACCAATATAAGAAAAAGAGTTAAAAAAAACTTTGAGAATCTAGAATTGTGAACATGAGATACGCATGCACAATTATGAGGCAGAGAGGAGTGGAAACATTATGGCTTTCTAACCCTTCACTAGACTGTTATGATCATTAAGTTCTCCTTAAATGGTGCTGATTTGATAATTCCATGATGTGAGATCTTTCAATTCCCACCACCACAATGATTTGCGACCATCTGGTGGATTCCAACATTTTTCAGACCATCTAGGTGCACCCCAAATGATGCTACCCCTGTATTTTCTCAAGTCAATGGTCCCCATCAACATCCCATGGTTATGTCCAACAAAACTCATTATATTACTTGTAAATTTATGCAACACTGATTCCCAATAAAATCCTTCAACATTCAATGGGCCCATAGATTTGATGAGGAATTTGCATTGTAACCATGGCCCATATTTTATATGGTGAATGGTCCGGGTTAAAAATGAGCCTGCTGCTAATAACATATCCGTATTTAACATAAATGTATGAATAAAAAATTAATTAAAAAAAATTAAAGAGGCACGCAGAGCACGTTCCGCCGTGAAGGGAAAAATCCCAGGCCGGTGGTGCCGGAAATCCCTGGCACGCCGGACCGTAGTGGTCACTGTGGTCTACGTATAAAAAAAATATCTAAAAAGAAAGAGAAAGGAAAACCAGTCCCATTATATAATAATTATATAATTATATAATAACTAGGTAAAAGGTTGTCGTTGTGGAGCAAAATCATGATCGACCTGACCTGATTGATACCTTTTCAACCTTTTCTCCCTCTCTCCCCTTCCGTCTTGACCGATCCCCGACTTTTCTAGGGTTTCTCTTCCTCCTCCTCAGGAGACCGAACGAGGATCGAATCTTATCTGAATCGGAGAGAGATGTCGAGGTCATATGGAGACTTCAATCAGAAGATCGATTACGTATTCAAAGTCATCTTGATTGGTGATTCGGCGGTCGGGAAATCTCAGCTCCTTGCTCGATTTTCAAGGAACGAATTCAGTGTCGATTCCAAGGCGACGATCGGTGTCGAATTTCAGACGAGGACCCTCCTCATCGATCACAAGAACATCAAAGCCCAGATTTGGGATACAGCTGGTCAAGAAAGGTATCTTCTTTTTTTGCTTCCAACTCCATCCCATTTAGATTAGATCCTGAGCATTGAATTTCAAATAGAAATGTGTTCATGTGATTGTTTCGATGATTTCCCAATATTTTCATCTGGGTTATTCCTAGTTGGTTTTTTTTTAACTATATTATGATTATTTTTTGTATACAGTGGATTAGCACAAGTCTTTCTTAGATGTCCCCAGATCCCCAAATTGATGGCATATGGCTCAGATGATGATAATAATACAGTCAATGAATTAGGTGAATTGCTTATTGTAATGAGTGTTTTTCTTGATTGGTGTTTGAATCATATTGAGACTTGCAGTAAATGTTTAAATTTCATGACATTAGATTGGATATCTTTTGTCTTAATGGATGACTGAGGACTACCCTGTATTATGGATGGATTCGCCAGTAAAATAGATAGGCTGACAGGCGGTTTAAAACTTTTGTGATAATCCAAGAATGAACTGTGATGGCTCAGGATAGACCGGAATGGAGAATCGGAATTTATGTATCCAAACGTACTTTGGACAAGGCTTTGATGATGATGATGTGTGCTTTATGACCTTACTGTAGATCATCAGTATATGGTGCCGAATCTAGCAAGCTGATATACAATTAATCTTCTTCTAAAAAGGAAAACGATTTCTCACTCATTTGCTAGTGAAAATAGATTTAAAGCTAAGGTACCCACAAACTACACATTCTTTAAGTATGATTACTGTATCACTTGTTGGATTACATTTCTCTTCTTGGGCTAGCTTTAGAGAACTTTATTTGGCTACAACTAGCTAAATATGCTCATGGGCATCATGCATCTTAATTGATCTGCCTTCATCTTGTTTAAAGCCTTGTAACACATATCTAATCTGGGGTAGGCTTTGTGTGTGCTATTTCTCCAGTCATCCATTTTTAGTGCTAAATTCTTTTTGCCCTGCAATATAATATATTGTGTATAACTACTTCCTTCCAAGGAGGTCGATCCCTTTTCCTAGTACCTTTTTGTCAATTAATCTGTATTCTGTAGATTTTGAATGGATTGGATCTTTTGTTCTCCAGACTAATGACAATTTATTCAACAGAAAACTGTGATATATTATTTTTAAGTCTGTCTTTGATTGCAGCCATAGTCACCAAGCTATGTTATTTTTGCAATAGTTACTGTGCATGAATTTAAACCTCCTAACAGCTTCATCTTTAGCTTTTGTTTTGCTTACTTTCAGTACTGGGCTAGTAGAAAATATCTTGAATTAATTTGATTAAAGTACTCCTGCAAAAGTAAGGCCTTCATTCTCATTTGTCAAATCCAAGGATAGATATTCTTCACGGAAAAAAAAAAAAAAAAACATATAGGAAAAATCATTTGTGACTTTCAGCTTTTTGTGAAGATAATAATATCCTCAAAATCTAATCTTAACTACTCATCTTTTAAGCAGTTTGGCCGACCCTATCTCTGATGTGTAATCTGTGTCAGTATTCAACACAGGTTTTGCTTTTTTGTCTGAATGTCTGTCTTAAATAGAATAGAAACACCAAATGAAACAAGTACATGTTTTTTAGCCTGCAACCCCAAAATAAACAGCCTTCTAAAAATGATGAGTCTAGAATGTGAGAGTCTTAAATAGAGAGATTAACTGGGCATTGCTAATTCATATGAAATGCCCCTGGCTTTATTTTCTGTAACTAATCTGTTTCATTTGATTGGCTATCAAAACCAGAATCCTGTTTATTCAGATCATTGTTTACAGTTCTCTGAGAATTGAGGCTAACCTTCGTATTAGTTGTACAAATAGTTTTAGCTTTCACCAGTCATTTATTGGCACCTTGATGATGGCTTCAGGTACCGTGCAGTGACTAGTGCTTACTACAGAGGAGCAGTTGGGGCAATGGTGGTATATGACATAACCAAGCGCCAGTCTTTTGACCATGTGGCTAGATGGCTGGAGGAGCTCCGAGGACATGCTGATAAGAATATCGTCATCATGCTGATTGGAAACAAGTCGGACCTGGGGTCCCTGCGGGCAGTTTCTACAGAGGATGCCAAGGAGTTCGCACAGAGAGAAAACCTCTTCTTCATGGAGACTTCTGCCCTGGAAGCTACCAATGTAGAGTCTGCCTTTGTAACCATCTTAACAGAGATCTACCGAATAGTTGGCAAGAAATCCTTGATTGCCAATGATGAACAGGAAGGAGGTAAATCGGCACTTCTCAAGGGAACCAATATTGCTGTCCCTACCCAGGAGCAGAATGTGGTAGGTAGCAAGTCCATGTGTTGCTCATCCACGTAGGAAAACTCACTGTAATGACTGTCTTATAAAATCCTTTACTCTTTTTTCCCCTTTAAAATGAACTTTTCTCTTTCTTAAGAGGAATTTATTTTCATTGAGCTGTTGTGAAAGCTTGTAGTATGATTAAAGAATGAGAATTCAAAAGTTCAGAAGGTTTTTGATATTTTTCAGCTACAAATGGTAGAAGAAGTAACTTTCTTTGTTGGTTTGGTCATGTGAGATCAAGCAGTTTCTATTTTTACTGCTGCTTATGTCAAATTTAGAATATTGGAATAGAGATTAGGGGATAAAAAAAATAAAAATAAAAAAGAGGCATGAGCTGAAAAATCCGGAAATCTCCTGTCATGGAGGTTATTTTTCCTTCTATTCTACTAATAAACCAATGGAAATTGCAGAAACGGGACTGTATTAAGTTAAGTTTTACTTAATGATCAATTGTGGGACCTATTAATCCAGGTGGATTACTTAAATTATCAGTTTTATGATTTTATTAAATTATCAGTTTTATGATTTTATCTGATCTATAGTTGAAAGTATTCAATGCAGAAGCAATAGATGTAAGTATGGGTATTCCAAGGAATTGTTTGACTTGGTGCTGCTACTGAAAGTTGGAACTATTAAATAGGATGACAGGCAAGATGACTAGGGTCGTGGATTCAACATAGGAAAAAAAAAAACTATAGTCATTGATTCAAAGCTTAAATGATCATCTCTTTGTGTCTCAATAACGTTGTTCCCATGCAGTGTTATGAAAAGGTGACATGGAACATCATCGGCCGGAATTTTTTCTTTCGTTTTGCATTTGAATTGAACTTCTGCGACGCACATGCGCACACTATATCCCTAGCCAGCTGAGCAAAAGATGAGGCTAGGGCAATGGATTTCACCATTCACAGCAGCAATATATGTCCCTAGCTAGTAGGGCAAACGCTGGAGGCTCTGGCGGCTAATTATTAATGGTGTTAGTTATTTAAGATTTTAACACAGATCCAAATTACTGTCAATGGACAAATCCAAAATGCTGTTGGTGGATTTTTGGTAAAATTATTCATTTGGCAGAGAGAATGTAAAAGGTAAAAGAAAGGGAAAGAAAAGAATTCAAGTAATTTTGCAATAGGACTTCGATGTCCATTACCAATTAAGCTACCCATTTCTTAACGCACCCACTAAAGTGGTTGGGGGTGGGGAAGGGAAAGGGTGGCAGCAATTGCCACCTTTGACTGAGCTTGACCCGGCAATCACCTATAGAATTAAAGATCATAGGGATGACCAGACCCATGACATGCTCATCTCTGGCCGTTCCTATATCTTGCCACTGGAAAAAAAAAATTTTTTGCCTATGAGACTGTCATCATAGATAGATGACATTTTGGATCTAATGACTAATTGATCTGGATAGAAACCACTGAGCTCCATCTTGGCTGGAGATATTGACTTGGTTACAGGGTTCATCACCCTCCCTTTTAACCATGCCTCTTGGACTTCCACACATCTTGCCTTGAAATGCCTGTCAACAGAAAGGGTAACCATGGTACGAAATACATTTAGTGGTTTTTACGTATACCCAACTCCTCTTGTTATTGTTTTACAATTATAGGTAGCCATCTCCCTTTTAACTTCAAAAAATCAACATCTTCCCCAATCTAGAACTCTCTGTCCACCTTGACTTGTAATCAAAGTCCAATTTTTTGACCATTGATGAAATCTGACACGTTAAGAAGTTTTTTCTTAGATAGAACTAACTGAGAGTGGTAATTCTACCTGAACACTGAATTTGATTTAATGGTCTTTGTGTGTTATCTCTTTTAATTTAATCTGAATATGTGTGTTTAAGAAAATGTTTGTGCTCGTAGGACGAATTACAGTAGATTTCATCAATCTACTGAAAATAGGCAGTCTGACGGTCAAAGTTGTTGACCAAGATTATCAAGTATTGAGAATCCCGAGGGGACAAAATCCTCTTGGGCCCACCTTTGAATTACGCGGATCCCCGGCAAAGAATTTTCTCTTCGATGTGGTCATTGATCGGACTGCCCGTGGACCTTCATTTGCGTGCGTCTGGTTTTCCAATGGAGGAGAACTCTACAAATGATTCCATCTCCTCTGTCGCTTTGACTTGGTCTAATCCAAAGCACAAGAGTGGAAATGATTGGGCGAACATACGAAGATTTTATCAGGATGATACATGAGTGAATCAATCACGGTGACTCACGCTACTATGAACAGAGACATCCAAATATTCAAATACATTACTATGAACAAAGATGTCCATATACATGGTAGGTTGCTCACGTTTATAGCAGGTTGCTCGTATTGACCTGACAGATCCCGATTAATCTACTTATGATTACCGTAGGGGAAATCCTCTGGGAATTTAAACTCGTGGAAATCCATAGTGGGCCCACTATTTAAAAATATGAAGCCCACAAATTATACACTCTCCTAAATCCTTACAGACAGGAGTTGGTCCACTGTAAAATCTCATAATCATAATTAAAATCTTATTTCAACTATGTTGAGGTCATTATGCTTCTTCATTTTAATTGATATTCAACAAAATTTTCAAATAAGCTGTACTTTTTTATATTCATCTATTTTTACACACTCAAACTAACTATCTAATAAGTCTTCTTTGTCCTGCTCTTTCATTGAAGGGCTATCAACCATCATAAATTCATAATCAAACTTTTTTGGACACTCCATGCACTCTGAGCCGGTTAGATTTTGGATAGAGAGATTCTTTTCTATTAACTCCCCTCTGGCTGAAAGCCTCAGAGGATCCCTCCTGTGGGTGCCTGCGCTCCCGCGGACTTGTCAATATATTTAACCATTTTCAGTCTCTCTCAGTTCAACGCATCAGGCTTTCTTCCATCGCTCTCCAACTCGTCCGTCCATTTTCTTCTCTTGTTCAAAAACACAGAACACTTTCCATTTCGTAATCTGACCTTATAAACAGATTCGATTCATAATATCTGCTAAGAACTACCGAAAGATCCTCAATCATTTCCTTCGCTACTTTTGGAAAAGCGATTGCATCTCTTGTCAGCAATCGACTCTTCAGGTGAGTTTCCACCCCCAATCACTATCCAAAACTTCGCAGAATGAATCGCGTTTTCCAATCAGCTTTTCCCCAATCACTATCCAAAACTTCGCAGAATCGCGTTTTCCAATCAGCTTTCTTCCGTACTCGATCGCTAACCACATGAGTTTCGTTCTTGTTTTCAGATTTCCAGAAGTTCCTCGCCATAAAACGGTCCAAATCTACATAAATCAGCAGTTACTTTCAAGATCTCGATGCCTTATTAGGGAAGATATTGAGGAATTTGAGATCTGATTTTCCAGTAAGATCATCTCTCTGTCTCTCATTTTTGCTTGATTGTTGTTGTTCGACGTTTGAATTTCCTTGATTTTGCAGGTTTTGATCGATATAACTAGTGAGAGTTGAAGAAGGGAATTGAAATAGATTATTCAATTACTGTGGAAATCTCGGGAGTCGGAGGAGGAAGATGTGAATGGATCGAAGAGGATCTACGGTGGTGGCGATCGAGTGCTTGACAGGTAGCTCGAAAGCAGAGGAATGGAGCGAGAAAATGCTCCAGACGGGAGATATCGTGGAGGAGATCAAGATCGGGAGCTCCTCGACCGTCCGATCTCCCTTCAAGAACGGGAAGAGCGGGATCCAGAAGCTTCTCCATGGCTCCTTCAAGAAGAAGGAGACGTTGGTGCTGGTTCGAGTGCGGCGCGGAGAGGAGGAGCTCGTGGAGCTGCAGGCTTGCATCGTGCCGTTCGAGGAGAAGAAGAAGCAGTACGTGCTGCGTTCCATCCATGATCCCAACTACAACGTGGGGTTCGTTGATCGGACGGAGGGGGAGTGCTTTGCTCTCCAAGGTAAGCTTCTTCTTTTTTTTTACCAACTTCTCCCTCTCTTTCTGTGTTTGGGCATTTTTGTTAAAATCCTTGAATTATAAGTGGAGTTTCAAATTTGCACCTGTTGCATGTCTACTTTGACCTTTTAAATTCTCTGAATTTCAGCATCTTAGATGCTATTAGAGTGTACCCAATTTTTGAGAAATCTAAATTCCAACAACGAAGTTGCGGAAATGTCCAAAATAAGAATTTGTGTTAGGCATTTCTACAGAAATGTTAGTAGTTATCAATGAGATTCTTTATTTTATTAGTGGAACTTAATATTAAATGTAGTCCTTGGAATGTAACTTTTATCATTCAAATTCCCCAAGGTTTATCATCTGGATGTTGGATGTTGTGGGAATTTGGATAGGAAACCATTGGGAGGATGAAGAAAAACTTGTTTGGAATGTATTTTTGTGGGAGAGAAATCTAGAGAGAGAGAGAGAGGGAGGGAGAGAAAATGCCTCTTAAACAAGTTTTTATTTGTTCATTTCTGGAAAATACTATCAACCAAATGCCCCTAAAAGAAGCAACAGAAGTGCGTTTCGAATGTTATTTTTGAGGTTTTACTGTTTGCAATCCTAACCATTGATATATCGGGCTAACTGTGGATGGAGATGTCTCCTTCAATCTTCTGAATTGAATGAATAAAGCTTTATTCAGTGTACCTTTCCACTTGCACAAACTTCTTCTATATGGTTCCCCTTTTTGCCTGGACGCTACAGAACAAGAGACCTGTTCTCTTGCGGTTCCTTCTTGGTTGCTAGAAATTTTCAAGTCTTTGAATGACCTTTTTTTGGTGGCCTTTGGAGTTTGGACCCACACACAATCATTTTCTCTTTTGAAAGATGTAACGTCGGACCGTTAATCTAGTGTGTGGTGCACGTAGCTTAACTTTTTATCAGATACGAATTGATGCATAATCCTGTTCTTTTCAGTATCATTTGGGCTTTAGAAGGAATCCTCATATGAAAAAAAATTTTTTATTGAAGTGGGAAATGGGTCCTACAAGAACAGAGTGCAAAGTACCCAGCTATGTTGCTGCTGTGCCTGTAGCCCTGTACCTGAGCACAAACCATGTTTGAATGGATTTACATAATACCTTCAAAATCAAGTCTTCTTAAGTTTTCAAGACTAAAGACTAAATCCACTCAACTCAGTATTTGGATGCAGAGAAAAGGCAGAAAAATTACATGCTTTACATTTATTAACTATAAAACAGTTATCCCTACTTATTTTCTCCGTTTTCTCTGCGTCTAAATGTTAACTGGAGCACATTTATGTAAACCGGAATTCTGTGTCCATAATTTATTTTTTTTAGTATCATAAAAATGGTTTTGGACTAGGGGAAAATCAATTTGAAGCTCCTCCTTTTTTGTGTGAAAAAAATGCTGCAGCGAAAATGTGGAAATGAGGAAAATCAGAGTCTTTTCTACAACACCTAAAATCCTCCCGTGACCCCATCATACAGGAAGGCGTCCTTAATTCTCCCCAATTAAGATTTTACATGTGGTTGTATGGAACCTTGGCATGGAACCCACATTCTGGGATTCATACACCAGATCCATTTTTCCAATTTTCCTACACAAATAAATGCTTCATATCTTTTGTTAACAAGCACGATTTATGCACAGGTTCTAGAAGCTCGAGGGTGGTTTGTGCTCTAAGCAGAGCTCAGCTTCAAGATGGATATGTGTCTTACCCGTGGGAGAAGAAGATGAAGGAGATACTGCCCATCTGTAATTTGAGCTGTTTCCTTTCTATCCTTCTCCTTCCAAAGGCATCAGATCATACTGCTTCTCGCTACAATGACCAGGAAGACACATTGACCAGGGCCAATGCTTGGCTCCATTCTTCTCAAGCATCTGGGGTCCCTATTGTCTTCATGAACGTTCAAACCGAGGCCCTTCTTACTAAGGTAAACAAACTTTTGTTGCATTAAGTAAAAAAAAATCATTTTTAAGTTAAAAAGGAAAAGAGAAAAAACAAGGTGGGCAACCATAGGAGGGTATTAAGCAGATGGGAAACATATCCATGGGATTATGGTTAATCACGATGGGCCACCATGTAAATTCATTTGGCTTGTCAATGAAGTACCTTGTACCTACTGACTGCACACTGGTATCACCTTCTATACCAACATATGGATCACATTACCAATGATCCAAACATGCCACTGTTGGAAAATTCCATCATGTGGGGCCACACATGTTACCATTAAATGTGTTATGCTATCTTTGGTTAAGCCTAATTGAAGTGATCTAATTAAGACTTAAAGATTTAAGGCTTAAGGGTATAATTGTCATGGGATTAATGTGTAGATACCAGAATACTAATTCTAATTTGATGAGGGAACAAACTAGAATTAGCAAATCTCATTATTATATATATTAGGGTTATGGTCCCCAATTCATATGGTAAGTTCCTATTCTCTCTGACATCCCATCATCAGAAAGAAGGTTTCTCTGGGCAGCCATATTGGATTGGAAGATCAACAACCTGCGAATAATTTTCACAATGGATCAAGGTATGTTTTCCGCTTTACATCTCTCGATGATTTGACATGGAGGATCTTGGTTGTTTAAAGTTTTTCTAGATCATAGATCTAGATCTTGTTTTCTAACAGCCACCTCTTTGATGGGTGGGCCAAAGCTTGAGATTGCACCAATCATGGGCATCCAATGAAGGGAATGTCTTCGGTGGTTAATGGAAACAGTTTAAGGGCCCATTTGTATACATATGAATTATGATACATCCAAATTGAATGCATAGGAACTCATAGTTGAATAAGCTCCATTTTTTATTATTATTAAAGTGGTGATGGGTGAAGGGACCTAGGATTTGAATTACTAGGGTGATGGCTAGGTATTCATTTTTCATCTTCCCTAGATTCAATTTCCATAATAGGAATAACCACTTACGGCAAGAATTCCAATGTATTATGTGCAAACAAATAGAATACATAGTGGATATCATACAATCTGTTGGTAAAGGTTTTAAACCAATTCTAAATTATTTCTTTTGTCGATTTTTATAATCTGGTTCACGCCAGTCTTCAAGTGATTGTATAAATTTACAGTACACTACACTCATGTAACCAGATATCGGGAGAAATGGCTTCTTCAACTGTCAATGCAGGGTCATTGTCTGACCTTGGGAATCTCACAAATGTCAGTCTTTATGGGTTTGAAGATTACCATGGTCTTGACATTGGAGTCATAAGAGCAGTTCGTCTGTGGTATGCTCCCATCGCAGGAGAAGTTGCAGTGGAGATCACGCTACAAGAAGGCGATTCCAAGCTTGGCTTTGCCATTAGTCGGACAGAAGAGGTCTCTTTCACTTCCCCTCTGTTGATTTTCATATCTTTTTTGGGAGACTAAACTTCACCAGGTTCCAAATAGGACACAATTCGTGAGTCTCTGGTATACCTTTGGGTTCACCTATGAAAAATCTGAACTCTTGTATAAGCCTTCCCTAAAATTCACAAAAAGAACAGTTGGGGCCACTGTCATGTTTATCCCTATAATCACTTGGATCTTCCATTACAGTTGATTCAGGCTTTTTATAGTAATCAATCTTGCAGTAGCCTAATGCTTATTCGGAGTAAAATTTGTAATAGGCATTTATTTTGAGTAATTTGGGTCCAACCAAAAGGTAGCCATCACGCCTTAAGGTCCATCGGTCAGTCGAGAGTAATATCTCATTATATCATTATTATTATTATTATTAGAGATTTTATGCATCATTTCCTCTTTAACTTGATTTTCACATACTAGTGACAAAAAATATAAAAAATGTTTCAAGAGTGCCTTAACTGTACTTTTTTTTTTTACCGTCATATACCTAACCCACAATATTATTGGATATCCAGCCTTAAGCTCCACTTCTGACATCCCCTCCTCATCTGCTTCACCTCCTCGTTTTCTTTGCCCCTCCTCTGCATTTCTATCATTCAAGAGGCTCCCATATCAGTAATTCCACCTCCTTTTTCATCTAAAACATGAATATGGTAGTGCCAGAGAGCAGCAGAAGCAGCCTTGATGTAAGGGAGTAGTATGAGAGCTGAAGACAAAAGTGGAGTGGAGAGGTCACCGGCGAAGGGGATGACCCTCCTCTGCTTCTCATGTATGCCATTTGCAGATTTGAATGATTTTCTTCTGTGGATTGTGTTTCTGGGAAGGTCTTATTTTTGTCAGCAGTCAAGCCACTCTTTGTGACATTTTGTTTTTTGTCACTAGTCGTGGAAATTAAATTTAAAAGGTACTAATATCATGCCTATATTTTTTTGCCTCTTTAACTTCCACTTGTTGACAGGGCTTCATCTACATATCTTCTGTGATTGATGATGACAACAACGAAACAGCATCGACCCGCTCTGGGCTTAGACAACTGTACAGGGAAGCAACAAGCGCATCCAAGCTCTTGGTGATATCAAGGCTTTCAAATGAGAAAGTCCTTCCATGGATAGTTTCTTCATCAGGTGCTATCCGATGTTTTGACACTGTATCCCTGAGTCATAAACTCTCACTGCACCGGCACGCGCTGCGACCCATCCTCATCCACCTCTTCATGTGGGATCGAACACTGCCTCTCCCCAATGAAGGCATTGCCGGGTGGAGATCCTCATCTCCTCCACCTCTCTTGACCAAGCACCCACGACTTCCGAGTGCGGCATCTGGGCCAAGGCTCGACGGAGATACGGTTGGAGATTTGTCTTTCAGGTTCCACGACTTTTCACTTGGTGACAATTGGGTGTAAATTTTCTGTTTGTTCTTGTTCTTTCTCTCTGCAATTGTATATACATAACAAGAGACTGTTGTTTATTGTTTTAGCGTGGCTTGTGCTCACATTTAAGTGGCAATGTTCCAATAATTTATCTTAAAAGTAAATGTCAAATCAATATTATAGATTATGTTGTGCAAAATAATAGTATATTTTCCCATAAATTATACTTACACTTATTCTCTTGAGCTAAAGTATTTTGTGGTGAGATGAGAAGTAAACAACCGATAAATTTATCAATTTTAATTTATTTTTATTTTATAAAGCAAATTTCTTTGAAGACTGAGTAAGCAGGGGTAAAATTCATTAGATGCTGTCAAGCCCTTTGATTTAAGGTTAAAATTCAGGCCTGCGTGGCATCCATATAATGCATAATTCTTATATCTTGTTGGAGAAAAACAAAAGGGCAACACCAAAGAGTTATTGTCTGCAATGTCAACTAAAATGACTAGGACCCTACTAATAGAATATCCGCTCAGATAGGATCCACCATATGCTTATCAAACCCATCCTTTATTATCTCCACATGCGTGGGACTAATCCACAAATGAATCCAATTGGTCGGGGTGCTCATGGACCGGACTTGGATATATAATAGGGGTCCATCTAGTATTGGGCCGGCTTGGATTAAATGATATGAAGCCCAGAGCCTAGCCTGGGCCATGACCACCACCACTCATGGTGAATAGATTAGTTGGATCCAATTATGTGGATCCACTGTAAGTTAAGAGTCCATTTGGATGTTAAAAGAATAAAATATTTATAAATTTAAATATTATAAGAATAAAATAGTACAGAATAACATATTTATAAATTTAAATATTGTAAGAATAAAATAGTATAGAATAACATATTTATAAATTTAAATATTGTAAGAATAAAATAGTGTGATATTAAAATATTGTAATGTGTTGTACAACTCATTTTAAAATGTGTTAGAATTTTAATATATATATAACTCAAGATAACAATAAATTAATGTCATTGATCATAGTAAAGTTCATTATTAGAATAATTTTTTATTAAAAACTTTAACTTATATATAATTACCACATTTGGATGATAAAGTAGTGTGGTAAAGTAAAGTTTAATTATCATGTTTATTTTACCATAATCCACTTTTATTTATCACATAAAATTATGGTAAACTGTAGTAAAGTAAATCCAATACAAATGCAACTATTTTAATACTTTATCTCCCTTTTTACTTCACCGTATACTTCACATCACCTTACTTTACCTCACTATTTTTCATGATGTGACATAAGCCTCTATTTTATTTTACCACAAGTGTAAACAAATATGCCTTGACCTAAATGCGATATATTATCCATTCACTATGTTTACAAGAAAAGGCAATGTCATAAAGCAAAGTCTAGCTGCCATTTTACCATAAACTTTATCACAACCCACTTTTATTTTATAAACTTTATTACTTAACCATTCTCTCTCACTTTACTTCACCATATGGTACTTTATTTCACTTTTATCATGAAGTGACATTTACCTTTATTTTACTTTTACTTTACCATTCATGCAAATAAATACATCATAATAGATTTGGTGATGTAAAGTCATTACTTTACTCTACTACTTTGTAAACGTTATTTTGAAATATTTTTATATTATAGAAAGTTTTTTAAGAGGGAGTTATAGAAAAGAATATTGAGTTTTTTTAAAAGAAAATTACCCTTCCTTCATATTTTTCTTCGACTATCAAACGCACAATATTTTTTTTCTTATAAAATAAAACATTAAGATATTAAATCTCCATTATCTCTTACTTTGTCCCAGTTATATTTACGAAACATAGTGGAATTTTGAAATATAAGTCTATGTTGGGCCCCAATTATTAAATGTGAACATGGATCCGGTGTAACTTTCTCGCTCAAGGTCCAGATTGGCGTAATTGAAACGTACTAGGGCAAAAAGATTTGCCACAACATTTCCCGCTTCAATTTCAAAGAGAACTGCGATCCGCGTGAAGACCCTCGTTCTCAATCTTAAGCGTTCATTCAACTCAAATCCAACGGTTGATAAGCCTCTCTCCCCATCTCCAAATTCCCCTACTCGCGCCATCTTCCCTCTTCAAATACCCCTAGGCCCTAATCCATCAAACCCTCATCCTCATCTCATTCCCACCAAAACCCAATCTCTCTCAAACTCTCTTCCTCAATCAAAGTATCAAATGGCTCGCACGAAGCAGACGGCCAGGAAATCGACTGGCGGGAAGGCGCCACGCAAGCAGCTGGCTACAAAGGCCGCTCGGAAATCAGCTCCGGCAACGGGAGGCGTGAAGAAGCCCCACCGCTTCAGGCCGGGGACGGTGGCGCTGAGGGAGATCCGAAAGTACCAGAAGAGCACGGAGCTGCTGATCAGGAAGCTCCCCTTCCAGCGTCTGGTGAGAGAAATCGCACAGGACTTCAAGACCGATCTCAGGTTCCAGAGCACCGCTGTGGCCGCCCTGCAGGAAGCCGCTGAGGCCTACCTAGTTGGGCTGTTTGAGGACACCAATCTCTGCGCGATCCATGCGAAGAGGGTGACCATCATGCCCAAGGACATCCAGCTTGCCCGCAGGATCAGAGGCGAGAGGGCATAGAAGTAGAACTCTCTCTGATTAAAAGAAGCTAATGCTATCTGCTATCTGCTGCTTTTCTTACTTGTTTTTTTTTTCTCTAACTAGGAAGCTATGTAAATCTTTAGGTTTCTATGCAGTGGATGCTTTACTTGCACTTTTCTGATGTTTGGGTTTCTAATGGATAGAATTGAAGTAGTGATCTTTAATATTATTGTTCCTCTTTTTCTTCTTCAACTAAGAACTGTGTTTCTCCTCTTCTTTTTTTTCTTTTTTTCATAAAAAGTAGTGTGGCTCATTTCCTTTCTTCTGTGAAATGGACATTGTAGAGAAGCATATTTATTGATGGATTAATCTTTACCAATGGCTGCTAAAACTGCTGATTAGACACTATATTTAGTGCAAGTGGGTCAGCAATGTGTATAGGTTTCATTGTAACTTTTATTTCTTATAATTACTATGACCACTTTTATATTTTATTTTCTAAGTAACATGTCTATGCCAATTACCTTCATTGATTGATAGTCAACAGCTGTGGTTATAATTAATCAAGTGACAAAACCCACTTTAGAAAAGGTGTACTGTAATCTTATTTTTAGTTGTCATAGTTAATCTCATTAATTTAAATTGAATCATTTCTCTGATATTAAAAAGGGAAAAAAAAAATCCGAATCATGTTAGATCTTTTGATTCTTTACTTAAGAGTATTAGGCCTTTTATTATCCAAAGGTGGTTGATAACTTTTTGGATTCATAAAGTTCGATGAATAAAAATTAGAATGGGTAGCGCGTTGGGGTTGTAGAGATATTTGGGTCAGGGTGGTGAGATGTGGGCTTCCCCTTTTTTACATCAAACTCGTCAGATGATTCATTGTTATATAAGGTCCTAATACTCATCGATGGTCTCAGTCAAGCATTCATTAACCATGTGAGGTGCACAAACATTACAGGATGGAGCAACGGGCTGAAAAGGATAATGTGAGATGAGCTCCTAACCATGTGGTCTCCAGTACCCCTTTTTTTTTTTTCTTTGGGCAGGAAAGGATTCTGTGCCGGGGCATCTTTTTAGCCTAAAATGCTCCATCAACCATAACTGTCGAGAACAGCTCCTTACCACTCAAGTTGTAAGAATCAGCAATCTGGCTATTCAGTATTCAAGAATACTTGGGTATGCTGGCTCTTCCTATGGGCCCGTTTCTTTACTAGAATTCATAGAATTCATGTCTGGTGCTTGTCTGAGAATTTCAAATGCTGGCATTTGGAATACTGCTGAATTCTGAAATCTCGAATTCCCTGTTTCATTCAAATGCCTGAATTCCTGTCTGAGAATTATAAATCTCCTGGCTCCACAAATTTCATGTTTCATAGCTAAAAGAGTTTCTATCTGAAATTAGAACCATGTATGTATTAGTACTATACAAAAACAAGTGTAAATTGCCCACCAACAAGATCACACTATCAATCTCACACATCCAAAATATGTTAGCCCACTAATATGATTTATATAGGTTTGTTGGTTGTATCATCAGGTAATCCTCCTTTTCTCCTTTTATCAGGTCACAGGTCACCAAGTAATCAGGTCACCAAGTCACCAGGTAACAGGTCACCAAGTAATCAGGTCACCAAGTCACCAGGTAACAGGTCACCAAGTCACCAGGTAATAGGTCACCAGCCACTATTCTATATACATTAGGTTGTCCTCCTCACTCAACACAGTCACTCAACACAGAACTGAGTTCTGTGATCATGAAGTTCGGCGTCTGAATCCTACAGGTGGGCCATCTGATCAGACTGCTCTGAACTGGGTTCTGCTCAAGATTCAATCAACCCCTGGGCCATCTGATCAGACTGCTCTGAACTGGGTTCTGCTCAAGATTCAATCAACCCCTGGGTCCATCTGACCAGATTGCTCACGCGTCTGAATCCTACAGGTGGGCCAACCAGGAGCAGCTGATCAGACTGCTAGATCAGGTGGGCCAACCAGGACGGCTACTCACGGGTCCACATCTCTAAGATCACCCCGCCATGTCCGGCCCGATGATCGGTCCAGATCTGTGATCAGATCATCCAGTGGGTCCCACAACAGCATCTCGCCCACCCACTCTCCCTTCACACACGTTCTCGGAAGATGTGGTCGTCCGTCAAGCTCCTCCCGTTTCAAGCAACGAATTCCAAATCCTCCTGGCCATTCTTGAATTCCAAATCCTGCCTTTTTAGGGATTTTGAATTCTTGGAATTTCAAAAGCAAGTGAATTCTTGTAAAGAAACAAAGAATTCCTGACAGGAATTCAGAATTCCTAAACACCCTGAATTCCTGTCAGGAATTCTTCTAAAAGAACAGGCCCTATATGTGTAGGCTTTTTTTTCACTTGTGAGTTTTCTTAACATGTGTATGGACTCCTGTCCCATGTGAGTGGGCCGTCTTTTTGTTTGTGTGGGTTCTTTCTTGGCCTTAGGTCCCCTTGGCTGGGTAAAAATAAAAAAAATCATGATTGTTGTGGTTTAATCCTTCGAATGAAAAGATCGAAATGTGGAGGGAAAACCTTTTGGTGGGATCAATGATCATTTACTTATGGTTGCAAACGGGCATCCAATTTTTCAAGTACTTGAAAACTTTAACCTGCAAAAAATCAAGTCTGAAACCCAATTTAGGTTTCAATTAATCAACAGGTTTGGTTCCGGGTCCATCTAGGTTCTGACCCATGGACTCAGGATCCGACATATGAGCCTTAGATATTGCAAATTATATCTTAAAATCAATTATTTTTAGACATATTTATATATAATAATAGAAGTAGTAGATTTGATGCACTATTATAAATTGAATGATATGCTTATTTTAAGAAAAATTAAAATTAAAAATAAAAAGAAATTAGAATCAATTTTGAAATTAGATTCCAATCCTCTAGGTTGACCTAGTTTCAGAATCGAATCTGTGATTTTCTATCGGAACCGGGTTTGAAACCAACAAAATAAATTCTGAGTCAAAATCGAAACCATTATTTAGAAATGAATTCGATTTCGGATCCACTATGGTTCTGATCCAGAACCATACCTTTTGCAAAAAATGTGCATCTATATATTGTGTAAGCCTAACATGTTTAGTAATTAACACTAAGAATCAACCATGAGTTTGAAAGGACATTTAAGAATTACCCCATCTCCATCTCATTGAGATTGACTCCCACAATCACATGAGAGTCTGAGAGAACATTCCTTTCAAGGAAGGAACTCATTACTCATCTAGACATTCACCTTGATTCAATCATATATAACACTCAACCTATTCACTCTTTAACACTCCACTCAATCAATTCACCCAAACATTCCTATCAATGCAAAATCAAATTTCATTCAAGTCACTTAAGGCCATTAGACAACTTCCAATTTCTTTCAAAATTACATTCATATAAAATTTAATAATTCACCATATTAAGAACCTTACAACCTTCCGTCTATTCATTTCATATGAATACACAATTAACATTTTTACAATGCAAACATACATATGGTTGACTTTTTTTAATTTGTTTATTCTTCATACTCTTGGTTCATTTCTTTAATTGTTGCACTTAAAAGTTAATTCAGCACCAATAAACTTACAAAAGAAAGTTAAGATCTAGGATTTGCAAGAAGGAAAGATGATTAAGCATGCCAGTTTAACTAGAGCAACAAAGAGAAAAAAAATTAAAACTAGAAAAACAGTTGAGAAGAAAAAATATAAACAAGATAACAAGATTTGGAAAATCAGTTTTTGGGATGAACCAAGAACGTGTAGTAAGGTCATTGACTAAAATTATTGAAAAAAAAAAACTAATATTAATAAAAGAAAAAAAGAAGGTAAATTTTATAAACAAGATTTTGAAAATAGAGGATATATGGATGCAATATAGGGTTGAGGTTATCAAGATTAGGGACGATTCAGGTTCATTCGGCCATGGGATTTAAGTTCAGGTGTTGGGAACCGAGATTTCAATGATAGAGTTTAGGGTCTCTGCATTATGCATTATGGGTGATGAAGATTGTGAGATGGGGAGGTAGGATTTGGGGTTTGGGCTAAAGGAATTAGGGTCTCGGTGGAGCACATTTGAGGGAGAAGAAGACAACCATCAAAGAAGAAAGAGAAGAGGAAGATGACTAGAGGAGAGGGGGAAGAGCAATTCAAGCATTGTGTATATTTACCCCCTTTTTCATTGAAGAAACGAGAAGAGGAAGATGGAGCGTCGGGGAAGCATTTTCCCTCTTTTTTGATCTGCTTTTAGAGGGTTTTTCCACAAATTTGCCTCACAATCCAACGGTCCAAATAAGACTTCTTACAGATCGGTTCTCACCCAATCATTTTCCAAAATAAAATGCTTGTTATTTCCACCCACAAAATAAGAGTTATTTATCAGAATATGCTTGTATCCTTGCACTTTTGTGTATTTTTCGTTCTTTAACAAATAAGATGGGTTTTAAAAATACAAAAAGATGGTGCCCTTCACTGTACAGTGTACACTGTCCTTTTAAACTATTTGTTAACATTGAGTGATGAAAAAAGTATGGTATTAAAAGATCAAATGAATTTGAACAATTTGGATCTTGAAGATGGGAGGAAAAAGTCATCTGAAACATCCAAAATCTGAAAATCATTGTCAAACCACTAATATTCCAATGGCAAGGATACAACTAAAAAAAAGTCCTCATATTGAGTAACAGTTAACACTCCTTTGCCACGATCCAGTAATCCAAATCATTCAAAAGATGCATCCATATGTTATTTTATATAGGTATAAGTAATTGAATCCTACACTACGTCACCAAACTTTGATTAATCTATACAATGCAGGCCCTTAAAGCTTACCAAGACTTTTCCTTCAAACTACAATCCATGTTCTATAGTATTCTGTAGAAAGCTTACAATATAATTGTACTATCATTAGAAGTGTTTACCAAAGGTTTTTTCAAACGCTCACTTACATAATCATGCCCCAACCAACTCATCTTCAACTTGGACAAATATTTGACAATACATAAATCACAAAAAAAAAAAAAAAAAAAAGGAACCCTAAACACTGTGTGCTATTATAAGAAAAAGTTAAGAATGACTACTTTTATTTTACTATGATCATTTAGAAGCATCCAATTAGGTATGTTAAAAAGCCCTATCATTATTAAGAGTTCTCTTACTACACAACTTAAATTAAGTAGTGAGCCAATAAAGAATTGAGAATGCCTACTAAATTTACTATGGGTGTGATTAGAAGCAGATCTAAGAGGCAAGCCAAGAATTGTGGATTTTTCTTCATTGGTAGAATGTAACAAATTTTAATTTCATAAATTCCATTTTCTCCATCAGTCCTCAAAAGCAAACTTTCAAAGAAGAATAGTAAATCTAAAATTTAGAGAATTATAAAAGATGAAAGAAGAGGACCCATCAAATTCTTCCAAAATGAAATATCTTAGTTTCAGAATCACCATGAAGAAACCCAAGCTAACATTTAACTCAAAATGTCCCAATACGATGTCAACATTTTCGAATCAGGGCTGAGAATCATTTCTTCCAAAAAAAAAAAAAAAGAAGGTAAAAACAACAACTTGATTTACAAAAACCCCAATTCAAAGAGTGTGAGAAGAGAAGCATTAGATGTGGAAATTCTATGCCCTCTCGCCTCTGATCCTGCGGGCGAGCTGGATGTCCTTGGGCATGATGGTCACCCTCTTCGCATGGATCGCGCAGAGATTCGTGTCCTCGAAGAGGCCCACGAGGTAGGCCTCAGCGGCTTCCTGCAGGGCGGCCACAGCGGTGCTCTGAAACCTGAGATCGGTCTTGAAGTCCTGAGCGATTTCTCTCACCAGACGCTGGAAGGGTAGCTTCCTGATCAGCAGCTCCGTGCTCTTCTGGTACTTTCGGATCTCCCTCAGCGCCACCGTCCCCGGCCTGAAGCGGTGGGGCTTCTTCACGCCTCCCGTTGCCGGAGCTGATTTCCGAGCGGCCTTTGTAGCCAGCTGCTTGCGTGGCGCCTTCCCGCCAGTCGATTTCCTGGCCGTCTGCTTCGTGCGAGCCATTTGATCTTTTGATGCAGAGTCTGAGAGAGATTTGGTTTTGGTAGGATTGGAGAAGGGGATTGAATGAGATGACGGCTTGGGGAGTTTGGGAGTATTTATAGGGGAAGGGGGCGTTAGTGGGAGTCTGAAATTTTGAGTGGTTTTGGGCGGAACGGGAGAGAGGCTTCTAAACCGTTAGATTAGAGCTGAATGAACGGTTAGGATTGAGTACGAGGGTCTTCACGCGGATCGCAGTCCTCGTTGTTGTTTTAGTTTCTCCCTAGTCCCTACCTTACATTCTCTACCTTCTCCATGGATCGCACTTTTTTTTTTTTTTTTACTCCATCTAAAGGGCAACAAACTTTTAAATTTTAAAAAAGGCTTAAAAAAATAGCCCTAAATACTAATAAGACGAATTAATTATGAAAATACAGAATTCACAAGTATTGTTATCCACTTAATACTCATTTTGCGTATATTCTACCCACCAATCCACCGGAATCAATGTCTCTATTTTTAATGAAGTTTCTCTTAACATTAAACAAATATAACTCCTTTTTTTTTTAAAAAAAAAAAGCATAAAAGCTTAAAAACAAGACAAGTGATGAGATTGCACAAAATGAAATGGAATAAGGCAAATAGGCCACTAGCTTCAACAAGACAATAATACCATTGGCCAATCCCATTTTAGATTAGTTAATCTCGACATCGATAATCATTAACTATGTAATCTTTTCAAAAAATAGTTGGATTTGTTGAATACAAAATAGGGCTTTTAAGATATTAAAAAGGAGAATTAATGAATATTACAGCTACCAAAGGCATCAAGGAGCTCGGAGAAAATGACGGTTTTCAATTCACACAAGCAAAGAATTGTCTCAACATTGGAATATTGAAAAGAGAGGATAATGAACCTTTTAAACACATATTATCTTGACGGATTTGATGTGTTCAACCCTTACAAGGTAGTATTTCTTCCCCTCATATTTGTTATTCAGGAAAACTTTATTGAAAATGGAGATAGATAAAATAAAACATCGATTCTAATGGGGTGGGACATATGATAGGTATCATGTGGATAATGATATCATCACGCATGTAATGATATTGTTACGAGGGTAATTTTATCAAAAGATATAATGCATTTTAATTCGTTAATTTTCATAATTAATTTATTTAATTAGTATTTTAAGATTACGTTATAATAAAAATCCTAATTAAAAAAGAAAATTTAACCGGAATAAAACAGATTAGGTGATCACTATACCGAAAATGTAATTTTAAGTGCATTTTGCCCAAAAACATAATTTTTCTTAACATTCTCTATGAGGGTCCCTATTGACCTTATTTGCAATGTTAAAGGTTGATTGATACCTTACGGTCCATCCCAACCTTCACATAACTCACATTTACTTTGCTTGTAGGGTCTCAATCGACCCTGTGGTGTACGCTTATAAATGTACAAAACTCATCCCGCATTCCCCATTCTTGAAAAAGAAGACCATGCTCGACTTGTTTCATCTCCGTAGGATATTCCCACCTCTTGAAGACCGTTAAAGTCGCATGTAGTTGTTCGGTGGATAACATTAAAGTGCCTATGCTATTGCTTAAGGCAAACTAATGGAAATGTGGAGTTTGTACTTTGCTTTAAAACATGATTTTTTACTTTTCAGAAACCATTTTCATAATTCCTAGTTCCATGTCACCATGGCTCAATGGAGGACCACTGGGAACCACCGTGAATACGTCTAATAGCTGATGTGGAGTCGTAGTCAACGTTGAGGACAAAGAAGGAAACAAACAAAAGAGAAAATCGGACTTCTAAACCCTAAAATTTATGAACATGTCGAATGAGGGTCGCTAGGAACCCTTAACATTAAAAAAAAAGGGCAATAGGGACCCTAGTAGAGAATGTTAAAAAAATTACGTTTTTGGGTAAAATGACTGATTTGGTGCAGGGACACTTATAATTAACTTTTCGGTATGGTGGTCACCTAATTTATTTTTTTTTCCCGGTGAAATCCATTAAAAAAAAGAAGAAGAAAGAATTCTAATTGCCAAAATAGAATCATATGATGGATTTTGGATATGATCGGATTGATGGATTTAAAAGGACGAACCCAAAGAGCTTTAAGGACAGTTCCTTAGGACTTGTTTGTTTACAAAAGAGTAAAATGAAGGAGGCTTGATATAAATCCCAACAGTTGGATTCTTTACCATTAGGTGTTTGTTTGCATTGACTCAGACAAGTAAATATGGCAGTTACTCCAACCCCCCCTTTTATTCTCTCATGGTTACTAAGAGATACCAATTAAGGTGGACGTGGAATAACTCATTCCCCCATTTTATTTAGGGTAAATTAACGAGAGGTCTCTGATTATTGGGCTATAAAGTCTCTAAGACAGAGCATTACTATTTAATGCATAGAGTCCCATGTGCATGAAATTAATTCAGACGGTGGTTTATAAGCACGTGACATCAGATTTTTTATGACTCATTTGCCCTTCTAACCATTTAAATGAGTGTGTGGTCCTTAAGCATTTGACATCATATTTTTTTATGACTAATTTGCCCTTCTAACCATTTAAATGGGTGTCATGCAATTTAAATATGGATTTTAGCTCCAACTCACCATCTTTCCCCGAATTATTTTCCAATTTAAATTTAGTAAGATGAGTTTTCGATCAAATTTGAAGTTTTTAATTGGAGTGAATGACAATTCATAATAAATTTATTTAAATTCACTTCAAACACAGATAATTTCATATTATATTCAGATAAATTTTTATCAAAGCTGGATAAATGCAAACTAAATCTAGTCAAACCAAACCAAATCTAAGTAGATAATCTTATATCGAAGTGACATAACTTATTTTCAAACTGGTTATGATTTCAAACATAGATAAATTCATATAAACTGATGCCAAAGTCAAATAAGTTCATATCAAAATTAGATAAATTCACAACAAACTCATATAAATTCACTTAATTCGTATCAAACTCATATAAATTCAAATAAAACATAAATAAATTCATATCAAACTTAGATAAATTCGTACTAAACACAGATAACATCATGCCAAAGTCAAATAAACTCATATTGATGAGACATAACCTTTTTGTGAAAACTGGTTATGATTTCGAACACAGATAAATTCATATAAACTCACATCAAAGTTAAAAAAAAAGTGCACATCAAATTAATATAAATGCACAACAAACTTAGATAAATTAATTTCAAATTCAGATAATCAATCTAGTTTAATTCATATTACACTTAGATTAATTCACAGCAAACATAGATAAATTCATATCAAACTTATATAAATTCATACAAAACATAGATAAGTTTAATTTAAAGTCAGACAACTTCACGCCAAAGTCTGATAACTTATACAAAACTCAGATAAATTCACAGCAAACTTGAAAAAACTCATTTAAAACAAAGTCAAATAAAATCATGCGAAATCCATTTAAGTTCATACCAAACTCATATTATTTTATAAGAATCTCAGATACATTCAGAAGAAAATCATATAAAATCGTGTCACAATCAGATAATTTTACTTGGAATCCCGTTTAATTGATAACAAACAAAGTTAATTACAAATCAAACTCAGATAAAATCATGTAATATACTGATAAACTCATTTAAAGTCATTTTTATTTGATGTCAAACTAAGACAACTTCAGAACAAGCTTAGATAAATTCACAGCAAACTCAGATAAATACATTTCAAAGTCAAGATAAATTAATTTTAAAACTCACAAAACCCTTTTTGTTTTTTGTTTTACTTTTCTCTTGTTTTACTTGCATTTTTCCTTATTTTGATGAAATCGCAGACTTTGTTCTAGCCATTTTCCTTCGTCTTCACTTTCGGATGATTTGGGTTTTTGTTTAAGTTGCGGATCGTATGACAATATGAAATATTTTTAAGCAGAGTGTGTTTGTTGACGTATAGAGATGGTATTTTTATCTTTTTTATTGTAATAATTTTAAAAGAGGACTGCCGCCTATATGAGAAACTATCTTGGACCCTAGGCTATAAAACACAATGACGAGGGACGTACCGCCAATTGCCCCTTTTATTTATCCATTTATCCAACCGAATGTAAATTTAAATCCTTTTACTTTACACCAATCATCCAAATATATAAAAAGTAATTTATATGTTCATTTATCTCAATCCGCTCTGTTTTAACTCTATCCTAATGTTCCTATTACCCGTCTATTCCTCCCCTAATGCAAACAAAAAGTCCAAAGAATCTAGATTATAGGAATCAAAGGGATTCTAGACTCTAGACTCATTTGAATTTTGAAGCCCTTCAAAATTTATCTTTACATGTAACTGCTGTAGTAGTTTAATCCAGAAATTAATAGTGAGACGTTATCAAATTAGGTTGATTGCCAATTCGCAATGTATTAAGCTAGTTCACACACAAATAATAATAATTAACAACATGCTTATGCAGTGGACAATTTGAATTCATGCGGACAAAGTGTGTGGAACATGCCCTTTACTATAAATTCCGAAGGCCATACAACAAGTTCACAAGTTTCATTTGGTGTAGTGCAAGAGAGATTGTAAATTAGCAGGAAAAATCACAAGCCTAAATCCTATGCCTTAGACCTTAAAATCCTCGATAAGCATGAATTGTTTCTACAAAAATATTTCCACACCAAACATCTCAAGCCTAAGAAAACTATGAAATAGAGCTCAAATGGAAATTCAGCTGTCATCTGCTAATTTAATGAGTTGCACTTTTTAGTTCACAGAGCTTTTAAAAACACCAGCAGTTTGTAAGACGTCAATGGAGTACCATTTGATACTAATATTATTGTTTTGCTCCGTATATTATAAACAATACAAAAATCACATTTTTGTAAGATTGATCCCAAAATCATGGGATACAACTGGTACTTTTATTACTTTCTGCTCTCTACATGCAACAAGTGTTACAGGTATTAATAATATATTTCACACGAGGTGTCATCACTCATCAGGAAACAGATTTGCTGCCCTCACCCCACCAAAAACTAACAGAGAAACTTTTGGTAAGCGACCTCACAAAATGCCACCATTTGGGTGGAATGTAAAGCATTTCGCCTTCCTCTATGATGCAATCAATAAAATCAAGGTCTTGTGCCATTGGAAACTCTTTCACGTCAAGATTGTCAAGATCCACCTGCAACGATGAATGCATTATAATACCCAGATTTAACAATGAATGCATTTATAATACTTATCTAGACATATTAAAAGGTATATAAGAAGCCAAAACGAACACATGGAATTACAAGTTCTTTTAACGCAAACTGCGAGGTGATGATAGACAACGTGCTACTTCCCTTAAATACAGTCTCTGCTTGCCCTTGGAATTGGATGGTAAATGCTAAAAATTAACTCTTTCCTTAATTTTTTTGAAAGTCAAACTGCTTTTAAGGAAGATCCAATTTGGAGTGTAAAGAATAAAAGGTCAAATATCTTTTCGGAACATATCACACATTGAAGAGGGTTAAAAAAGATCCCTAGAATCATGATATGCACATATCTTGAGCTTACATATGGAGGTTAGACAACTCAGAGTTGCGGACTGGCCCTTGCTATATTTTTTTGACCATCCGAAAATGATGGATAGAACAGTTATGAACTTCAGAGCACTACTGTTTTCAAGGCTCACCAAAGAGGTGATCCACAATTCAACAGTCCATATACAAAGCAAATTGCAAAAACAGAAGTTTGTAGGGTTAATACTGGATAATTCCTACGTGTAACATGCCAGCTCCTACACTTAAAATTTAGTGTTCATGTCTAGAAGGGGCTGTTCACTATACTTTTTTACCCACATAAACACATACCCCAACTGAATTGCTATTTCATCTCTCTGCATCCCACATGTTCAGGATCATCTGGAGAAACAGACTATAGGCTGGACTTGTGACCACTTACGAAAGGGGGAAAAATGGGGAATAACCTTCCTTCGGCATGTTTATGAAACATAAGTGGGTACCCACATGCAAATTGCCAAATATTCGACCCACCTCTCCACAATTGCCTAACAAAGTTAATTAAGAAGCCACAAAATGAGATTGTAAATCCTTTCTTTTTTTCAGTTCATGCTTTCATTCAAAGCTGCAGCCCGCGTGGAATATAATAGCAATTTTTTTTCATGAATAATATAATAGCAAATATCCAATGTCAGTGGAAAGAATTATCTGAATACTATCAGGCAACAATAGCTAACTATTAAACTTTCAAGATAGCACTCTAGCAGAGGTCAATATCCATTAAAGAAATGGCAAATAGAATAATCATTAATGATACGTAACTGGCACAATCCATGTAAATGCATGCACACTGAAGAACACCTTTTATGCATGCCGTACCAATTTTCAACTTATTTAAATTAACTGTATTTTATTCTATGCTCTCTGAAAAATGGCTAGACTTCAGTAGTGCGAACCTGACTGGAGTTACTCATCATGGACTCAGAGTAAGGGTACAATTGTTCTGACACTGAAGCAGGATAAAGTCTTATATATTTTCTGCCGACAACCTGAGAACAGGAAAATTTGAACATACAGAAAACATTTATAAAGATGTCTGCCAGGCTTTTAAAACAAAATGTACCAACAGTCTTCGGAAAAAAACATATACGGAAACAAATTAGTGCAGCATAAAGTAGTTTGCAATAAAGATTTAAAATAAACTAGTTATTTTAGCTCAACCTCATCAAGCATGTGATGGATCTTTAGCTGTCAATTCTGTTCCCTTATGCAAGTGGACTTCCCAGATTGGCCCCATAGAATGTTAACAAACATTTGAATACCATAGAATGTTAACAAACAGTTGAAAAATGCAGTAAAGTTTGCATGTGAACAAGGCCTAACATATATCATCACAGAAGCCTTATCCCATTTATCCAGTAAATTCTATGAATTTTACATCCCTAAAAATCCCTGTTTAAGAAGGCTAGGTTATTTCTCAATCCACAATTTAACACGTCATATCTTCCAAGTCTTTATTGGCCTCCCACTTCTCCTGCTTGTAATTGCGACACTTTGACTTTCATATGGCAGTTGTTATGTCTTCTAAGCACATGCCTAAACCATCTCAAACAATATTCCTTAATTTTCTTTTCTATGACAGCCACCGATAAATTTCCTCCAATGTATTGGCTCTCATTTTATCCATCCTTGTTACTCTGCATATGGATCTTAGCATATGCATCTCAACCAGACAACCATGTGTGATTTATCTACTGTAGTTTCCTTGTCCAATATTCAACTCAACATAGCATTGCACGTCTAATTGTTTTAGTAGAAAAATGTCCATAAAATCAATGTAACACACGATGAACACAATCTTGCCTAGCTTGTATCTGCTTTAGCACCCTGCACTAACAACTTTTTAACTGCCCATATATATTGGAGCACATCCTAGTTTTCAATTCTCAAATGACTCTAGGGAAATGATCCCTTAGAAACTGTACATCTCGGTTTTACAGTGTGAGTCATGCAAATTAAGGGGAGGGACAAAAGGAAAGTCTTAGATCTGATTAGGAATGGTCCAGAAATTATCCTGATTAGGTCAGGGTACCTATGGATTTTCATGGCCTAAAAGATCTAACCATAAAAAATTTGGTAGTTCAATTCAGCAGTGAAAGCAAGTGTGCAACACCAATTGGCTTTATGTTTCAATTCGACCATATTTAAAATCAAATTTATCTATATTTGACTTACCCTTTTACCGGTTTCTTGTATTTAAATTTTTTTTTTCAGCAGTATTTTCCTGAAGCCATCCAAGAAAACCCCCAAAGCATAAAATTTTCCAACGAGATATGTGACGTTGTTCCCATTCAATAGCATATGCCTCCAGTCACAAAAGGAACAAGGCCATGAAAATTTTAAAAATGGTATAGAGCAATGGAAATTTCCAGTTAAGAAATATTCACTTTAGGCATGAGTTTCAAAGCTAAACTAATCATAAAAAGACAAAGATAAGCTTAGCCAAAGAAGTAGAAAGACTTTATAGGAAAAAAAAGAGTAAGTTCTCAAACGAAATGAATTGTCAAAGCACATCATAGAGCTTTGAAATACCTGAGCAAAAAGATTATGGTGCGGATCATGGTGCAATGGTGTAACTGTCCCAGCTGGACCAAACCAAGCATTAAGAGACTGAAGCTCCCCACCACCAGTAAAACAGTAGTCTGGAACAAAAATATCATTGCGTAGCTCTTGTATCTAACAATGAGAATAAATAAATAAATGCTTGGTAGGTTGGAAAAATTCCAAAGTCCAAACTCCTAACACAGTAATGGTACAATTGTTGTTCCCAAAGGATAGTTTTCAAGGAAAAAGGGGTGAGAGACCTGATCGAACAATTGATGCTGAGCAAGATATGTTGGGACTTCAAAGCAACCCTCAGCAGACTGAATCCTCTCAAGAAACTCAGAGAAGGTGATCAACTCTTGCTTCCACTCAGAGGACAAATAGTTTTTTCCAACCTGCAAGATATTAGAAATTTAGCAGTTTACAACAGAAATAGTCACTTCAAAGTTCAAAGCTCAAACCATATTGCCAAAATAAGAAATGAATGCAGAAAACTTCTCTTTTCACAACTCCCATTCTTGTAGATCTGTAGATACCCAGGTGCATGAAATGAATGCGGGAATGTAAAGCAAGAAGCAAAAAATGAAAAGAAACTAGGTTTTATCTGCTGAATATGCAGCCTGTAAAGAAGCATGGATAATTGTTTTTTGTGATATCTCTCGTTTAAGAGCATTAATCCATAATTGCATCTATCTTCTTACAGAAATCAAATATTAGTATCAATCAAATTTGAACATGATATCAAAAGATGAAACATCATGTTGAATCCACAGCAAGCACATGCGCCTTCTTTGGATAAGCAACGATGAAATGATTTTGACCGTGCAACAATAAAATAGTTCATCAAGGTAATAGATCACCTCAACTTCTTTTGAAACTTCGCCTCAAACTTAAAAAATATAGTAATATAGAATCAAGGAAGGGGAAGAACCAATCACCTCAACAGGAACTGTTCGGTCACCTGCAACCTTTTTCAAATACTCCATGTCTTTCCACTTAGTCCGTGCAGGCCAATGAGACATGCAGTCACTGATTATAACTGGATGACCAGATAGAAAATAATCACGCAAGAAACTCTCCAAAGATAGAGAAGACCTCCTTTCAACTATCTTGGAAGTCAGTGACCTGTTTGGAAGAACTTGAAGCACCTAAGAAACATAGAGATACAAAGGTGGTATTCGTCAATATTGACCTGAAAACAAATAGCCCTGGTTAATGTCCTTTAAATCAGCAAAAAGATGGAAACAAGGTGACAACCAAACAACATTTATAAATTATCATAATATTCCTCTCGTTTCTTTCATTCCTTCTTAAAAGATACATAGTACATTAAAAAGGAGAAACTAACCAAAATGACAATAAATTAATCCAGAAATGGGAATAGGTTGGTAGACAGACAGGCAGTCAATGCCCCCCTATGTGAGAGAATCAAACACCTATTAGACCCACTCATGAATTAATCATCATCAAAGTCTTGTCCCAACTACGTCGAGGTCAGCTTCTGGCTTCCTCTTTGGCCTACCCCTTTCCTTGGTGGGCCATCAACCTGCACAAAAAAAACTTTTTCTCAACATAGCTATTGATGGTCTGTGTTGGACATATCCAAACCGTCCCAAACGAATCTCTCTTAGTTTATCACCCATTGATGCTACCCCTAAATGCTCTCGAAAGCACTCATTTCTGATTCCATCTTTCCTAGTTTTACCACACATCCATTTCAACAATCTAATCTTTGTTAAATACATTTTGTACACATGTTGCTTCTTGATTGGTCAACATTCTCCTCCATATATATCGTAGCCGGTCTAATCGTTGTCCGGTAAATTTATTTCCCAATTCTTGCTGGTATGCACCGATCACAAAGCACTCCAAAACCATGTCTCCACTTCAACAATCTCATTTTAGCCTATATTTGATATCTTTCTCAAACTCTCCATCCTTACTCATTATCAAACCAAGGTATCAAAATGGATCTCTTTGTGGTACCTCTTGAGCTTTAATCTCTTTTCTTTTGTACACACACACACAATTCAATTTGGAAAAGGAAAAATAAATAAAACTATGCAGTTTCCTTGCCGTTCAAGCCCCTACAGTAGATATTGTGAACTCTAAAAAAATTATTTTCTTCTACTGTGCAGATGTTTCCATGGTTTTTTCAGGTTTTCATCAAAATAGGCTCATTTTTTTTCTGTATTATTCATATTCCATTCTATTTTGGACCGACCTCGCATCGACATAAAATTTAGTATAGCTGCTATATACACTCATATTCACATGCTTCACTGCGTCTAGAATGGAACTCTTTATATTGATATTGGAGTTCGTTACTTTTGCTTCCCTATTGATAGTGGGATTGAGTAGCTGGAATGGCCAAGTTGCATCTGCTTAGTAACCTCAATATATACACTCATATTCACATACTTCACCGCGTCTAGAATGGAACTCTTTATATTGATATTGGAGTTTGTTACTTTTGCTTCCCTATTGATAGTGGGATTGAGTAGCTGGAATGGCCAAGTTGCATCTGCTTAGTAACCTCAATAGGTAGTAGGGAACCATTTCAGTACCAGGGTTTCACTGTGAGCAGTGTATGCATGATCTATATTGATATAACTATGATCTACTCCAATGACAACTTTGCAACAAAAAGGGAGGCAAAAATATCTCACTGAGAAACTATATGTTACGGAAATCACTGATAAACCAATTGAATACTTGATCTAAAGCATCGAAGAGATGTTGCAATCCCCATAAAACATGAAGAAACATACAATGGGAAATCAAAATCAATTAAATGTAACAAGAGTTGCACTACAAGTTGATGAGGATTCCACCCTTAATTATTTTCATACTATTTATGGAAAAATAGTGAAAGAGTATGGCATTAAGCAACTACTGAAACCGACATGCCATGCAAGCAATGTGTGAGCGGTGGTAGAAATGGCTGAAACAATGATGAAGCTAATTAATAAAAAATCATCCCAGAGGGCGACGCTGCAACCGAATCTAACATACACGCCTACATGTGCACGAACCATATTTCTCCCTCGCAGCCAAACACTAGAATCAAAGAGGAAAACCCACTTACATAATCAAATAGAGAGAACCCTATATAGTACCTTCGAAATTGCTCGACGTCGGATTGAATTTTTTTTTTTCTTCATCTCCCTCAACTAGCATACCCAAGGAAAAAAAAATTTTTTTTGGGGGGAGGGGGGAACTCCCAAACCGCACAATTCAAGTGGGGTTTTCCTATGATTTAAAGTTCATGATGACAACATACTGATTACTGGACACATTTGGAGTTTTGGAGTGAATAATATAAATGTTTCAATATCATTGAAGAAATTTAGATAATGTTAACAATAATAGTCACTCTTTTCCCATCATAGTCCCTAGATTCAAGCTTAATTTCTTTAAATTCTTACCCTCGCCAAACCCAAAAAAAAAATAAAGACTTTGCAATTCCTCTTTTGGTTTTCCTCATATTCACATCTTCAAATTTCTCATTAAGTGGACTAAATTAAATCACCAAGACAACATTCATAAAACAAACAAACAAACAAATAATTTTTCTGTTCCCGAGCTGAAGCTTGAAACGGACTCTCACCTTGGCCTGATCAACACAGTTGGAGCCGCACTCCGTTTCCGAGTTACATAAGTTCCCTTTCGCGCGCCCCTCTCCATCCAAACCCTTTTCAGCCGTCGATCTGAGGATAATTCTCTCGATAGAGGAATCGAGATCTCGGCGGAGGAGCATTCCTCCCATGATGAGTCCCATGTCGAGAACCTTGAGCGCCTCCCGGAACTGGCCGGCGCCGTGGTGGAAGGCCGCCACGTGGAGGCACGCCATAGAGTATGCGTCTCTCCACACCGGCAGCACCGAGTGCCAGGGCCCCGAGTGCAGCTGCTCCCAAGCCATCTCCCGCGCCGCCTCCGCCGCCCGGAAATCGCCTCCTGCTGCAAGTGCCGCTACGTTTACGTAGGCAAATCCGCCTTCTTCAGAAATCCGCTGTAGGAGATTGGATCGCTCGGCGTCTAAAGTCGGGGTCGGGAAGAGCTCCATGGAAGAAGTGGAGGGTGGTGGTGCTAGTAGTGGCGGCGGCTTGGTGGTGGTAGGAGGTGTCATCTGCTCATGGTTTTTTTTTTTGAAAGAGTGGATTGGGGGTGGATGTGGAAAAGCGGTTGGGTTTTTATTGGATGGAATTGGAAAGGGCTGTTGGCTAACGTGCGCATGGTGTGGGTGGGAGGTTTTTGTCGTGTTAAACTCATGGGTGTATGCATCTGCAATTTTTAACCTTTTTACGGGCAGGGAGAGAATCTTCAATTTTATTTTATTTTTTTGAACTTTCTAACTGGCAGGGGCGCGTGGCTAGTTTAAATGCATGTGAAAAAAAAAATCTAGAGGATTTTATTAGAAAAATTCCTTTAGACTTGATGAAGATAAAAAAAGTCCTTAAATTTTAATATCGACCAAAAAGCCCTAAATAGGGATATTCTTGTTATTTTGCTGAGCCGTGATATCATAGATCGCCATTTTGTGAGTGGGGATATCGGTGCTCGTTTCTCTCTATTTTACATGAGTGGAGATATCCCTGTTAAGGTCTCTTTCGTTGATATTGAAATCTGAAAACTTTTTTGGTTTGCACAAAGTCTAAGGAGATTTTTTTCATAAAATCCTCAAAAATCTTTAAGCTTAAAGAAAAATATTCTATTAAAAAAACATCAATTTTTTTATAAAACAGTTGAGTTTAAATGATTTTACCCAAAAAAAAAAAGTGAAAGTGCACAAAACATGGGAAAAGAAAAATGGGAATGGAAAAAACGATCTCCACAAATAAAAAATTTACATAGACAAATTTTTTGACCAGAATTTTGGAATACTCCTATGATCTTCAGGTAATTGAATATGTCTTTACTTATGTACGAGCGTATTTTGATGCTTTGCGATGTTGTCTCAGGGATAGTTCTGGTGCGAGGAAATGAATTTAAGAAGTGAAGTGGAAAACAGGAATGGGAAATTGGGTCTGGTAAATATATGGGAAATAAACTGCAATAATGATAGTCGTAATGAATTTGATGCAAGTCTCGAGGGAGTTTTTTTTTTTTTTTGGGTGGAAACATCTGGTTGATAACTCTCTTGAGAGAGGTACCTTACAACATGGTATATTGAAAAACCCGTCATAAATGTAGAAAAATATCAAATTTGATAGCTTCAGAGCACTCTCTGCACTGTCGCACTTGTTAGGAGTTGGGAGTGATGCTAAAGGATTGATGCACGTTTGAAAAGAGGGGTTGTAGTTTGAGATAGGGGTGTTCATGGGCAGGGTTGGGCTGGGCTGATCAATATTCAGGCCCGGACCAACTTTTATAGCATTGGCCCAAGCCCAGTCCTAGCCCGACTCGGGCCAGAAGTGCATGGCCCCAGCTTAGCCCGCCTGAAAAGGGTTAAGCCCTGGCCCAGGTAATAGGGATCTTTATAAAAAAAAAAAAAAGGCATTTACAGATTGCACCAACATGTAGCTTAGGTGGTTGGGTTGTGTGCGCATTTATGAAAGTGCATGTGTTTGAATCCTACATGTTAAGTAGTTGTTTATGCAGTTTCCTATCACCAATTGGTTTGGTTTTGGGATTACTGGTTAGCAACTTTGAGATTGTATCATCGCCAACACGTCCTGCATTGTGTGTTTGTGTGGGCGCCCTACGGGCGTGTACTTCAGGTCTAGGCGGTGTCATCGCCCTCCCCGGGGGTATTGGGATTACTGTCTAGAAACTTAGAGACCACATTCCAACAAAAAAAATTGTTTTTGCTTAAATTGTGTACTTTGGGCCAGACAGCCTTCTGGTCTCGGGCTGGCCCGGTCCATGTGTACAGGACTGGCTTGAGACAATTTGAGGCCTAAAGCGAAAATCTTAAATGAGGCATTTTCTATTTTGTAATATTATTATAAATATTTTGTTTAAAATCTATTTTTCTCACTTTTTGTGATGCAAAATTACTAATCGGTGTTGGCCACAAAAATTATAGAACCTAATTAAAAAAAAGACAGATTATATTTGTGTTAGTGAGCCATGATTAACATATATTATCAAGACTATATTATAAAAATAAGGGGCATTTGGGCGGAGGTCCCTCAACTGTGATTTTTATTGCAAACGGTCCACAATATTTTATAGTACTGACGGCAGTCCTTTTGTAAAAGTAACTCACCGAAAAAGACAAAAACGCCCATTGTACACGTCAGCAAAAGCAGAACTTAGATAATTTATCTGAGTTTTGGCAAAGCTCAGCAATAATTCAAATGAACTCCTCTCCTTCCATTGAGGTTTGGATGGCGTTAGAATTTCAGAACGACAAAGTGGTCTTCATGAAGTTTTTAGAGGACGTCTTAAGCTTTTCAAAATGGTCTGGTTCGCAAAAATCCGAGTTCGTTTGAGCTTCCAAGCGTTGCTTCAAAGTAAGGCCTGAAAAACTGATCCAAGATTCGTATCTTTACCAGTAAACTTCAATGGGCCATAACTTGAGCTTTCGAAGTCCAAATCGGGTGATTCAAAACCCTAAATCATCTACACATCTAGGGCTACAACTTTCATGAAGAGACCAAGTCAAGATTCCGTCGTTATATCATAGAAAAATACCTCACAAGTTTGGCACAATTTCTGGGATTTTTGTCAATCCGTTTTGAATTACCTATAATTTAGGGATTGAATTTGGTGAATGTGGGTCGTCGGATGGCACCACATCACATGGCTATTTATTCGAAACTCAGAAAAGTCGTCAAAACTCAGATAAATTTGTTTGAGTTTTGCCAGAAACTCAGATAAATTTGTCTGAGTTTTGCCTAAACTCAGATAAATTTATCTGAGTTTTGGGCATATTTTTCGAAAACTCAGAAAAATTATTTGAGTTTTGCAAATTTATCTTTATCAGAATTTTACAAATTTATCATTGTCAGGGCCATGTGATGGATCGATGGCAACAGGAAGGTCATGTGTTGAAATGGATAGATTAGGTGTGGAAGTATTGGGTGCGGGTGTTGGAATCACGGGCCCATGTATTGGATCATGAATAGCAAGCGGTGGTGATGGATGTTGGGTTACAGGTGGAATGGGACCAGGTTTTGATGTAGGTGGATGGGACATGTTAAGGTGAGTGAGTAGGAATAGTTAATGGTTCTGTTTGGAGCAGAGTGGCTGATTCCGGACCTGAGGTGGATGAAAAATGGATGTCTGGAAGGGCCAATGGAAGTACTGGATTTAAAGAAAAATCCTGAGAAGGATCAAGAGCAGCATCCTTGAATGAAAATGTTGTCTCATAAAAACTACATCCCTCGATTTGCAGAGCTCTCTGGTGAAATCCCTCATTTTTAGAGAAGAAAACGGAAGGGGATTTCCAGGACAACAGAGGAGAAGATGGAAGGTGTTATGCTGAAACTCTTGAAATGGGCAAATTAGTCATAAAAATATATGATGTGGCATATTAGGAACCTCTCACCAAAATATCTCCAGCTATCTGGACTAGAGACATTAGAGAAAAAGTTGTTGTCCTTGATGCCTTAGAAGACCGTGCTCAGGGACTTTTGCCTAATTTACCCTAAAAATAAGTATCACATAAGAACAAAAAGAAGAAGGAAAAAATAATATATAAAATGCATACTTTTTTGCTTCAATCAGAACAAAATAAGTTCCTTTTGGAGTCCAAGTTGCAGTGATAGAAGGAGAATAAAATCTGGAGAAAAAAAACCTCTTGAATTGAAGGGATTCAATAAGAACACAGAGGAGATTGTTCTCTTTGGATTGCAAGCAGATGCAGAAAAAATATATAAAGAGAAAGAATTTTAGAACTCAAAATGAATTCATTACTTGTTGTAATTACAAGGTTTTCTTTTTTATGCTTTTAATGGCTACAAGCTTTTGGAATGTGAAAAGGTAAAACCCTGTGAAGCCATGAAGGAGTAGTTCGTTGGATTTTTTTGGGATGTGGAACTCTCTACAAATTTTCTCATGTTTTGGAATGTGAAAAGTTTAATTCTTTTGGAATCTGAACCGTTTAAAATGGAGCCTTATTTTTTGGGATTTGTTATGAGACCTTTTGGAATGTCAACATTTAAAATGGGGACTTATTTTTTGGGATTTGTTATGAGGCCTTTTGAAATGTCAACACTTTAAAATAGGGCCTTATTTTGTAGGATTTGTTATGAGGCCTTCTTTGTTGGGAGAAACAAGCTAACTTTATTGTTTTTTTTTTTTTTTTGAAGTTGAGAACATTAGGGGCCTAAAATTTTAGGGGCCTAAAGCAAGGGCTTTTATTGCCTTATGCTTAAGCCAGCCTTGATGTGTACACCTAGTTTGAGAGTTATATTTTGATAATTTTAATCCAGTGGGAGGACAGTCCTGAGTCAGTGTCAAATTTGATCTGGTGTGGTGGTTTACAGAATAGGGATAGTTGTATGGGATCCAAAGTGGGTGATCTGGTGTTGTGGGGGGTTTAGTGGGGCTCACAGTGTTGTCAACAACACCCCCCCCCCCCCCCCCCCCCCCCCTCCTCTTTTCTCCTTTTTTTGCTATGAAGAGTTGTTGCCCTTTGCGCGATCTCACCCAGGAGTAAAATTACATCTATAAAACATTTGCGAGCAAATAGAATAATTAATAATATATTCCATGCAGTCTACATAGAAAGAACTACAATTGGGTTAGATTAACTTACAATCTTAATGCAATATGGTATTAGTATTTGTTTATGCTCATAAATAGGCCTGAAATGCTCTATGACCTTGTAAGTGTCAAGGTGACCCAACTCAGTATGATATTGTCCGCTTTGGCCCACGTGCACACACTAGGACTTTCTGGGCGATCACCCATCCCAGTACTGCTCCCGCCTAAGCACGATTAACGGAGTTCTTATGGGTTTTAGGGCTGCAGTTTTAAAACGCATCATGTTGAATTTAGACGTGGTTTGACTTATAAGCCCAGGGCTAGGACTTTCATATTTCCGATGTGGGATTTGGACAAAGCCTCCACTCTTACTCCTGCCGATTCCCCTTTTTTGGCTCACAGGATTACTTGACTTAGTCTTGCCTCGAGGGATTACCCAGGTAGATTGAGATCTCACAGTAAGTGCTAGTCCCTAGTAGCCCTGGTTACTGTGAAATCTATATTTCTGTTAGTGAAAGTGTAACAATATTCTTTAAGAGTGCGTAAACTTAATTTCTGACAAGGTGAACTTTTCTGGGAAGGTGAATGCACAGAAACAGAAAGGGGAAGCAGTGAATGCAGTTTCCACTCAAAAGGCTATTGAAATTTTAAAGGTGCCTCTGAATCTTGTTTCCTTTTTAATCCTCCTTTTGGATTTCTATAAATGTTATTCTTTAAGTTCAAGTAGAAATTTTGTTGGGTCAATTGGTGGTCAGCCATTCCAAATTGATGTATTTCTCAATAATGATAAATGAAGTAGGTTCTCTCTGCAGGCATGGGTCAATGCTGGGCAACCTGACTATTAATACGTAGAATATAATACATGTTATTAACCTATTTTTACAATAAATTTCACAAATCATATGTACCATGTGCTCAACCTAATGAAAATGGGGTTTATAATTTTTGAAAGAAACGGTGCAGATGATGCCCACCTCAAGTTAGGCAGTTCAGTTGCTGGATTATCACGAAGGGATCATACCCAAAAATCTTTTCCATAAGAAATTCTGTCCAACCAGATGCTTAAACTCTTTCCTGTGGCATTTTCCCCCTATTGATGTGGACCACTGGATATCATTTCCAGGCAATGGAATTGGAAGATTAAGTTCTGTGCAGAAAATTCTGGTTATGACCTCATGTTATGTTGCCTCCTAGACGAAAGTTCTTGCTGCAAAAAGTTGGGTTGACTTGTCAAATTGATATATCACAATCTGGGACTAGAGATACCTTTTATCATGCATGATTTAGAATATTATTAATTTTTTAGAGCGCTGCCACTTCGCCTTCTTCGAGTACTCACTTTCCTGACCTCTTTTAATGATCTCGTCATTAACTCAAATCTTTTGCTCGATGAAACACAAGCACACACCCAGAGAGACCTTTATGTTTGATCAGATTATGATGGATGATAATCTGTACTTTAAGCAATTCTCTAATGCTTTGCATTACAGGCACACCCGGACCTCGTACAGGTATTCCAGGCTGCAGCTGGGGGATATGGGGCTTCTGGATCCTCAGTTAACAAATCCATTAATCCAGTGATAATGGGCGAGACCCACACTCGGGGAAGAGGGGTCGATGAGAGGGCTGCCCGAGCAACAGCTGAAGTTAGAAAGAAAGCAGCAGCCAGGGGCCTCCTTGTACGTCCACATTTGGTTCCTGTCCAAGCAGTCCCACCACACAACAATTCTGCCATTCTGGGGTCGCACCAGATGCTCCACCTGATGCACAAGAGAACGAACCAAACAAGGAGGCAGATAGCTCCACTGATAACAGGAAAGAAACTGCTAAAGAAAATGGATCTGCTGGAAACCAAGAGGGTGAGGCTCCTGTTGGACCGGGCACTAGTTTAGCGTCTTTGGATTCCAAGAAGCAGAAACTGAAAACCAAAGGCCATGACTTGATATGCTGAGAGATTGACCATTAGATTTGTCTTTGAGCTTTGGTCCTCGCGAAGAGTTTAGGATTGTGCTGCAACCGCCGATGGGAGGAACAATTGGTTCCACAAGTGGTAATTGTTTGCATCAAGTGGTGAGCCACTGTTTTTCTTTTATATTTATTGGTCCAATCATTTTTAACATGAACATTTTTGAGGATTCATATTATTGAGAAATTTTAAAGGGGTGGGGTGGGGAAGATCCCAAGATTTCGCTCAGGAAAAATAAGATGGATCGCATCTACAAGTTCATGTTCTGATCTAACCAGATAACTTGAAGGCGGCATTGTTTGACAATGCAATCTCCATTATAATGTGCATTTCATTTGCGGCATTAAAATATAGTGCTATCCTTTTTTTTTTTTTTTGGTACCAAATCATATAGTTCAAGCATGTAGAGGCAAATAAGCAACTGTAATCTGAGTATATGCTCTGTTGCATAAGTTAATGACAAATAAAATTTTCTTCCATTAAAAGAAAAATAATAAAATTTTCTTTTATGTGGTATTAATATATCAGCTACTGAGGGTTCATAATGATAATCCGAAGTATGTTGATTTGCTTTGAATTAGAGGTATATAGATCAGGTACTTGGTAAAAAAAAAAAACTAGATTTCTCTACCCTTTTGGGAATTTGTGAATAGCTATTGGTTAGAGAGGAATTTCCCCCAATGAGCCGACTGCATACTGTTCATACTGACTAACTTCCAGAACCCACATGGAGAAAGAATTAACATTACTCAAACCTCCCACGAGGGTGTTCATTGACCAGGTTGGGCTGGGCTAAGCCGCTAAGGCATGTCCAGGCTCAATTCAACTTCAGAATGCAGGCCCATAACCAGCCCAAGCCCAACATGGATTGTGAGTGCTTGGTCTGAGCCCGGCCTGCCTTAAGTATGTCAGCCTAAGCCCGTCCATTTAGTCAGTCAGTGCAGGCCCAAACTCAACTAAAGCCTGATTAGTAATAACAGTAAAACAAAAACAAAAACAAAAGCTCTTAAATTAAATATGAATGTCTTAAATTGAAATATAACTATACAGATAACAGTAATAACAAAAAAAAAAAAAAATGATCATGTCTTGAAGTCTCTTGTTTGGACTGCGCTTCAGGCTTTCTATCACTTAATTCAAAAGCCAAATTTAGATTCAGGTCCGGACCGAAGTCTCAAACCTATGGCCCAAACTTTGCTAAAGGGGACTGGGCCCGGGCCCGGGCCGCCCATGAGCAGTCGTTCCCACAAGTACTGCCAAACGAAACAATAAGCCCTCTCAGTTCATGAAGCACCATATCAAAATATCTGCAGTTTTATAGGAAATGAAGGGTTCATGATCAGTAATCTTTTCCCCATTCAACCCCTCAATACCACTTCTTAAAAAGGTCCTATGAATTCTAGTAATTCAGTAGAAATTAGGACAAAGGCCTAAATTGCTATGGTAATTTTTAAAGGTTGCCTATGTAATACTCATTCTGGGAACCTCAAATGTACTTGAGCACCAGATCCAAACAAAAGAGCACAAAGCTTTGTTTGGCAATGAAACAAAACTCTAAGCTTTACTTTTGCTTTCACGATTTTGTTCCATGGGATTCTAAGCGTACTACTGACTTGGACCTGTTTTTACTGCCTTGCTCAGAACACCTTTCAAATGGCAAGGGTTAGGGAATCAAACACTATTAAACAGATCAAAGATATTTCTTCTTGTTAAGGTTGGTCTTCTCTGTCACAAAAGGAAAGAATTTTACCAAAACAAGGATTATTGTTAATTAACTAACCACAAAACTAAAGCTATTGTTGGTAGCTTCCAATAAGAATTTTTAGAGCGTCATTGCCCCACCACAACGAATAAATCTTAACACTTCAGTTTGCATCTATTTCCAAATCTGGGAACTATGATCAAGAACTTGGCTTCCCCTTAAATGCTTCATTCTAAAACTCTCGCACGTGCCTAAACCTCCAGACAGTAATCTAGAATTTTTGGGTTAGTAATTTAACCTTCAATTCTCTACCTATGGGCTTTCTATAGTATCTATACATTGTCCCCAACCTTTGGAGCCCAATCTGCATGCAGCTTCTCAATCAAAGAGATCTTTTCCTTCCCACCAGAACAAAGTCTGCCCATCTGTGAAAAGAAAGAGATCTAGGTCCCTAATTATTCCTTCCTTTTACCTTTTGCTTTCCAAGAATTCAAGCAGAACAAAACCTTTGCTTCCGAATGGAGCTTCAGTTTTCTTGCAAAGGGAATGATTCTAGTAAGCTTCTTGCAGCAGGGATGAAAAGGATTGGGATAAAGATTGTGGTGGACCTAGGGAAAGCACACAACCTTGTGCCCAGAGACTGGTGGATCACCCAGCCCAAGCTCATTTTGCACCTTGACGACCCGAAAAGCCTTCATAGCCACAGAATCCCCTGGTGTAAATTTTGCTTGAAAAGGTAACAATTCTCGGCTTCAATCTAGTTATAGAAGAGAGGTTTTCTAGAGACGTTGGGAGTGAAACTTTCTCATATGTCCAACAATATCAACCTGTGAATTTATATTTCAGCCCAACACAAATTTCTGCGTAAGTCATAGCATTGCACTTACATCTTTACTAGTGTTTCTCAAACAGCTACAGTTGCTTATAACTTGGCTATTGCTTCTGCTGCTGCAGTGGTTTCTCGAAGTACAGCCACTACTGCAGTAAAGAATCAGAGGAAGGAAATTTGAGACAGCCCAACATAAACAACCAGCAGGTTTCTCAGTGAACAGAGATACCAGTGAAGCAGAACCAGAAGCCATCCATTGAAGATGCGCCAGACCAACTCACAGTCCAATCCTGACCACCAGGATGACAACAGTGTGAAGGACACACATCCCAACCTTGGACATCGATGGCCAATTGGAGGACACGGTGGCGGAGGATGGACGAATGGTGATAAATTCACCGGTGCATTCGACCTTGTGGAACAGATGTACTACCTTTATGTGAGGGTGGTGAAGGCCAAAGATCTACCTCCCAACTCCATCACTGGAAGCTGCGACCCGTATATAGAGGTGAAGCTTGGCAACTACAAAGGAACCTCGAAGCACTTCGAAAGGAAGCACAACCCTGAGTGGAACCAGGTGTTTGCATTCTCCAAAGACAAGATCCAGTCATCGCTGGTTGAGGTTTTAGTCAAGGACAAGGAAATGATCGGACGAGACGACTGGCTTGGAAAGGTAGTGTTTGACATGAATGAGGTGCCGACTAGGGTTCCACCTGATAGCCCCTTGGCACCACAGTGGTATAGAATGGAGAATCGGCGAGGTGATGCTAAGGTAAGGGGCGAGATTATGCTTGCAGTTTGGATGGGAACACAAGCAGATGAGGCCTTCCCAGAGGCATGGCATGCAGATGCTTCCTCTGTTCATGGTGAGGGTGTGTTCAACATCCGATCAAAAGTTTACATCTCTCCCAAGCTCTGGTACCTCAGGGTCAACGTGATTGAAGCCCAGGATATACAGCCCAACGACAAAAGCCGAGCCCCTGACGCTTTGGTCAAAGCTCAAGTTGGCAACCAGGTGCTGAGGACAAAGATCTGCCCCACACGAACCATAAATCCACTCTGGAATGAGGATTTAGTCTTCGTAGTAGCTGAGCCCTTCGAAGAAGCATTGGTTCTGACAGTTGAAGATCGAGTGCACCCAACAAAAGATGAGGTGCTTGGGAGGATCGCCTTGCCAATTTCCATGTTCGAGAAACGACTGGATCACAGACCAGTTCATTCTCGTTGGTTCAACCTTGAGAAGTTTGGGTTCGGCATCTTGGAAGGCGACCGGAGGAAAGAACTCAAGTTTTCAAGCAGGATCCACCTCAGAGTCTGTCTTGATGGTGCATATCATGTACATGATGAATCCACCATGTATGCAAGCGACCTACGCCCCACTGCACGGCAGCTGTGGAAACCTCCAGTTGGTATCTTGGAAGTGGGTATCTTGAGCGCACAGGGGCTGCTACCCATGAAAATGAAGGGTACAAGGGGCACAACTGATGCTTACTGCGTAGCCAAATATGGGCAGAAGTGGGTGCGAACCAGAACCATAATTGATAGCTTCAGTCCCAAATGGAATGAGCAATACACATGGGAGGTGTACGACCCCTCCACCGTCATCACGCTCGCAGTTTTTGACAATTGTCATCTAGGCAGCAGTGAGAAACCCAACACCGGCGGCAGCCCTTCAAGAGATTCCAGGATCGGAAAGGTAAGAATTCGTCTATCAACCATGGAAACAGATAGGATGTACACACACTCTTACCCTCTTCTTGTTCTCCACCCATCCGGTGTGAAGAAGATGGGGGAACTTCAGCTAGCAGTTCGTTTCACTTGCTTGTCACTGGTTAACATGATACACCGCTATGGTCAACCCCTATTACCAAAGATGCATTACGTTCACCCGTTCACGGTGAACCAACTAGAGAATCTGAGGTACCAGGCCATGAACATGGTAGCAGTCAGGTTAGGTAGGGCTGAGCCGCCGCTGAGGAAAGAGGTTGTAGAGTACATGTTAGATGTCGATTCTCATATGTGGAGTATGAGACGAAGCAAAGCTAACTTCTTCAGGATCATGTCACTGTTGACAGGGTTGATAGCCATCACCAAATGGTTTGGCGATGTTTGCCATTGGAAGAACCCAGTAACATCTGTTCTGGTTCATATCCTTCTCTTGATTTTGATATCATATCCAGAACTGATACTACCAACAGTATTTCTATACATGTTCCTCATCGGAATATGGAACTACAGGTTCCGCCCCAAGCATCCACCGCAGATGGACACCAAATTGTCATGGGCCGAGGCAGTCCACCCTGATGAGCTGGACGAGGAGTTTGACACTTTCCCAACATCCAAGTCCCATGATCTTGTCCATATGAGGTATGACAGGCTTCGGAGTGTAGCAGGGAGGATACAGACAGTGGTGGGTGACATTGCAACGCAGGGGGAAAGATTCCATTCTCTGCTCGCATGGAGAGACCCCCGAGCTACCAGTCTATTCATATTGTTCTGCCTGATTGCAGCTGTGGCGCTGTATGTAACTCCTTTCAAAGTGGTGGCCCTGATCAAAGGCCTATACATGCTTCGTCACCCAAGATTCAGGAGCAAACTGCCTTCAGTTCCCAGCAATTTCTTCAAGAGATTGCCAGCTAGGGTTGACAGCCTACTTTGACATCAGGATTTCAATTGCTGTTCCTTGTTTGAGCCATTCAATGGCTACCAGCTTTTTACTTCGGTATTTTTATTCTTCTTGTTACAGGTTTGTAATTTACTATCGACAATGTAAAATTTCAATATAAGGTGTGAGGTCCATTAGCAACAACACTTGTGGGGTTCTGAGCCCAACAATATAGGAAAGGACACTTGCAACATTGTTGTTTTGATTTTTTTTTTGTTATTTTCCCTCTAACCCATAATAACTAATATTGTTATTTACTTTTGAAATAGTTAACATGGTCTTTTCTTCCTTTTTAGGTTTCAGTATTGGCTAATGTAGTCGTTTTCTTTCGAAATGATTTATGCTAGTTTGTCTTCCCAGAAGACAGCTGATTAGACAAACCCACACAACAGAAATGAGAATAACAATAATGGCATAGATAATTTCCACTGCTGATATCTTAAAACAACGATTTCAGCAGTATATGGCCATACATTTATACCAACCAAAGAAAGCCATTTTCCCAAAAGTTGCAATTGCTTACCTTAAAGCTCATTCTACCAAGTGGTTTTGGACTTGCTCATCAATCCTTCCTACTCGGTTGCAACAGAAGGGTGTGGTGGCTTTGGTGTTCAGAAATTATGACCTTCCCATTATGATGGAAGTTTACCATTCTCAAACAAAATTCATCTTCCGTCAATATAGATGGACATATAGACGAAATTATGACCTTCCCATTATGATGGAAGTTTACCATTCTCAAACAAAATTCATCTTCCGTCAATATAGATGGACATATAGACGAAATTATGACCTTCCCATTATGATGGAAGTTTGCCATCCTCAAACAAAATTCATCTTCCGTCAATATAGAAGGACATAGAGACTTCCTTGATACATATGCATGGACAATACCTAAAAAGACGAGATGATGGAGCAGCCTTCAAAAACTAAGAAGAAATTGCAACGCCTTAAATCTCTGAGAGGCTACTTCAGAGGACTAAATAAATTCCATAAACCTCAAGCATTAAACAAGTCTTTGTAAAATAAAATTCAGACAGCTGCTATCAGTCAAAACTGCAAACATAACAAACATCAAATGTAAACCCAGAAAAAGAGTCTTAACTCCTTGATAGGCTAACTTCTAGAAAACAAGCTCATGAGGCTTCATCCCTGACCTAAGAGAGAATCTGGCAGCCAAGTAAGCCTTCAATTCTGGAACTGCCTCAATGGACTTAAGCAACTGGGAATCAATGGCCTTTTGATCATCTTTTTTTTCCTGTGGGAGGGCCTTGGTTTCCTACAATTTGAGATCACAGGAAATTGTGAAAAAATAGGGATATGAACTTGGTATTCAACCAATACCATACATGAGAAGATTTGGGACACATTAGTGGAAGAATAATCTTAAAACTTTAATGACAATGAAAAATACCTCTTTCTCTGCTTCAAAAAACTCGCCCTCTCCCTTCTTCTGCTTCTTCTTCCTTTCCTTGGTGAAATACTTGTCATCAAATTTTTCAACATCTACACAAGATATGTCAACCTTGGTAGATGTTGCAATCACATAAGCTTGGTTCACACGTCGCAGAGGGACACCATTGACCTTAAATGGTCCTGTCCACAATACAAACAATTGACAATTTAAAAATAATGACACAGATAAAACAGGAAAAAAAGGGAAGAAAAGACCAGGTGTTATTACCAGGTAGGACTATCAAATAAACTGAATTAGCCCGTGAGCTTTTTAGTCTCATAGTAGTACATTTTTTCTAAACTAGAGCTTGTGCTGAGCCTACTTTACAGGATTGGCCAAGAATGTTCTGAGCTCGAGCAAGGCCCTGCTCAGCTTGGGATCATCTTATGAAAGAGCGCACCAAGAAGAATTGTGATTTTAATCCTTGTATTGTTGCTAGAATTCCATAGATTTAACCTAGGCATGGCTCATTTTTATTTAAGATAAGCTCCTTAGTTTAAGTCCGAGCTGAGCTTAAGCAAAGCAAAGTGAACCTTGGCTGATTCTGGCTGATTGACAACGCTAACCAGGTGGGGAAAAAGGTAAGCAGCATAATTCAGAAAGCTTATACATCAAACGACATGCACATTATATAAAAAAACTATACCTAATTAATCACATCTATTTAAAGCCGCAATTAGGACTATCTCATAAAAAAAAAAGCAGATAAAAATAAAAGAAAAAGGGGCAAATACTTGGTTCCTTGGGCCATGCCATGTTTGAACTCTTCATACCAATTTCCATAGAAAAGGAAGAGGTTAAGGATTTGGTAAATGAGAAGGATGGAAATTTCAGCTACGTGGACAGATATGATCTAACTTTCGTCTAAATTTCAGTCAGTTAATTTCTTTATTCACCATGCCTCTTTTCTCTTTTGCTCTGACCATTAAAATTCATTCCTCCCCTTTCTCGGAAGCAAAGCTGGTGACATAAAAACAAGAGCTCCTACTCACGGATGTTTCCTTGGTTAGTACAGAAAGAGGAAAATAACCGGACCAAATAACTGCATTTTCAAGTTTCAATAGCTTTATCACTTGATGAGAACAGTGGCCTAACAAGAGAGAGGATCAATGGGAGGACTCTAGCACATTACCAATTCAGATCTCAATGAATGCCATACAATGCACATATCTTCATTGTGGTTGGTTACAAGAGTTGGAGACACTTAATAATAAAAAACCAAGCCTGAATTTTAACTGCTACTTGAAGTATGTCATTGAAGGTTATCATATATTTCCCAATCCTTAAGGTTTCTGACTATATAACATCTGCAGCATATATCCATGTAGGACCAATACTGCACTAATATTGGGAAACAATACTGCACCGATACCCAATGGGGTAAAAGCTTAGCACAATCCATCTCTCATTTCATATAGTTCTCTTAACATTTTTATTAAATGAGTGGTGTTCTAAAGAAAATTTTAGGGCGATCGCATTGAAGTACAGAGTCATATCCTGAAGATCCCCGTATAGGGCTCGTACTCATATCCCTATATAGGAAATATAGGGGGATTCAATTTACTGTGACATCACTAGACAATAGGCATTTCATTCATTTGTCAACCACTATTTTTTTTTAGATTTCTAGCAAGCTCATTAATCTGAAACAGACCATCATCCAGAGACAATAAAATAAACAGATGGATCAGATCTTTTCTTTCTCCTACTTGATCTAATACTCATTTCATAATCCATAAACAACATATATAAAAAGGATAAAAGAACAGAAAGCAAAAGAGATCTCACCAGTAACAAGAAGCAAACCAGAGGGAAGCTGTTTCAGAAAAAACGACTCTCTTTCCCATGAATCGCCCTGCGAGTATGATCAGAACCGTTCCAGGAGTGATGCTCGCCCTAAAAATCACACAAAACAAACACATTGAGAAGCAGAAAACAAAACCCAAAGAACCAACAACCTGAACGGATTTGGATTAGAGTATAGAATTGAAAAAAAAAAAACCTGAGCTTGGTGGGTTTGTGCTTGCGGTGATTGAGGATGGGCTTTTTGACGTCGTCTGCTGGGTAGAACTTGGGGGGTTTTTCCTGGGGTTTTGGGGCCGAGGGCTTTGGGTCGTGGCGAGGGAAGACGCCGCCGTTCTTGGCCTTGATTGCCCAGAGGCCTCGCTTGTGGTACATCTTCGACCGAGAGAACTTGCCCACGCCTCGAATCAGATTAGGGTTCCTGCTGCCTGTCCTTGGCGTCCTCTCTTTTCCTGCTGCCATGGCTGCTCTCTGCTTCTTCCTCTTCTGCTTCCGCTGCTGCTGCTCAGAAACCCTAGAAATGACCCCAATGGAAACCCTAATCCCTTTCTACTGCTCTTTATATGCAAAAATTGTTGACTTGGTGATCTGCGGGAGCAGATTAAATTGTTAACCTAAGTAAGGTATTGGATTTGGAGGTTCGGGCGGCAAAATCTGACCCAACTAGCTAACAACCCGAACAGATTTGACGCACATGACCTATATGTATCATTTGATTTAAAATAGATTCAATTAGAATTGACTCGCATATACTTCATATAAAGGAGATAAAGTATTTAAAAAGGAAGGGGGAGAAGAAATGGGTAAGGTCTAGCATGGCAAAATCTGTACCCACCCGTTAACCTAACCCGAACTCGACCCGTGATACACAGGCATTGAAATGGGTTAGATAAAACCTCATTTGTATTTAAATGGGTCGAGTTAGGGTCATCCCATAAATCGCCTAATCAATTTAAAAGAGTTAGATTAAGATAAGGATTGTCTCAAATTTAGATCCATTTGAACAATTTAGTGGTTTAATGTTTTGTTACTTTGAATAGGTTTATTTTGGGGTTTTCTAGCCTACAACTTATTTTGCAATATAAAATGATCAAACGGAGTATTTGAGAGATGAAAAAGGTATGAGCAAATAGCCTCAGTTTTAAGTCCATTTGTCGAAACCTATATGTATACTTGGAACTTGACCCGTTTATCAATCGAAATCTAAATTAGATTATAGAGCCCCCACTTATGAATTTGAACATAAAAGAGGTTCTAAACCTGATTTTTTATAGGCCGAAACCTCTAGATAATAAGAGAGTAGGATGCTTATTTGTATCCCTAGGCTAACCTGCATTAGGTGCAGCTAAAGATTATTTGATCCGTTTTAAAAATAGGTCCAATAAGGATTGGGCTTTAACATGTAATACTTTTACTTAATGCAATCTATTTTTCTCAATCCAACCCCTTTGTTGCCCTTAATTTCATGAGAATACGTGACATGGATATTCTCAGGTGCACAACCATGTATTAGGAAAATATACATTTTGAGAGCAAGTAAAGTTTGAATTTAATGTGAGTCTTATAAAGTTTAAGTCACAGTATCGTCAAGAACGGATCCTTACTCGAGTGGTAAGGAGTGGTTGTTCTCACTTTTAGCGAGCCTAATTGCTTGTAAACGAACAATCTTATTTAGGACTTGTTCACCAAGCACACACATTAGCCCGTAGGAAAAAAAAAAACCTTAGAACTTAACTATGATGGTGCCTTGGCCTCCCTTGGGTCTCACATAAATGCTTGACAAACAAGGAGAGGGACTCATGACAAAGAGGTGACATCGATCCTAGATCAAATAATTCTAACCTTCTCAACAAAGGAGATATTCTCCTAGCAGACTGCATTTAACTTATAAACCGTCCTGCTAGTAAGGTCCACTTAAATACAAGTTTATAAAATAGAGATAACGGATTGAAATGTCTCCTCATGAATGATAGAGACCCAAAATCAGCCTCATCAAATTATACTAGTTCTTGATTTAATAGCACTTTAATGGAGTCTTAATAGTAGATTCTCTTGAGATTCAATCCAACAATTAGTGGCATTCAGTGAGAAATTGAGCCTGATACCAGGTCACAGGAGAAAAGAGTATCAAAGCAGCTGCATTGATGAAAGGCATGCTAAGTGAGCCCCATAATGCTCCGTTGTACTTGCAGTTGCACATAGGAGAACAATTTTCTTAAAATAATGAGATTACATTTATAAGGGCGTCACAGTTAAATTATTTTATATACAGTGTACATTTCTTGTAATTGAGTCCAATGGTGGCTTAAATCTAGCTCCACCTTTTTTTGTTGGATTTTGAGAACCAATCCAAGAGGATGTCCGTGAGATTGGATCTTCCTCTTTATCATTCAATAATATCTTGTTACAATTCCAAAACAAATTAGAAATTTTGTTAAATTTGAGATTTGAAAAGAGATATATAGCTGTCCTAAGTTAAACAGGTTGCAGTCACAAAAATCTCCAAATCCCACCTTGAAGAGTAATTTGCATGTGATCCATCATGTAGACCATTTGGGCCTGATGATCATGAGATACTTGTGATCGGATTGAGTAGTATCTGTATCTCAACTGACCCAAAGTTAGGAAGCCCGAACGCAATTTCACTTTTGGCTAGTTGGGATGTAAATGGGTACATTTGGAATGATTCCTTACTGTATCTGGACTCAACCCAAACTGCTAATAGGTACCCATGCCCGAACCCCAATTAGTACTAAAAATCCATACTTGGCCTGGGTTTATGTTACAGGAACCACACCTATACCTGAATTTAAATTCAAGGCTCCAACCCAGACCAGAACTGGAAAAGGGCCTGTACCTGGGACTAGATTGTGAACTATGTATCTATTTATTTTGATGATGTGGGTATCATCGTATTTTTATCCAATAAGACTATTCTCCCAAGCATAAGCCCAACCCTAAAACACATGTACATCAGGTAAGTCTAAGATAAGACTTGAGCACTTCGACACAGGGCCGGCTCACCATATAGGCAGGTGAAGCAAGTGGTGGGGGTCTCACCATGAGAGGGTCTCATAATTTTGTTGAATTAATAACATTAACATGATAAAGCTAAAAGAGAAAATCATGGTACATTTGAAAACCAAAATCAAAGAAGATAGACGAAGAAGAAGCAGAAAACATAATCACAGTAAAAATAAAAGTATTCTAAAATAAGTACGTTTTTAAATGTATCAAATCTCGCTGGGAATCATCTGAAATGAATTCAAATGAACTCGAGATAGAAGAGAAAATTGATCACAATTTGACCCGTTTTCTAATGAAACTGAAATCATTGAAATATTCCATCATTGGAAAAATTTCATAAAATAAAAATTACAACTAAGTCCTTTTTTTTATAGAAAATACCCTGTTTTTCATAAAATGGCATTTCAAATCAACCTTGACTCATGGGGTCCACTAATTAGGATACTATTGAGTCTTTTCCAAACTCATATATTGCTTATTGAATACTACTAACAGTACATGTTACAGTTGCTTCCACCGAAAGAAGTTTTTCAAAATTAAAGTTAATATAATCTTATCTATGATCAACTATGTCAGAAGAGAGATTAAGCGGGTTAGCCATTTTATCTATTAAGAAGAAAATTTTGGAAAACCTTGAATACAAAAACTTGATCAATAAGTTTGCATCACAAAAGGCAAGAAAGGTTAAATTCACTTAAAAAAAATAAATCCCTCAACAAGCTCTAAAAAAAACAAAAACCCAAAAAAAAAAATCCAATTTTTTTTTTTAAGTCCGCCAATGTACTACTCATAGTGTACATTGCCGGTCCCAAGCCCGGATTAAGGACGAGGATTTCCTCATGCCACACATAGAAGCTAGGGGCCTCGTTTATACTTTCGCCTGGGGCCACATATTGTCTTGAGACGGCCCTACTTCCACACAAGATGTGGGGAGCAAACCTAACCTTATATATGCTAGTGACCTATGTGTTTATACATATACCCATACGAATGGACTGGACTTATCAACCATGGATAAAGGAGTTAGGAGCGTAGAATTGGGGCCAAACTTGATATTCAATGTGGTTCTATATAGATCTTTCAAACCCCACCGGTTCTATTTCAGAATGGGACCCCCAATGGGCCCCATAAAAAGTCCTCACAATAACTCCGTGAGAAGAGTTCTTACTATATCAAATCCCTTACATAATATGCATATGTAACATTGTTCAGGCACCGGGCATATATATGGGTCGATAGGTATAAGATTCATGGACATTAGCCCCGACCCATATATAAAAAGGGTCTAACTATCGGACTCACAACTGTTTTCCACCACCCATTCGCTGGGTTACCCATGCGGGTTAAGGTTTAGCCAAACCAACTCAGATCCTGCTAAATAGGCTAAAAACCGGCCAAGCCAAAATAAAAGGGCCTTTGCCACCTTCCTAAGATAACCCAGAAGAATGCTGGGGACCGAAGGCCACATGGTCGCATGACTTCAACACTCGGCTTCCACCCCACCTCAGCCATCTGCCATTGCAAGCAATGAGATTCTCCTTCTTCTACTACTTCTACTTCTTCTTCTTCTACAGAGAGGCCGGGGAATGGCAAATCTTTTTCATGCAAGAAAAGCAGACCAACCAATAGAATGAAAAACATAGCTTCAAGCCATCTTTAATCATCCATTAAAGCATGACTATCTGTACATCCCTATGCGCCATAAACAATGAAGGTGGTGAAATGAGGTATACATTCCTCTCTCTCTCTCTCTTGCAATTTTTTCTTTTCATGGTTATTGACTATATCTAGCACTGTTGTTCTTGTCTTGGGCGAGCCAACCACAAGCAACTGAGAGCTCGGAGCCTGTGGAAATAGTCGGCTATGGCTAAGAAGCAACGAGCCGCCTGATGCGCGGTGAGAATCTGGTGGAGCCGATGAAAGGTCTGCTGCCTCAGGTTATCTGCCTGCCAGAGAAACTCACCTTATAATTATCAGACTTTTAACTTTACTGTTTATAGATCTTTCATGCATCATCCTTTGATAGATAACCATACATATTTCAGAAAAAAAAAATTACAGACCTATTATATGCATACACACACATACTATGATTTTCTATATTATAAATTCTTGAAGATGATGAAGAAGACCTGGGAATCACATGCGGTCCAAAGGGGTGAGCCACAATTGATAAATGAAAAATAAAAAAATTCACGTGATCTTTCTCAGATTAGCTGAGAACCTTGGCCCTTTTCTTCCAATCAAGCCGAAAAGATAATTAACTGCTAATTGGTCACATACATACAGCTATCTATATTATAAGATAAAAACCATGGATGGAAAGTCCTGCCATGTGTTAACAATCTAAAATTTTTATTATTTGACACTTGACGGTATTTTAGTGATATTTTTAGACCCTGGCTTAGCACGAGTTTTTTTTACTAGTAATATTGAAAAGCATTTCCATAATCTTTACTGACTCATGGAGACTTTGGTAGGAATGGTTAGCTAAGGATACTTAATCTATATTTCATGATCACGGGTACTTGTGTCACCTCATTTGTCTAATTTACATTGAATTCCTATGATTTTTTAGAAAAGGGTTCGTGAAAGGAGTATTAAAGAGGTGGGGAGTGAGGGGGTGTGGTGATTATGCATATGAAACCAACACTTCGAATATAAAATTTAATTTAATAGGGTGAAATGGGTGATTAATCATATCCTACTAAAGAAAAGATTATTTAATGCTCCTTGTGGTTCTTCATCTTGAAGATCAGCGAAACGTAATTCAATTAATTAAAGGTGGAAAAGGCAACTGGGGGTTTTGATAGGACATACCAGCAAATGAATTTGGTGCGACTGTAGAGAAACGACATTATTTTCAATCCTAGTGGTGAAAATTCAACTGATACCAGGATTAGCCTCTTATCTTATAATTACTCAAGTCATACCACGGTTGACTTTTTATGTACTGAGTGGGTGGAGAGGGGGAGGGGTGTTTCATGTTTGGGTTGGTTTGATGTTGCATTTCTACTTTTTTTTTTTTCATAAAAAAGAGTAAAAAAGTAAACCCTGTGAAATATCCTGACCCTTCATTTAATATGGCTCAGAATTTAACAACCAGCCAACTACGATATTTTTTTTTTGTAGATCCATTGCAATTTCCAACTGTGATAATGAAAGTTTAAATGTTGGTCAAACTGGTCCCAAGCCAACCCAAACGTTGTCAGTGAGTGTTAAAAGAGTAGAATGATTAAAAAGGCAAATAAATAAAATAGGTCCAAGTACACCTTATACGTGGCTCTAATGTCAGGTCAGCTTAATTTTTGGAATTTTATCCATACAGCTGTCCTTAAATTTGATATTTACTTCAATATAATTGAAGTTTAAATATTTCTCATAAATTGTTCATATAAATTTTAAGACTTAAGGTCATGTAATATTCCACTATTATTATACATACAACTTTATTAAAAATATTTAAACTTCTACTGTTTTGGAGAAAATGTCAAATCTAAAAAAAATTGTGCTATGAAAGTCCTTTAATTCTATTTTAGTTTGAATGTTGTTGTATTGTCAAAGTTCCCAAGGTGGTATAGCCATGTTTTTTTCTTTTTTCTCAAGAATCATAAACCGTTTGAGTAATTAACTCGTAAAGTGAAAAAAAGAAGAAGAAAGGGGTCATTAAAAAAGAGAGGGGTCATATAAAAAAGTATAAGATCTAAAAAATCTACTTTTTGACCTTTTGTCATCTGGTACTATAGAAGAAACTTTTTTTTGTCTTTTTGGATAAAGATAATAGGCCTTTTGTCATTTAGTGGAATGAGAGAATTAGCTTTTAAAAATTTTTTTTTTATAGAAGGAAGAGATGATTTTTGAGATTTTTTTGTATTTTTGAAAATGGCCTCTTTTCTTTTTAATGTATCTTGAAGTAATTTCGAGGCGTAGCTCAGTTGGCCTAACACTATGGTTTGCACCCGAAGGTTGTGGGTAGGGCTACACGGAAATTTTACGCTTTCTCTCTTGGACTTGTAGAGATTATTCTGGCCTAAAAGGCTGAAACCTGCGTTATAAAAAAATAAAAATATGTATCTTAAAGTGACCCTTTACTTTATAAGTAAATTACCCAAACTGGCCCATAATAGAAACTAAATTGTTTTGACTTGGCCCCCAAAAGCATCATAGTATTCCTCTTATGATTTATTCAACTTTACAGATTCGGGCCGATACACTGCGATACGATCAAAACGGTTCAAGGTTATGGCCGAGAGAGAATCTATGTAATGAGTTTCATTTCAGCTTTGCATACCATCAAAACTGATGAAACCCATGATCGATCATCCTTCCATTCTATTTCATCATGCTACAAACCATTATATTAGGGGGCCATTTATTCAACGATGTCCTTAGATATGAGAAAATAAGAATAATGCATAAGAAAGTGGATGGCTTCCTACATGGTTCTGCACCTAATCAACCTCACACATATAATTATATAAAAGAATTAAAAGGACTCCAGGAAGAAGTATTTACCTGTTCAACGAAACCTTGGAGGATGGAGAGCTTGTTGAGGGCTATGGCCATCTGGCCCATGTAGTGGGCCATGTTATCAGGAGGGCAACTTAACGCATCGGATGCAATGGTTTCCGAGAGGGACTGGTGGAGAGCTTCCAGACCCTGACTCAGAGCATCCTCGGCCTCTTGGGTGGACTGCTGGAGACTACAAATTCCCACTATCTGCGGCTCTGTTAATGGCTCTATGTGGCCCAGAAGAACCTACAAGAACACCCAAATTGAATAAGTCGTTTGTCCCTCAAAACCAGCTTCTTAGTCGAAGAAGACTAGAAGCTACTAATTAAGAAATGAATCTAAGATAATAGATAAAGTTTGTCTATAAATAGTAATGGTGAAATTCATGATTAGCAGACAGGTGAAGTTATTCGGTGCACCTACCATGGAACCATGGGGCCAACAGTGCTGCGCCATGCACGTTTATCATCATGTAGCATGATAAGTGATGATTTCAAAAAAGGTGCAGCAGCAAATATATGGTGGGTCCCACCCTCATTTTGCATGTTTTTGACTTGATGGTAATTATGAGCACATAAAAATCTTTGGCCAAGTATATATAATGAACATTTTATCAATATTGCAGTCTGACCAAGTGCAGTTGGCACCACAAGATGGTACATTCTATCAGGGTTAAGTGATCATGTCTCAACATTAAAAACTAAATCCCAGTTATACTTTGTGACTACTAAATCTCTTTCAGTTCTTTCTTCTTGGAGCTTATAGGGTGACTAAAATGTTCAATTTGTAGAACTTTTGCTTTGTTGGTTCAGTGGTGACTGGTGGCCCAAACAATCAAAAGTAACCAAGGAAGAAGAATAAGAAGATCCAAGTATCAAGTAAATTTACAAAAAAAAAAAAAGCTTCCGAAGTAAATTTACTTGAAAAAAAAAAAAAAAAACTTCCAAGATATGGGTTTTGCACCTTGATAAGCTCCGATGGACGAAATCCACCCATCCACATAAAGCAACGTTCTGCCGGCGTCTTCCACACGCCAGAGATGAGATGAAAGACGTCGGATTTCACCGCCATGCTCTTCAAGTTCATCATCTCGTCGTAATGAACCAGGCAGTTGTGAACAAATAGGCTCATATCATTTTCTGGAAGGTCTTCTTGAACTGCAGCCCGGAGCTCAGACATGAGCCGGTGGTGTTCGTCGAGCCACCGCCGGTATTCCATGTCAAAAATTGCCGCCTCTGCATCATGGAAAGAACTTAAGACTTCCTGGAAATGACTTAAAATATTGGTATGAAGTATGGACTAGTGCAATTTAAGATTAGAGAGATGCCTGAGCTCAGACTAGCCGCGCTTGTGGGAATACTGTGATCTCCCAAAAGGGCTCCTCCACCCCCGCTGCCGAAAACCACACCCTAAAACCAATAAACCCAGCATTATATGACACTTCCAAGATCCATGAATTGCGAAGAGTAGTGTAAGATTTATGTAAAATTAAGAGAGAGATCAAATTCAAGAATATAATAGGTCCCAGCTGTCATTTCTCTCTATCATTTACTTCAATGATTTTCTCATCTAAAACAAAGAAGGGTCACCTGACTTCTAGCCCTTTGAAGCTCCTGTTCTAGCTGAGCTAATTTCATCCTACTAGACTCAAGCTGTTGTACATATGCCTGTTGAAGATCAAAAAAAAGGAAAATATAGAAGGTTTAATCTCAACACCCACATGTATATATAGATAGAGGAAGTGCAAGTGTGTGTATTGGACTGGCCTTTTTCCTGAGCCTGCTTTTCCGAGCTGCTTCTCTATTCTGTGCAAGCCTTCTAAGAGTCTGCCCATACATAAAATAGCATAGACATGAAACTAAACTCTCAAGAAGAGAAAAGGGTAGATCGCTCTTGTATGTAGAAATAACGTAAAGTGGTTTACTTTGGCATCTGGAGTTTTGGGTCCTTCATGTTCTGAACTAGAAGTTGGGCCCTTTCGGTTTCCCTCACGCTGCTGCACAAGTTGGTAAGACAAACATCAGAGAACCAAAACGTTGAGAGAGAGAGAGAGAGAGAGAGAGAGAGAGAGAGAGAGAGAGAGAGAGAGAGAGAGAGAGAGAGAGAGAGAGATCTTATATAGATCATGATCACTATTTCTTCCTTTAGCAGTGCAATTTAAAATTAGAGAGAGATAGAAGAGAAATTTAATAGAAATTTCCTAATGTCTTTCCCCATTGCTGAATACCTTCAAACCCAGATTAACATCTTTCCCCGGTTGAGGTACATTTGCTGGACCTTTTCTTGGATTGGCTACTTCCATGGACGCCTCTGGTGGTCTACTACAGGCACCAGTTGTGGAACAAACTAAACTGATTCCACACTACAAGGAAACAAGAAACAACAAAAAAAAATATCACATCTCTCAGCGGTCAGAGACTCAGAAAGAGAAAACCTTCTTTTTTCAAACCAGTACCTTTGCAGTAGGCTCGGCAAGAATAGGTTGAGAAGGGAAAATGTTCAAAGTTGGAGACTGTATTCCTATGCTTTCTGCACACACGAAATTACAATAAGCATTAACTATCTGAAGGAGATGTTTGGAGTAGCAGAAAAGAACAGTGGATAAAACAACCCCAAGATGAGAGCGAGGTGTCTCTTCTTCCAGACATTATCATGCTAGAAGAGCCCATCACAAGAAGATGAGAGAAAAAACAAATGATGCATATAAACCATAGGAAGCATCCTCCAATTTGAGATTCCCATGCATTTGTTGCTCCCACCTAGAGAGAGAGAGGCAAAGAGAGAGAGACCTTTCCAGCTACAGGAATTTTCAAAGAACTCATGAGTAGTTTGTTACATGTCACGATCTAAAAATCACCAGGAAAAAATATTTCCTGAAATCCGGATCTCTCTCTCTCTCTCTTTCCCCCCTCCCGTCAAACTCAATAGTTCAAGCACGCTTCTCTCATGAGTCATGAGTCATGACCCAGAATGCTCTTTGGAAGGAATCTCAACAGCCTTCTCAGATTCCCCCCATCCCCCTCCCTCACAGACGGAAAATTTCTTTTCCAGCCTCTCTGATCATGTACTTACCAAATAGAGAAAAAGAAGAAGAAATGAAACTTACGCTTTGGTTGATCAGCTGATGAATGATCTTGTCCCTCCAAATACAAGATAAGTGCCTGTTCAAGTTCTCCCAACTCATAATCTCCTGACCCTTTACTTCTGTCAGCCAAATAAAAAAAAAAAAATGAGTGTTTGCTCTAGAAATCTTACTTTGAGCTGGTTTTGCAGTATACAGCGTTTGATTGCTTGATTACAAGAAATTCTCAAAGTTGGCCGATTGAGACTGCATCATCCCAGAAGAAATCTGATGTGGGGTTTGATTCTCTTTCTCTTTGGTTTCCATGAAAGAGATCCAAAAGCCTTCCCTTTCCTTCTCTGCTTCAAGCCTTCAAAGGTCCTGAAAAGAATCCATTAATGAAAAAACCGACTTCTGTTTTCTCACGAGGGTAAACAAGTAGAGCATCTGTCAAACTGGAGTCGGTTTTTGATCATAGATCAACAAATGAATAAAATAAAAAAGACTAACGGGAGACAAAGGAACACAATTCAATGCAAGAGAGGAATTAGAGACCTGACCACTGACTTTTCTTGATCGAAGCCGTTTGCAGCCACCAACCCCTCTCCTATTGTAATCCTTCTAAATTGCATCGAAAACGATCGAGGCATACCATTGAATTGATCGTGGTGGAAAGCATGATGAATCCAACGGTGGGAATGAATGTAGTGGGTGTCAATTTTGGCCCAGTATCAATACATGCAGGGATAGTTTTTCTAAGTGGTTTGGATTGAGAGGATTGGGCCCTTTCAGTATGAACTGGAATTGTCAGTTTTGATAATATGGGCCCACTACTGATTAGAATCCACCGCTATTGCAGATAGTAATATCACTGTCATTTGTCTCTTTGTCAATGGAACAATTTTCTATCCACAGACTTGCCTTATTTAAATCTTTCCAACGGTGTGGATAATCTAGAAAATGGACCCATGGAAATTCTAGAATGCCCCATAATTCCTAAACAGATGGTGTGGAGTCTGGAATCTGGACTCTGGACCCCTCCGCTTTCAGAGTCCGGTTCCTACAAGGCTTTGACTTAGAGAAATTTTGTGACGAAGGAGTGACACTGGGGCCACCTATTTAAATCCAATCATCTCAAAATATTAAATTTTCTCTCTGTCTATATATATGCATATGGGATATCTCCAAATTTTATTTTAAAAAGAGTTAATCCCACTGTGAGATTGACCATTTGATTAAAAACGTAACATAACAATCTTATACATATTCATTAATTATATATATATTTTTATAATCAATGTTCAATCTTCTGTGAGACTAACTATTATTATGATGAAATCGGAATCTCTTGTAAATTAGGGGAGGGCATTTAGTTTAAGCGAATCGCATCCTCAATAGGTGGGCCCTATTTTCGAATTCTACCCCTTTAATTCAAGATTTTCTCAAGTTAATTAATGCCTTCCGGACTCCTACATCCGTGACTGGAAAATTCTTGCAGTCGGCAAACGAGGCAAGGCAGCATGAGGACCCAACAAAGCATAAAATTCCATTATACTTAATCGCTTATGTTAAAAGTCAATCTAGATGGTTATTTATAACCATAAGATCAAAAAAATCAGTCAAACCGATTGCTACCATCCAATTTAATAAAAATAAATTATTTTGATAAGCTATTTTATTATCTTAGAGCATATGGTTAAAAATACCAAATAAGACGAGGTTTGAGTGATGGCTTATCTAACCTTTTTAAGTCATGGATCAGTGGCTACCACCATAAAAAACATAGAAGAATCTGAAGTCAAGGAAGGCGGGACCCAAGAGAACACCACACAGGTGGGGAGAGCCGCTTTACATGGAATGAAACATCCACATACATGTATAGGGATTGGTCCTTTGATAGTTGAGCGAAAGACGGGCTCTCGGCTTGATGAAAGAGGGTTGTATGGATTATCCATAAGCATCCTATTTTATACAGGATGCCCTATGTAAAATGGAAAATGATCGGGTGAGAACAATTTTCACCCGCTATGTGAGAAGTCTGATCGCAATCCGACAGTCCTCGTGAGCGATATATAGGGCTCTCAAATGAGAAAAAGCCCTCTAAAATCAGATCTGTCTCCCGCTTCTTCTTTTCACTGTGATGAAGTTTGGATTGAAAATGAGGGTCGGAGTTTTGGGCGTCCCATCTCGTTACTCACCATGTATGATTCAGTTATTGTTAACAGGAAATAATATACAAAGTCGACTTAGCACATTTGGGTGGGATGTTTTTTTATTACTTTAAAAGAACGTTTTTATTGGTTAGGAAGTTACAGTTTTTGAGTCGTTTTAGGTGCAGAGAATAAAATAAAATTCATTTTCATATTTTAATATTTAAAATAAAAAATAAAAGATGACTGGGATCAAACCATCATCACAAATCACAAAGCAGGTTTAGTATCTCATCTGATTAGGTGTAGCCGTGTAGGTGCTGGTTTGATTGATGTAACTTTCTGTCATACTTTATTTGGAGTCATTTTTTTCTATGCCTCCACAATTTATCATGCTTCTTTTCCCCAAATGTACCTCGCCTATAGGTTATAATTCTTCATGTGAAAAATGTATGATACCCATCTTTTCATTGCAGGTATTTAAAACTACTAGATCCTACATAAAAATAAAAATAAAAAAAATTCCCCAATTATAGAAAAAAAAAATCTCCAATATATAGCTAATGTTGTTGAGGGACTGACATAGAGTGTGTAAATATTAAGAAAAAAAAAAAAAACAGAGAGAGAGAGAGAGACTGATTATGGTTTTAGATTTCATCTAATGCAAGCTTTTTGACTGATAGTAATCAGTTTTACAAAGAATTGATACAAAATATTTGACCTGATCCCTACATGCATGTTGCAACAATACACCAAAATTTATTCATTGTCCCGGCCAATACAGGCTAGTATGGACCATTATTTTGACCTTTTTAGCTAAGAATGAAATTATGCTGATATAGCTGATACAATAACAGATACTAGCTACACTGGGAATAATTTTCTCCTCGTAGAGCATGGTATGTACAGTCCAGCTCTATGGAGTCCACTTGAGCTCACCATTGATCAGTGGCTTATTTCATACTTTTATTTCCTATGATCCGGCACCACGTCCAGAAAATGTAAGGTTAAAAGACCATTAAACTTATAAACACTATGCTAATTTAATTGAGTTGGTTTTTTTTTTTTTTTTTTGCACGACTCCTATCCACAAAGAGACATTTTTATCCATCCCACCTCCATTTATATAGAAATATTTGCAAGCAGTCTCCTGTCTAACTGCATACTGGACCGCTATGTAGTATGCTCGTAGGTTAAGATATTCCGCCCCATTGAAGATCGGTATTGATTAATTGACTCACTGATTGGGGCTGAACCCATGATCCCGACTCCATTAACCGAAATAGCCCAATTCGAATGCCATCTGCTACTACTGGATCCTGCTCGAAGGGTTTACAATGAGTGGGGCTCACAACCATGAAGAGGAATGTCCAGGCTCACCACAGTCAAGGGTGGTGGGTGAAGACAAGCTTCTTAACCAAACCTTGAAGATAAGCAGAGGAAGGGACATGAGGAACATTAACAAGTCCATGTGGAGCTGTTTGACATATATTAGCCAATAAAGGAAAGCGAGGTTGGGCAGGAAATCCTCATTGAAAATTGAATCTGACTGGAATGAGGCTGATAGAAGCGAGAGTGAGGTTGGGGGGTTTTAACCAAAACAAGGAGCCACGAGACTTGCAGGTTTAGAATGCTCTAGGAAAGGGGGTATAGGTATAAACCTGGATGGGACCATGGACACTTTTCTGTCTTTCTAGGAACAGTAATTCACCACCTTTTTGGTTATATCTTTTCTATTATTTTTTTTTTAATGATGAGGGACCTTCCGAACCCCCCTATGGGGTTAATCAGGGTAAAACTTATACAACACCACTATGTATCAGGAAAGCCCCAAGGACCTCCAGCTCGTTGCTTGGACTTTCTAACCACTAGATCAATTTAAGTGTAGTCGTGTAGGTGAACAATTTAAGTATGGGTGAAAGGGCCTTTTTCACGTTTGTTGGGTGTGCCTTCCTTGTCGCCATTGCTTTTCAAAAAGTAGAGAGTCTCCACATTTGGCAGATCAACAGTGATGAGTGGTCTTCCTTAAGGCATGTTTGGCATTTTACTTTTAAAATAAATTAGAGTGAAGTGAAATAAAAAGTATGAATAAAATATATAGTGGATTATGATAGTATTTTATTTTTAGTTATTTGTGATGGAATATTGTTGACTTTTGGCATGGGAAATAGAGTTTTTTTCTCTTTTAGTTAATAAATGTAATTGCTTTTTTACTTTTTGTTTGAAAAGTTGGAGGGAATTTTGGTAAAAAGTGATTTTGATTTGATGTATAAGATGACTTAACTTGACTTGACTTTACTCGTAAAATTACCAAAGTTGGGGCCTGGCACAATTTCACGTTGGGAATATAGATTAATTGATCAACGGTAAAAACACATCCATTTACCCAAAAAATAGAGGGTAAAACACATCACTACAACTTGCGACTCTTTGGGAGGAGCCACTTCATGTCAGGAATGTGCATTTGAGCAGTTTGAATTTAAATTGATAGGCCTCTTTCATTGGTTGAGATGTGCGAAATGTCAGGATCACGGTTTCTCCCTCTTCGGGAGCTAGAGGTCTTAGTATCAAGCCCTGGTTCTTCCCTCTTCAAAAATCCAAAGTTGAGTCCACTTGTACTATCACCTAGGAGCCATATGGTTTTACCCAACTTCTCTTTGAGAACAGAGGGAATAGTCCAGTCCGAAGGGTTGGGAACCCTCCGACAGCAAAAGAATAAAACATATATCTAGCTAATTTACACCACCACAGGGCGTACAACCCACCCTCGCAGGAAAATCCAGTTCAGATCATCCATATCTTATAACGATAACAAGGCTGGTGGTTTGTGTTCAACAAGCAAAATTGGATTTATTATCAATGCCGGGGTTCTATTACCAAGGGTAGGCCCTTGTTCAATAGATGAACCGATGAACAACAATTTCTGTAGCGACACAAATGATAAAATTGGTGCTGAGATGAGCTAGGGTTTTACCTGTGGCACTGTTACAGCCCTCATACAAGACCGGTCAGTACGTTCTAATTATAATATCCCAAGGTAAGGTCGAACTTTCTGAACCATGACATTTGCAACCAATCATTACATTCTAAGGAAACGATAGTTTGGATCTTCACCTTTCAGTCCTTCACTTTATAGCATTTTCATAGGAAGTTAGGATCTTTCATAGGAACACACAGCTTAGAATAGTAAGAAATCAATGTGTTTGTTTCAAAACAAAGAAAACACACTAAACCCTGAAAACTTTATAACCATTAATAAAGAAGGGAAGCTATTGTATCTGAAAATGAAAATATAATAAATGAATTGAAAAAGAACAATGATTGAAATCACTCACAGATTTTCCACCAAGTCGTCCAAACAGGGAAGCCCTGATTGGATGAATCAGGGGCCGCCACGCACGGGGGTGGAAGAAAGAAAAAAGCAAATTCTCTTTCCTCTGCCCCCTCATATGGCGGCCCCGATTCGTCCAAACAGGGCTCCATTTCTCTCTACCTCTCTTTCCCCTTATAATGGATTCTTATAATGGAACCAAAAAGTTAAAAAGTCAGGTTCAATCAATCATAGACAGTCCACTTGACAATTTGAATTAGAAGAAAATGAAGACCAAAGCCCCATCTTACCTTCCATATCATATAGTTGTCTTTTTGACAGAAAACTTTATTAATAATAAAAAAGCATATAGTACAAGACAGAGATACTGAGAAAGACCCAGGCCGAAGCACGAAAAAAGAAAACAGAAAAACCAAACACACCTACAATACAAATGAGTGATCCCCATGGCCAAAAACTAGGCTTCGACTTCCTACTCCTTCCTTGGCCCAGCGCAACTGCCATGGAATTAGAACTCTGCTTTATATGCGGATACGATGCACTGAGATGACGAGCCAAAGTCTATCACCTCCTCTAGAGCATCCGCCATCATCCAAGGAACCTTAAGACTAAGGGGTACACGGAGCCCATCTAATTACAAATAATGAATCTACCTCAACTACAATATGCCGAAAAACCTGACAATGAGATTCCTGGAGGCCAATATGAAGAGCCAACAATTCAGCCAAGTTAATGGTACAAGGACCGGCTTGGCCAGAAAATGAGATAAGGCATCTGGAATCACTATCACAGATGGGGAAGAGAAGGCCAAGAGGATCTAAAAGAAAGAACCAATGGGGAAGAGAATGCAATCTCTTTGCAACACCGAACAACAGTCCCTGTAGAGATGTCAAGGAACTGAGGCAGGTAAAAGACCCAAGCTGCTACAAGGGAATTAACCACCACCACCAACCGTTCCACACTAGAGGTCTTCCCTTCAAAACATTAGCTATTCCTCTCTTTCCATTTTACCCAAATCACAACAATGAAGGAAGCCTTCCACATGATTATGCCCCACGGCAACCAACTTCCAATTTTATAGATCATCCCAAATACTTGACAAAATGATAATATAAATTATAAACTACATTCACATTGAAATGTGGCTATAAACAACTACCTTTAGTGCTGAGGATTAGCCGAAGAGAGATATCTCTAAAAGATGAGATCTTCATAGTCATAGCAGAGGATTTGTATAGAATCTATCTATCAATTCCCTTGCTTAGACCTGTTCGATATTGCACTTCCTAACTGTCCCCAAGTAATAGCAATTCACATAACCATACATTGGAAGAAAATAAATACTAGATATAAACATGCAAGAAGTCGTCCAGAACACCTGCGACCCTCCCTCCCTCCCTCTCGAGCAGTAACAAGATTATATTAAAAAAAGAGGAGAGGAATACAAGCTGAAACCACAAATGAAAAATAAAGTAAAGAGGATGGGGTTAAATTAGCTAATTCTCTCCAACCAAACAGTCAAAGCAACATATTGAAAGTGATAAACGCACAAAGAGAAACTGCTGCGAAGCCCCTCTCCATAGTCAGACAGTTTCTCGATAATTTTATAGTAGGACTCTCCTAACACCAACTCCAGATTAGTCAATAAGGCTAAAAAAGATGATGATCTACCAATCTTTTTTTCTTTTCTTTTTTTAATGGTAATTTACTAAACTTATTTGACAAAAAAAAAAAAAAAAGAAAGAAAGAAAGAAAAACGTAGTATACAATAATTCCACATTATTGTGTATCAAACCAAATGATTGGCAGTTGGCACCAATATTGTATTTGTACCTGATCAAAATCCAAATCTTGGAACTTAAGTAGTATACAATAATCCCACATTATTGTGTGTATCAAACCAAATGATAGGCAAGCACCAATATTGTACCTGATCAAAATCCAAATCTGTGAACTTGTTTATTCATTCTGTTTTTCGTTGATCCCTCTCTATTTCTATCTTTGTTGCAAAACAGAATTGACCAAACCAAAATACTAAAAAAAAAGGCACTAATCCCATACAGAAGAATGTGAGGCCAAACATCTATGCACATTTTACAGCCTCAAGAGTAACAAAGATGAAGAAGAGGACCTGCCTAAGTTGTGGAATACCACATCACCATTCACCGCAAAGAAATCCGAGGCCCACTCCCAGCAAAGCACCTCTGCAATTAATAAAAATAACACATCAGAAGCTTGTCTATGTTAAAAAATGACATTATGCTCTCTCTTTGTGACTAGTAGGAAACTCCCTACCCGACAGGTAGAGAAAGTGAGGCACATCATTTAATGATCTAGACATTTAAACTGATTAGGCATGCAATATATGGACCATGCTTCAAAAGTTTAACAGATAGGACAATCCTAGTCGTCCAGTATTTGCAAACTATGAGCCCAATTGTACTGTTGGTGTGCAGTGCCTAACGGGGAACTTCCCTACTACTCACAAGCAGAAAACTCAGCCTCTGTGGGAATATTATCATAGAAAAGAACTCAGCAACTTTTACAATGAAACAAATTAACAAGTTTCAGGCAAGATGACTCACTCTATGCTCCAAAATATTGAATTAAGTCATCATCCATATCCATTGTGAAGTCTAGATCAGCTGTATCTAATGAACTAGTGTCATTGATTCCAAGATTAAATAGACTACTGAATCCAAAATCTAAGGAAATGCCATCGATTGGAGAACCACAGTGACTTTCAACAAGTTTAGCTTCTCCATTTTGGAATGTCTCCTTCGCCAAGTTTGTTACATGTCCACTGATAGCATTTGAGTTCGCATCTAACAACACCGCATGCCCAAAGACATGATTTTCACCGGGAACTCCTGTATCCTCAGGCCTAATCTGGTGATCAACCATGGGAATTTGAAGTTGCTGTCTATCATCAGATATCCTATAACCCTCAGAGGAGCCGTAGAAATCAAAAGCAGTTCCAGGAGGCAAATCAGCATTTGGGCCACTTGAATACAATAAGGGCTGGCGACCTTCATTCAGTCTTTGTGCAGCAATATTATCAGGAGAGAGTGAAAAGTAGCTTATCCCAGATCCAGTTAACTGGTTTTGGTTTCGTAAATCTTCTTCTTGGCATCTCATTGATGGATCCTGTTGACTAGCATGTATTTGATAATTGTTTGATTGCAAGGCCGTATGGTTCATATCAGGGAGACTGTTTCTTGAATCCCCATGCCGTTGTTCATTGTGAGGCAACGAGGCCCGCTGCTCAGCATGCACAGAGCTTTGGCGGGGTTTTTTCTGCTTGGGTTGTTCTTCTACTTTTTCTTTTTCCTGGGCAAGTTGATCCGTGTTTTCTTGTGTATGGCATGTCCTCACTGTCGATTCCACATTTTCTGAACAAGGAACCAAATCCACCTGCAGGTTTCTCCTATCATCTTTGGAAGAAACAGAATCCCTACCATCTTCAAAACCTTCAACATCATAATCGCTACTGCTACTCGTTGCAGCCTCTCTTCTTCCTTTATGACTTCTGGGTCGCATTTTAGTTGCACCCAATACCACATTCTCAATGCTGCCCTGCTGTATCATTGACTCCTCTTTGTTTAACACTCCCAACCAAATCAAGCTCTCCTTGGCAGTCATCTTATCCTGCAAACACTTTGATTGCCGGACATGCCTTCTGATCTTTGCGATATCAGGAGACATGTGCTTGATCACTGCTGTTAGCACCCCAACTTTCCATACTTTCTTCAGATCATGGGGCTTCTTATAAGGTGGAACTTGACCTTGAGGAAGCCCCATATTGACCCACCAATCTTCATTTCCCAAAGGCCACCATGGCGGAGGGACACCCTTCTCTAGAGGATACTTACGCTGTGGTGGGTTGCAATGCTGCATTAGTGCAGACAAAAGGGATCCTAAAGTAGCATCTTGGAGATTCTGAAGAGTATGGAAGTTCCCACTTCCCTTGTTCTCACCATTTTTTATGGCAACATTCTGAGCTTCATACTTATCTATAGCAGCTGGTCCATTCTTGTCAAATTTCACCTTTTCTTTCCACCAAGCTCTTATGTTATCCGAGGCACCGCTTACTGGCTTCCCCTTTTCAGGTATGATCCCATAGACAAAACCACGTGCATTGCATACTTCCATCAACTTAAGCATGTATTTGAGAATTCCGTCTTGGGCTCGCGACATCTTTTTCCTCCGGGCCTGATCAGTGGTGGGCTTGATCTTCTGTTTCTCAGCAGCTTGTTGCGCTGCGAGCTTCTGCCGCTCCTTGATTCTCTTCAGCTTGATCCGATCTTTCCACATTCGCCTCTTCAATTCCTCTGGCTCGATTTCTTCATCACTGACATCTTTCTCCCCCAGATTTCCACATCCAAAATCATCAACTTCGAAATCCGAACCATCCCCCAATTCATTCACAATCATGGCTAGTTGATCCATTTCGAAAATACCAACGAACGAAAACAAACCTTGGAATTCTCACAACCAAACCCCCCCTTCTCCAATTTCAATTGGAGTTCCAGAGGTTTTTGCCCAAAAATCTTAAGAACCCCATCAAGCAGCTGCTCCCTCGATCTCTGAAATACTTTCCTTAACCATGTCAAGAAATTTCTACCGCAACTTCTATTCAACCAACAGAAAAGAAAGAACCCAGTTCTCAAAATCCCATCTTTGATACGGGATTAAGAAGTCCGAATCGATATGGACGAAAGGAATCCGATTTCTACACCAAGCAGTAAAAATCTGGAGAAATCGAATATCACTTTCCTGACCAAACCGTTTCGAATCGTCCACACAAGATAATTTCCTTATCTCTTCAAACCAGAAGAACCCAAAACACAAAATTTCTAAAAGGCCACGATAATCGAAGGGAACAACTACAGAAAACTCTTAACAGGCGAAAGAATCAAAGCCCATACCAGATTATAGTTTCAGCTTCAAAACTTTCCCCGTACCTTAATCTTCTCTTTCCATCTTTCATTTGCAGTCGATTTGCAAACCCTATAAGATTTTGTTCTTCTTCCGTTCTTTCGGGTTTCTGCAAAAGAGAGGGAGGAAACGATCCACGGATCCACTTGGGAGAGGAGAAAGAGAGAAGAAAGCGCGAGTTGCTCCTCCATCGAGCCTTCGCAGCCTAAAAGCGGCTTGATCCGAGGGTCAATCAAAAGGCCGTGGGCCCCACCGTATGTCATTTTGACATTGACTTTGGGAGAGCTGGACTAAACGGTTTGGTTTGTGCTACGATAAACGGTTTGATATGGCCCATCATCAGGGACGCCCCCTGATGGAGGGTTCGGATCACTCGTCCTTCAATTAGAGGATGTTCATGCATCTCTTCATTTTTTAAAGTGCCCAAGGTTGACCCCATCAGCTTATGGTTGTGCCCAAACTACCCTCTCATGTTTGTGAAAGTGGCCTACGTTCATTGCATCCTTTTGGGAAGAGAAAGTGGTGTACGGCATCCTTATCTGTTCTTCCATTTATAGCATGTATCCAGCGAGGCCAACCTCAATTTTCTTTTAATACAAGGGACCCCACATGAGATCAATTTAAATTCATTTGGACATACCTATCCCAACCCTTGAATTGGCGTTAAGGCTAGTGTGAAGCTGACCGGGACATTTCACATTTGGCACCGTTGGATTTATTTAGGGAGATTTGTGTGATATATCGTTATTAGACTTTGAGGATGTATAAAAGTGAAAAAAGGTTTAGACTTTATTTGATCGGATTGATAATGGGCCCACCCATGTCTATATGCGTCTCAACCTCATCCATGATGCACTCCCTCTAATGGCCGTGCATCTAGATGGTTCCCACAGCAGGTTTCATGGTACAGCAGTGATGATTATCAGTTTAAAAATGGTCTGCAAGTGGTCGTGACTCGTGACTAGCCAATGAATGCATTTCCCTTTAACCCCCACTTTTGCTTTGCTATTGTAAGCACCATCAGTTCTAAAGATTTTGCAAAGTCACCCTGTCATGACTAGTAAGATTTGAGACCTTTATATGTATTGATATTTGATAGGATACTCAATACTGCAATCAATCGTAATCATAACTGTGGATTGATATTTTATCCAATTTTTATTTAGACATTGGAATGTCGGAAATGGATTTTCTATTTGGTCCAAATAGGCGATACATAAGGGGGCAGCCGAAAGAGAAATACTTTTACTTTCATCGCGGCTGCGCCGTGCTGTCGCCCCCGTGTTTGGTCCAAAGAGGAGATCCGGTTCCTCAAATGTTGTCGACCCATGAAAGGATTTGCAAATTTGATGCTTGGGACCGGTTGGGTTCAGTAGCTCGGGATCAACTGTTCTCACTGTCATAGCTACAATGTTGCTTTGATTGGTCTTTATTAATTTATTAAACCCACCTGGCCTCTCCTATATTATCATTCTAAGCCCTTCACACTTGCTAACCAACACAATCTCTTCCCACCAAGGCACCCCAAAAACTAGCACTGACAGACATAAAATTAGCATCCATCTCACTTTATCTAATTGCTAAAGCTTTACGCTCTCAGAACAGTGCCTCCCTTAATCGGGTGGTTTTCACTTTTTGCACACATGAAGCATGATACACCTTTAGAAGGCCAGACCATTTGAAGAACATTCCTAAAATTTTATGCTTGTGATAGATAACTAACTGCACTCCCCTCATCCCAAAAACCTTCTTGGTTCCTGGTGCAAACAACAAAAGAGGAGAAATGTGGGACGGCCCAGTGGTAAGTAGATCCCATCTCGCATGCCTGACCAGAGATCAATCCATGTGCAGGTAGATGATTTCACGTCTTGTATCACTTACCTAAACTTGGAAACAAATAAGAACATTATTTGGGTAATTTACTTGTAAAATGAATTAAAGTGAATGATCAATTAGGAGATAAGAAAAGAAGAGGGATCACATAAAAAAATATTAAATATAAAAATCTCCTCTATCTTTTCAAGAAAAAAAAATAAGCAAGGAATTCTCTCATCCAACTAAATGATAAAAAGCATTCACTTTCTATCAAAAAAATGTTAAAAATGTGTCTTCTCATGCCACATAATGACAAAAGACCAACAAGGTAAATTTTGAGATTTGGTAATTTATTATTTGATCCCTATTTCTTTGGTGTTTCAATTTAAAAATTCACTTCAATACACTTTACAAGTGAAATACTAAGAGCCCATGCTCAAGGATTCTCGGACACGATGTGGTATCATGTCTCCTAAATGATGTGACATTATGTCTCCTTATATTAGCAAATGTTATGTGTTTTCACAAGTAATTCAAAGTTCCATTTACTTAAAGAATTCAGGAATTCTAACTCCTTTATTTTTTGATAAAATTTCTAAATTTTCAGATACAATGGAGTATTCAAAAATTCCACTATGTTTGAAATTTCAGAAATTCCAGAGAAGGGGATTCCTTGAATTTTAAGCAAAGAAACAAGCCCTTGAGGATGAGGCTTGAGGATGAGGAATCTTGTTCATCCAACAGGTGGAGATCACTGGAGTGGGGTCCACCTCAAAAGTGTACTAGTACCATGATGTTTCCACTTCTCTAGGGGCTAACGAATATGTGTACTAGTGCCCATGGACCACAGAAACGAATAGATGCCTGAGGCCACGCCCACGCCCACAGCGGCACTCGCTAACCTCAAGGCCATGAGCCTTTGTTGTTTTTTCTTTTGCTTAAAACGATTTCAGGAGAGGAAGATACGAAACATAAAAAGAGAAAATAGCAATACGAAACATAAAAAGAGAAAATAGCAACTAAGTACATGAGTGTTGTGCCCAATAGAAAAACTAATACCCTTTTAAGGAGACATCCTCTCAACCTCTATTTAGCTAAAGCATCAACGAAGTAGTTGGCTGATCTAAGCTCACGGCGGAAGTGAACATTGATTGTGAAAGATAAAGCCCGAATTTCATTAAAGATGAATTATGATTTTCATAAATTGCTCTTCCAATTAGTCATCCAAGTGATTGCATTAGAAAAGTCACTCTCCATAATAAAAACACCATTGAAGTTTCTAGAGAAGCAACGAAGACCTTCCAAAATAGCTAATTCCAAAATAGCTAATACATCTGCTTCATTAGAATCTATAGCCGTGAGCTTGTTCAACCTGAACTTCCGCGATGTTTAGAAAAGAAGCTCAGATTTCCCTCCTGCAAATGCAACATGTGATGCATACACACGCAGGGAGACTACACAGGAGGTGTAACTTGACAGCAGTGAGGCATACTGTATGAGTGCGTAGTAGTCACTGCTTATTTCCTCAAGTTAGTTCAGTTAGTTTTTTTTTTTTTTGTTTTTTTTAGTTAATACATGTCAGTTGCTGTCTTTAATTTGTATTCATCAGATGTGTTCATTTGTCAAGATTGTACTGGTCAAGAAAAGGGATGGTTGTTATCATGTAGTCTTCAAATATGAATCAATGAAAGTAGGCATCGAGTATTTTTCCTATTCAAATTTCACTTTCGTGTGTGAAAAGGTTCCCCTAGAAGTGAACCCAGTGTTTCAATTTCCAGTTTTTTCAATGCAATTTTTCCTGTCTCAGAACTTTCAACCATAACAAAATTTATGGATTCCGCATACGAAAATGGTCTTTAACCAGAGGTTTGCCACTAAATTTTGCAATGCACAAAATCAAATGTTACAGATAAAAGCCCTAAATAGCTAGTCCCGATCCCTGCATTTTATGAGAAAGTCGAAGGATCATGTCAATGATACCTCTACATACCTGAGAACCACTTAGAAAACTTTATCAAAGAGTCCAGCCCGCTTCTTCCTTGAGCATCAGAATTCAACCCAATTTGACAATTCCAATTTGACGCTGACACAACTTTTATCTACCATTAAATTTTATACACAAAAATTAAGTCTTAATGACCATTAAGCTTTAAAGCCCTTGAATAGCTCACAAGATCAGGCTAATTTTAAGCCCCACCTGTAATTCATTCGAAGGCCTTTATCTCCTTCTAAGTATGCGAGTAGCATACAACCAGGTGGGTCATGAAAATTGCTCTCAATTTAACATGTGCCTTGGATTCTACAGTCCAGACAAAAATATAACCTGGAAAAAGAGAGTGAAGCACCTCTGTTTCTTTCCTCTTTATTCTTGGGTGTGGGTGTGGGTGTGGGAAATCCATCAACATTTCAAAACACTACCAAATAATCCAATAGTGCAGCATTTTAGAAGAATTACAAAATATTTATGCATGAACCTAAAAATTCCGAAGTATCTAAGTATCTTTTACTCAATCGTCAACATATTTCAAATTAATTTTTATTTCATTGCATAACTTATCTAAAGTATAATCATGAGAAGATGAGACGGATTCTCACAATTGGTGGATTCAGACAGTTTTTGGAACAATCAGAGTGCCAAATCACAAGGAGTTAAATAAAAAATATTATCTGGGGAACTATCACTGATTTTCCATCATCGACAACTATCATTTCAGGCTAAACCTCATGCTCGTTCTCACCGCACATGTGTTTACCGATTGGTCGTGAACCCAAGTAAGCCCAGAAAGAAGACAACACCACTAACAGATAGCATTTGGCTCACTCTGCACGGGGCCTCAAGATACTCTAGCAAGGCCCCAAACCTGTGAACTGAATAAGCCGATTCATTGATAAGATAGATATGGAAAATGAGAAATATTAAAGTAAAAAAAAAAAAAAACAAATTCACAATTACACAGCGTACGCAGATACAATGTACACACCACTTACTTAACCACGAGGACCAGGATCCATAACCATTCCATTGAAGATGAAATGGAAGCTGCTCCATCACTAGCTGCAATGTCTTACAAAAGACAACAAGCCACCTGACCAACAAAAGACAACAAGAAGCACAAAACCATAGCAACCCTATTGGCTTCTACTCATAACATACTGTCAGTTCTCGCAGGCAGCCTTCTGAAGAAATTAAGCGGCACAGAAGGAAGCTTATGCCGGAATCTTGGATGCCTCAATACATAAAAACCAGTGACAAGGGCCACAACTTGGAATGGAGTCACATAAAGCACGATAGCAGCAATCAAACAGAATGTCACAAATAAGGCAGTTGCTCTTGGGTCACGCCAGCTGATTAGATTCTGTAGCCTCTCTCCCTGCGTAGCCAAGTCACCGACCACTGTCTGTATCCTTCCTGCAACACTTCTCAGCCGATCATATCTCATTCTCACAATATCAGGTGGTCGAGAAGTCGGGAAAGTATCAAACTCTTCATCTAATTCATCAGGATGAGCATTGTCCGCATGAGACAGCCGCGTGTCCATGTGTGGAGGATTCCTCGGCCTCCATCGGTAGTACCAAACCCCAATCAAGAATAAGTAAAGGAAGACAGTTGGCAGAATAAGCTCAGGATACAAAACCAGTATTATAAATAGGATGTGAATCAGAACTGTCGTCAAAGGGTTCTTCCAATTACATATCTGATCAAACCATTTCCCAACCGCGATCAACCCACTGAACACATTCATGATACGGAAAAAGTTAGCCTTGCTTCTTCGCATGCTCCACATATGAGAATCCACATCCAGCATATACTCAACAACTTCTCTTCTCAACGGTGGTTCTGCACGGCTCAACCTCATCGACACAATTTGAGTCGCTTGGTGCCTCAAGCTATCGAGTTGAACTACAGACAGAGGATGAAGGTAATGCATTTTTGGCAACAATGGTTGTGAATAAATATGTAACACATTAAGCAAAGAGGAGGATGTGAACCTAACGGCCAACTGTACCTCTCCCATCTTCTTCACTCCTGAAGGATGCAAAACCACAAGCGGGTATGAGAGTGTATAAACACGATCAGTCTCAAGTGTCGACAGACGAATCCTTACCTTCCCAATCCTGGAGTCTTTTGCCCCTGACGCCTTATCCCCGTGCAAATGACCATTATCAAATACTCCAATTGTAATCACAGTACATGGATCAAAAACCTCCCAAGTGTATTGTTCATTCCATTTTGGAGTAGAACTATCAATGATTGTCCTAGTCCGTACCCACTTCTGTGCATATTTTGCCACACAGTAAGCATCTGTTGTCCCCCTCCCATCCTTGGTCTTCATAGGCAACAACCCCTGAGCACTCAGAATCCCCAATTCCAGAACACCAATACTAGGCTTCCACAACTGCCTCGCTGTTGGCCGAAGATCACTACTGTAATGTGTTGACTCATCTAGAACATGATAACCACCCTCCAGACAGATCCTCAAATGAAGCCTACTATAAAACTTCGTCTCCTTCTTCTTCTGATCACCCTCTACAACCACATGCTTCTCGAGATTATACCACTTAGAGTTCACAGGCTTATAGTCCAGCCTCCTTGGCACACTCTGCAAAGGTATGGGAACCTTTCCTAAAACCTCATCCTTGTTTGGCCCAACCCTATCTTCCACACTCAAAATCAAGAGTTCCTCAAACGGTTCTGCTGCTACAAACATCAGATCCTCATTCCACAAGGGATTAACTGTCCTACTCTGAGAAACTCTTGTTCTCAATGCCTGGTTTCCAAGTATAACCTTAACATAAACTTCTGGATACCTACCCTTATCACTGGGTTGCAAGTCTTGCGCTTCAATCACATTGACCCTGACATACCAAAGCTTGGGAGAGAGATATACCTTTGATCGTATGTTTGCCAGGGCATCGGGGTGAACTGCTGCAGCATCAGAATGCCATGCCTCTGGAAATGCTTCATCTGCTTGGGTGCCCATCCAAACAGCTAGCATGAGCTCCCCTTTATTAACCTTATTCCCCTTGTGATCTTCCAATCTATACCACTGTGGCGCTAAGGGGCTGTCTGGGGGTACACGTTTAGGGACATCATTCACATCAAACATGACCATGCCAATGAAATCATCTTTCACAACATCCTTATCCTTCACCACAACCTCAATCACAGAAGATTGTACTCTGTCTTTTGAGAAAGCAAAGACCTGGTTCCATACAGGATTTGTATTCTTCTCGAAATGGCGAGTTGTACCCTTGTAATTCCCAAGCTTTACTTCAACGTAAGGGTCACAGCTTCCAGTGATATCCTTGGCTGGAAGGTCCCTCGCTTTGACAACACGCACATAGAGGTATTGCATCTGCTCAACAAGGTCATACGTGCTTGTGAGCTTGTCCCCTGTGACCCCGCCGCCACCAAGGTTGGGCGAGGTCTCTTTCAAACGGAAGTCTTCTGGTGGAGGCCGCTGCATTTTCTCCAAACAAAGGTGACCCAAAGTCTAAGGAGCGTTGCAGGAGAGGGATTTTATGCACTGAGCTGTTAGAACTGCAAATTCATAGAAAATTCATTGAAGATCAGGATTTCCTCACCCATGGAAAGCAAGAAAAGAAAACGGCCTAATAAGTTTCACATATTTCATCCTTTTATGGAACGAGGAAATTCGAGAGAAAAGAAATTTGGAACTAGAGAAACAGAAAAAAGGGATATACCACAGCTTAAGTGAAACTTTAAGACCTCAACTGCTAAAACCTCCAAAGAGAAGAAAGCAGTTCTGATTTGTAACCGTGGGGAACTGTCTAAATATCCTCTGAAAGGGGAGAAAAATAAACCATTATATTTAGATACAAACCCCAACTCCCCCGAATCTTAAAACACCCAAATGCCTCGAAAGATATACTCACGTACTTCTTCGAGTATTTAGCAACAATATGCAAAGGAGAAGGAAAAAAAAAAAAAAAACAGACTCTTTGAAATCTAACCTCTTTCAACTTCTCAGACCCTCGATCGTTACAGCAGAAATATATATATGTGGACAGTTTGCACCTTCTTTAACAAAAATGACCCTTTCCACAGTTCTGAATCACAAGAAGAAACGTATAAACGCCTTGAAAAGCCAAGGGCCCGTTTGGATGTGGAGAAAACTGTACACGCTATAAATTTAAAACAGGGACCATTTCCACCACCTTCATTTTCTCCATTTTCCTCTACATCCAAACAGGCCATAACAGCATATTTCCATGTCCACCAACAGAAAATGCACCAAATCTGCGCACTCTAATTCCCAAACATTTGAACATCGAAAGCTACAGATAATAGGATCCGATTCAAAGTTTCAGATGATTCTCGATTAGAAAACCTAGAAACTCCATCCAAGATATAACAAAAGTTCATATGCTTCAATAAACAAAAACTCTAACAACAAAATCCTTTGGAAAAACAGTAACAAAACCAAAACCTAAATCGCTAGTGAAGACCTTGAAAACTCAGGCAATGGCAATCCGATGCAGACAAGAATTATAAACGGATTTCCACTGCATTTCCAAGTTTCAGATGATCTTCATCTATAACCCTAGAAAACATGCAGAAGTCTCGATTTCCCAAACATCAGTGCCTGATACGGGCAAAATCGAAATGTAACACAGATAAGAAATAGAATGCAACGGTAAGTTCCAGACCTGGAGCCTAAAAACGACTGCTACAAACCCTAGATCTTCGATCAGAGCTTGCCGAAGCTTTACTTTGGAGAATCGCCATTTCATTCGATCATCTTGCTCTAAAAAGATCTCTTTTTGATGAAGAAGGGAAGAACGTGGGGGTAAAAGGCAAAAAGGAAAAAGAACAGAGATGTGAATCCGGACGGATGCACCAGAACCTACCCAACGCTTCTTTTTCTACCTTTTGGAAAAGGATGGGAGCGGGACGAAGTCGCACGTGGCAAGACTGCGGTCGGGCTCGCACATGTGAGGACCTCTGTCGTCTTTTCGACGACGAAATCTCGCGCGATTTTCTAGTTTTTCGTCGTGATGAGCTTTGAAAATTATTTCGCGGGATTTTCAGACTAATGATCAGATGTCGTGCTTTTGAGCGACAGAGATCATCTGAACCATTCATCTTGATCTTTAGCAATGTAGTATCTGTATCATTATATTCGGTTGGTGCTGAACCGATTGTTTCTTTTCCTTTCTGCATCTGGACCCATTTGATATTTTGTCTTAAAATAGTTAAAATTTAAATATTTTTCGCTAAGTTGTTCATATAATAATATCAAGGGTTGGCCGAGAGTTCAGGACCGTGTTTCCTCCATCTTTTGCAACAAAAGATCTTGATATTTACCCTTAGTTCCCCTCTTTTCAGAAATTAAAGATTTAGTCCAACAGTGCTCTGTCCCACGGGCCACAGGGGATTTACCTACCTTCCCTCTAAGCCCGAAGGGACTAGTCCAGCACAAAGGACTATGACACCTGATAAGTCCACAAAATTGTACTTCTCATTCATCATTTCATGTTATTTTGTGGACTTAATTAAGGTAATTTACACTAAATTTAATAGAATTTCATAATTTCATGCATTTGAACATTAAAGTTGGAATTTTATTCAAAATCATCAATCTTGCATGAATTTTATGAAATCATTGGTTTACATCATCATCTTAGTGTCACGCAAATTAACATTTTGATTCTTGCATTATCAATTAGTTCATGGAAAATCATCCAATGGTGCATTCATGTGCATGATCTCATTCGGGTCCCGTGCATGACATTTATGAATTTTAAACATGTTATGGCTAAATTATTATTTTTATTTTTGTAGGGAATTTTCAGCTAATTGTGACCCGCCTTGAAAAGAAATTCACAAAGACTATCCAAAGAAGGAAGATTCTTATACTAAAAAATACGTCCAAACAATACCATCTGTCTTTATTAGTTTATTCTCTCCTTTTCACACCTTCTCTTCCTTTCTTCTTTTCTCCATTATTTTATTTTGGTAGCCTTGATTCTCACCATGAATCTCTACCATTATTTGCCAAATCTTGTAAGCTTAAAAAACAAGAAGAAGACTTACCAAAGAAGGAAGATTCTTATGCTAAAAAAGAGGATTTAGAGAGAAAGAATAGGGAGCTCATGTCCTATTTAAACACTCCCACAATCCAAACAAAAAAAACCATCTTTCTTTATTAGTTTATTGTCTCATTTTCACACCTTCTCTTCCTTATTTCTTTTCTCCATTATTTTATTTTGGTAGCCTTGGGCCATGTCCAAGGATTTATTTTGAAGGAGAATCTTTCTTAAGGAGAAGTTGTAATTGTCATGAAATATTTAATGAAAATCATATCTTTTGCAACGGAGGAGTAAATTCTTTTGGATCGGAGCACAAAGTGAAGTGAAGTGATTTTATTTTCATGCTATGTCTTTAATTTAATCTTTATGTCTCTATGATTCATGTTTAGTAGAATAATAGATCTGCATTCGCGCCGCAAGCGAACCTCTGCTTTATATTTTAAATAAATTTATTTTTGATCAGTTAATCTTCTTTTGATATAATATATTTAGGTTTTTATGCCTTTGATATTTTACGCTTAATTTATTAACTGACACTCAAAGTAATTTATATTTTACGAGGTGATGGAAATCTTGGGTTCTTCTGCTTAATAATTGAATTTTAAAAATAATACCTCCCGCATCAGAAACATTGAGTTGTTTCTGATCTAAGTTATTTGCAAGGCAAAATATTAAATTAAAGTATGTGGTTTGAGAATTGAAATTAATTAATTGACTCTTTGTTGCTCTTATCTACCTTTATCATTATTGTTATCCGTTCATCTTGCAAAGTGGCTTTATCTTTCATTAAAATCTTGATCTGTTTTTATATTCATTATAAAAAAAAAAAATCAGATTTTAATATAAAAAAATATTTCAGTAGCGCTCCCTGTGGAATTCGACATGTACTTGCCACTGTCTCAAAAAGACAGTTGTGCACTTCTAGTATTAAAAGATTGAATTTGAATTTCACATCAACACTCTCCGTCAGAAAAAAAAAAAAAAAAAAAGAGTTATTCATATAATAAAGGCGTGATATGGCACAGTCATAAATATCACTAGAATGAACAATTCTTTGAAAACTTAAACATTCATGGACGAATTTAAGATATTAAGATAGTTTTTTTTTTTTTTGGTAAATAAAATATAAAGATAGTTGATATCCCTTGTTTTTCCTTAATCCCAGCCACTGCTACCCAAAAAATCCCACACAAGTGGTTATTAGTATGATATGAATCCTTGGGCCGTTAGTTTTCCAATAAGATTTTGTTTGAAATGATTTTTCTCCGTCATTGATCGTGCGAGATGATTTTGCAAAGAGTCTTACCCAGTTGGGGATATATTTGGACCCCAATCACAAAGAAGCAGTTCTCATTACTTTAGCTAGTTGGCTGTTCAAAATATAACTATTTCTTCCTCTCCCTTCTTTTTCCCGTTCTTTTGTTTTTAAGATGGCAGTGTCGATTTATAAGGAGTGCCACTTGACGCGCATGCTTGTTTTCCTTTATTAGGATTCGACCCGTGTTCTTTCTACGATGCAGATGTCCAGCAGCAGGTTGACGTTTCAGGTCCGACTTCTGATACTGCAAACATTGCAGGAGCTACGCTGTAAATTTCCTGTCACAAATTGAGGGTGCGGATCGCTTTTGGCATACATAGATTTTTATGCTCTATGTATAGCATCTATAGTGAGACCCATCTTGCCATCAATTTAGATTATTACTAGTAGGCAGTAGCAGCCGCTTGTGTAATAAAACTTAACTAGTCCAATAATCCATATTCAGCATGGTTTTTCACTGGACAACAAAATAAATAATTACATATCAAATAAGTTGAACAACTAAATACTAGTGGTTTGATGAAAAAAATGAGTTGGTAGTTGCATGAATAATTATATAATCGTCGGTCAAAATTAAATCCAAAACTTTCTAATTTAATATAATTTAATGGCCAATAGCTATTAATCAAATAGTTTACTAACCCCGTTTGTGTGATAAACCTCATACCCACTTATTTACATGGAATTTAATTTTTAGGAATTTTAAAATGGGTCAAAATTAAAGAAACAAAGGAGAGATCCACAATGAGCCATCGCATCAAATAATCACCCATCGCATCAAATAATTATATCTCAACAGTTGTCTTGCACTGTGCAAGATAAGCTGTTGATCAGTGCTCCTGCAGTCCAGTATTGTTTCATAGGGTTTTGACCGTACAGGGTATAAAATACCCTGTATTTCTTGAAATGGTGTTGGCCAAAAATATATCCTAAATATGGGTATCATACAGAGAGCCTCTTTTTTTCCTTTTTATGCGATATCGCAAATATTTGCGATATCGCATAAATTGAAGAGTCATTATTTAAGTTGCTCGTTTTCCCTCCCTTTTTCTCGTCCGTTTGTAGCAAAAAGCAAGTCGTTTCCCTCATTGTTTTCCTGTGGCCGTCTTCATCTTTAGAGGAGGTTCTCAAGAGGATGAAGTAATCGCTCTTTCATTTCTCCAAAGGCATTCAGATGATTCTTCTTACACAATATTTGGACATGTTTGGAATTTTTTGTATACTCTGTCAAATGTTATGTTAAAAATGGTTGGGCATTGAGACACCAAAAACTTATGGTCATGGAGATACTTTGGAATTTATTCTTAATTTTTTTGTTTGATCATATTAGATGAACAAAAGATATGAAACGTCCTAAAAATGTATTTGCTGTAGCAATCGCTCTTTTATTTCTCCAAAGTCATTCAGATGCTTCTTTCTACACAATATTTGGACATGTTTGGAGTTTTTTGTATACTCTGTCAAATGTTATGTTAAAAACGGTTGGGCATTGAGACACCAAAAACTTATGGTCATGGAGATACTTTGGAATTTATTCTTAATTTTTTTTGTTTGATTGTATTAGATGAACAAAAGATATGAAAGATAAAGACAGCCACACGAAAATAATGAGGGAAAACGACTTGCTTCTTGCTGCAAATGGAGGAAAAACGAGCAGCTCATATAATGACTCTTCAGTTTATGCGATATCGCAAATATTTGCGATATCGCACAAAAAGGGTAAAAGTGAAAAAAAAAAAAAAAAAGGCTCTCTGTACGATACCCATATTTGGGATATACTTTTGGTTAACACCATTTCAAGAAATACAGGGTATTTTATATCCTGTATGGTCAAAACCCCTTGTTTCATTTTTGTAAGGAGGTCCACCATGCTCCTCCCTTTTTGTTACGTTTTTTACCGTACATGGTATAAAATATTCTGTATTTTTTAAAACGGTGTTAACCAAAAGTATATCCCAAATATGGGTATCATATAGATAGCTTCTTTTTTTTTTTTTCACTTTTATCCTTTTTGTGCGATATTGCAAATATTTGTGATATCGCATAAACTGAAGAGTCATTATATAAACTGCTCGTTTTCCCTCTCTTTTTTTCCTCCGTTTGCAGCAAAAAGCAAGTTGTTTTTCCTCATTATTTTCCTGTGGCTGTCTTCATCTTTAGAGGAGGCTCTCAAGAGGATGAATCAATCGCTCTTTCATTTCTCCAAAGGCATTCAGATGATTCTTCTTACACAATATTTGGACATGTTTGGAATTTTTTGTATACTCTGTCAAATGTTATGTTAAAAATGGTTGGGCATTGAGACACCAAAAACTTATGGTCATGGAGATACTTTAGAATTTATTCTTAATTTTTTTGTTTGATTGTATTAGATGAACAAAAGATATGAAAGATGAAGACAGCCACATGAAAATAATGAGGGAAAACGACTTGCTTTTTGCTGTAAACGGAGGAAAAAAAGGAAGGAAAAACGAGCAGCTCATATAATGACTCTTTAGTTTATGCGATGTCGCAAATATTTGCAATATCGCACAAAAAGGGTAAAAGTGGAAAAAAAAAAAAGAGACTCTCTGTACGATACCCATATTTGAGATGTACTTTTGGTCAACACCATTTCAAGGAATACAAGGTATTTTATACCCTGTACGGTCAAAAACCCTTTTTTATATAACATACCCTTTCCAAGCAAAAAAAAAAAAAAAAAGAAGAAGATATGCTGTGGATCCAACCTGGAGTCATGGGTCCTATGGGTTTTATCTTTTATGCCAATCTCAGTGTACTAGAGCATTAGATTAAAATAAAAGAAAGGGTGCATTTTGGGACTATTAAACTTTGAGGGTTATTAATCAAGGGGGAATTTACTTAAATGGAGTGCTACACAGTGTTCGGGTGTTTTTTCCTAGTTTGGCATATTGGAATGTATGATGATCATAGAAGTCCATTGGATAGAAAGACTTATATGAAGCCTATCTATATGAAAAATCTTGAGTACATAAGATCATCCGAACCTTTTGATCCATGACATTAAAATTTAATAGTTTAGAGACATCTTTTTAGCATGATTCCAATCCGACAGCGAGGAAAAGTTGGATGAGTGTCAAACTTGGACTAATGGTTATTCATGGGGGTTTGTGCGTATAAAAAGCCTAAATTGTATCAATTGGGCCCCCGTGGCAAAAAAAAAAAAGAGGGGGCAGAGAAAAGGTCATTTTTAAAGTGGGGCGTTTTTTAAAATTTCCCAAACTTATATATATATATATATATGGGTTGGTCCCACTTTAATGTTTTGATTCCCCACCTCATCAATCACTCGAAAAGCCTTAAGTGGGTCCCATAGGACTTCTCGCATCGCGTGCGAGACATCCGCACCTGAGGACGGCCCTAGTATCTAATCTCCAACTTGCCAAAATCTTAAGTTTCCATGAACAATGAGTTTAAAGAAACTGCCCTTGCGCCTCAAAATTCAACAGTGGTTGTGAAAACAGGGAGTTGGTTATAGAGTTAGGCGTGTGCGGCGGGTTTGGGGAATAGCCATATTTTCTTTCCCTATGCAGTCTCCCCGATCTTGTCTTTCTCCTCACAGTTCTTTTTAAATCCTGACTACCACCTGCCCTAATGTTTCCACTCTCCCCTCATTACTATCTTGAATGTTAATCCTATTAAAAATAAAATTTTACTTTAATCATGCCCAATGAAGAAAGGAGAATCCTCTTCATAAAGTAGGCCAAACTTAATAATGTGAAGAGCTACAATCCCATGACTGTTCAAAGACAGTCTTCTGTATTTCTTAAGAAAGGAAATCATTACTATTTTGGATGGCATGAACCAAACGTAATTTTGGTAGCCAATACAGTGGAAGTGTCCTGAAATTATGCAATAAAGAAAGAAGGAATCAGCATGATGCTGAAACGAGAAATCTATAAAGAAGGCAGCAAAAGAAATGGTGTTCGTATCCTACTGCTGTGACCGTGCAATCTCGCATGGTTTGGGAGTATCGACAATTCGACATACGCCGAGTGCATTCCTGTGCATTTATTTCACTGAAACATGGATCCATGCATGTGGAATTGGCACCTCATGTGAACCCATTTGGATTTTCACGGATTGATTTCAGGTCATTCGGTTTTACGTTCGGGGCATTGTGGTCGTTGTGATCATAATCAAAGCTTTGTCATTATATGAATTCTGTTTTTTCATTTCACGTCTATCCATTTTATGAATTCTGTTTCTCCATTTCATGTCTATCCATTTCATTTTATTATGTTTGTACTAATTTCTTTGGAGTTTGGATAATTTAGGTCCATTTGAATGAGAAATTAGTAGAAACAGAGTAAAAGAAATTACCTCATAAGTCTAAAAATTGAGAATTTTTCACGCAGCTAAATTTACAAACAAGGCAAATAGCAAAAGATTCCTTCGGGCATATATCATCGCACATGGATTTTAGACGTGCCAACTCAACTTCTTCCATGAAGCCATTCAGGATTCAATTTCAGACCCCCATCCTTGAAAATGGCAATTCCATTCAATGGTGTAAAGGTAAAATACCACATTGATAAGATCCTCGCTAGAGAACTCCCACGAAGATTTAAAAACAAAAACTTTATGTGGGGGCCATTACGGTGCATGACAATCATAAAATGTCGTTGGATGAAAAGATCTAGATAAGACTTTTATATGTAAAATCTCAACTCCGTTAGAACATTCTAACCCCTTTAATCCGCGACTATTAAGTTTAACAATTTTAGAGGCATCATTTTATTAGGAGTTTGATTCAACTAGAAGTAAAAATTGGATGAGTGTCAAATTTGAATTTGTGTTAATTGATGGTGGGATAGCGTGTGCGAAAATACTATATAGACTCAAAGCGGGCTTCACACTAAAAAAAACAGGAGAGCAAAAATGGCATGTTTTTAAATCATATCTTTTTAATTTCTCATGTATATATATATAGGGAGATGCTCACATGAGAGCATCTTTCACCTTTCTATATGAGAGAATGGATGTGAGGCCCACCACCTTATCTCTCATATGGTAAGGTGAGAGATGCTCTTAAGAGATGCGGGCCCCCACTTCATCTCTCATATAGTAAGGTGAGAGATGCTCTCACACGAGCATCTCCTATATATATATATATGTGCGCGTGTGGTTTTATGCACATGCTCGATCATTTTTTAGGAAGAAAATGTCATTTTTAGTTGGACCCACTGGGATGCATGATGATCATAAAAGTCCATTTGACGAACAAATCTATATGAGACCCATCTATATTCAAAATTTTGATTCCATAAAATCATCTAACCTTTTGATTCATACCTTTAAGATTTAATGATTTAGAGACATTGTTTTATTATGATTTCATTATAATGGTGAGGGAAATGACAAAAAAAAAAAAAAAGGGATAAAAAATGGATGTTTTTAAAGTGGGGTGTTTTGGAGAATTCCCTTCTCACTCTAAGTGTGCTTATATGGGTACTTATGCTAGCTTTATTCACCATAAGATGAATACCATTAACAATGCATAAAAAACTATATTAATCACATTAATCCTCACATGATCAATCTAACGGTGAGTCCAACTTTTATCACGGTAAGAACTTAGACATATATCATCCATGACAATGACAATCAAATTGAATGGCTCGGATTTTCAATAAACAAGCCCCACTCTAGAGTTTCAATTAATCAAACTCAGGATTTTTCCAAGTGATAAACTCAGAGAATCCCTACTCATTCACTAACCGTCCAGATCCCTTGACTTATATAGTCATAACAAACACTTCACAGTTCCCATACTCTTCACTCCTCTTTTCCCTCCCATTTTTCTTTTGACTCTTCTCCCTCTCCGTCATTTCCCAAGATCCTCTCCTATCATTTCGCTTCCTTTCTCTCGCGCGGAAATGGGCGACGAAATCGAACTCTCGACAGCACCTGCAACGCAAGAACCGCTTCTTCTTCTCCTCCATCCGAGAAGAGAAACCTTCGAACACGGCCTCCTCCTCCCCCTCTCGAACCTCGTCTTCTCCGGCGGAACCCAAAACCTAGCCCCTCTCAAGGCCAAGCTCCTCAGCGCCGCCTCCTCTCCGCCTCGCGTCGACGCCCTCGCCATCTCCAAAACCCTCGAGATCGCCCTCGACCACGCCCTCCTCATCCTCGAAACCCTCGCCGCCGTCCTCCCCACCGATTCCGATCAGCCCGCTGCTGCCAATCGGAATGACGAGATCAGCGCCGACGTCGACGATCTCATTCTCTTCTTCTACCTTCAATCCTACAGAAGACTCTTGCCAAGGCCGCAGTCGCACAACGACTCTGCTTCGGTCGCAGATGTTATGCCCATGCCCTCGACGTCTGCCTTCGATGAATGCCTCTCCCTCCTCTCATCAACTCAGGTTTTGTTTTTCTTCTTTACTTTACTTTTGTTGCTTTGAGTTTTACTTCTCTTTTCTGTTGTTATCTAGTTCAAGATTTTGGGCTCTTTTGCCTTCTTGGCATTAAATTCATAGTAAATGAGGTTTTATCAGAGTATTGGAGAGGCGAGGAGTGGAATGCCTGAAAAGTTGTGTAAGTTTCAATTCTAGTTCAAGATTTTGGGACATTTTGTCTCCTTGGTATTGAATTCCTAGGAATGCATATGGTAAATGACGTTTTATAGGTGAGGAGTGGAATGCCTGAAAAGTTGTGTCAATTTTAATTTTAGTTCAAGATATTGTCCTCTTTTTCCTTCTTGCCATTGGATTCATAGGAATTCAAAAGAGGCTTTATCAGAGTATTGAAGAAGTGGGAGTGAAATGCCTGGAAAGTTGTGTAAATTTCAATTATAGTTCAAGATTTTGTGTTCTTATGCCTTCTTGGTATTGAATTCTTAGGAATTCATTGTAAATGAAGTTTAATTTTATCAAATTATTGAAGAGGTTAGGAGTGGAATGCCTGAAAAGTTGTGTGAATAAGTGAATTTCAATTCTAGTTCAAGATTTTGTGCTCTTTTGCCTTCTTGGTCCTGGATTTATCGGAATTCACAGTAAAAGATTTTTTTTTTTTTTAATCAAAGTATTGAAGAGGTGAGGAGTGCAATGTCTAAGGTGGGGATGGAGATGGGACCATCACTTTCCTAGGGTTTATTTTACTAGGGTGATGGCTGGGTAATCATTTGGAGATGGTTGGAGGTCCCTTGTGGATCTTCAACTTTAATCCTAAAGCCTCTTTGACAGAAAGGTGCAAAAGAGATGCAGATCTAAACATTCAGGCTGAATTATATAGATCTTTATCAAATCAGTTTTTAATATATGCATGACCTCTTGTCAATTCTCAGCTCGTGCACAGCAGTGGCAGGCGGGTTTTGCCATCAGAAGCTGAAGAAGAGGCCTATCAGCTATCTTATCTGAAGAAGCACTTGGCTAACATAATTGCTCTCTTGGCGGAGCCTGCCGGTGGTGAAGATGAGCAATCCCTGGTTAGTATACTTGGAACTTGCATAGTTTTATTTATTTATGTATTTTTCTTTTACCCCTTCATCGTAGCTTAATATGGTCTCAAAACTGAAGTTTATTTGGCTGTTTAGTTTTGAGAGAGATGATTAATCTTGACGCTTGAGTGAAACCAACATCAATGGAGAAGAATGAGAGTTCATATTCCTTTTGTTTAAGATTGGATGTAAATTGCAATCCACGATGGTGATGAGAAGATATTTTTGCCCTTTCATACTCTAGGTAGTTGTATCTCAAATATTATTGGGAAACAAAATGCTAGCTTGTTCTAGTTTCAATCTTGTTCATTTGCAAGGGAGACCATAAGCTGTTTTATGAACATGTCTGTTCTATATATTCCTTATGGTATTGCCTCAATAAAGATAGTCCACTATTACAATTCCTTGTAAACATGTCTGTTGTCGTCGTCATCAATACACTTTCCAATTATTAACATTTTGGCAGTGTGGAAATTGTGATTCTTGGCTGTTTCATACATCATATTCATTAAAAGTGTGTCCTGAATGAAATGAACACTGCAAACATGTATGATTTACAATGATCCAAATGCTGCCCCAACGAGTAATTATGCATAATTTAAAATGATCCAAATGCTGCCACAACGAGTAATTTTCTGATACTGCACAACACACTCAGTATATGAATGAGTATGGAACTGTTATTTTCACCTAACCTAACACACAAAACTTGGGTTGGTGGAGAATTGGAAACAAAATAAACTGCAGAAAGATAAATTTGTCGATAGTCAAAAACTTGATAGGCCCAGTGTCTTTTTTTGATCGGTTGATAGGCCCAGTGTTTTAGATTGATAGTTTCTTACCATTGGCAAGAAGGACCTGTTGTTCTATATTTTAAAGTTGGGAATTATTTAGACCATTAATTTTCAGCTGTGATTGAAAGCAACTGAGTCTACAAGCCAAGCAGAAGTAGAATCAACAAATAAGGAAGGAAGCATTTCACTAAAATATACTCGACAGAGAGAGCTGAGGCAACTAAATAAGTAACAGACTCAAATCATTTTGTTTGATCTTCCTGGGTCATCAGGTGCTCTCAAATAGAAATGCGATCTGTTCTTTCACAATGGGCATATTGACTCTTCTTCTTTCAATTAATATGACCCACTGCATCTCCTTATCCCTTTATTTTCCTTTGTCCTGAAGCAGTGTTATTCTCGGATCCAATGGTAGGAACCAGGAAAGCTTGGGATTAAGTTTCTTTCTTTCTGCTAGGATGATACTCTTAGCTCTTCTTTAAGTGGTTCTGAGACACGTGTATCTGGATGCGAGGGGAGTCTATCTGTTCCTACTTGCAGCTCTAGCTGATTCAATCTCTAGATACAAATTCATAACAGACTGTTAGACATGTGATTCTTTTTGTATTTCAAGCGCTTCCATCACCGCTAACATACCCTTTGGCACTGATTGAAGAAGCATAGTATTTTCTGCTCCATAAGTCCTGAACACCATTATAGCAATTCCAAGTTGAGACAAAATCTCCTTGCCTTGTTCACTTTTAATATGACATTTTAAGATAAGCCGGCATTTCCTGTGACTGTTAAGTCAGTCCTATATTTTGGTCAATGGAATTCAATACCCAAGTGACTACCTTAAAATGATTTTGAAGCCATTTGGCTTTAAGTTTTCGCTCCTCAAAATTTTTGGTTGTTTTGCTTCAACAAAATGTTTTAAGTGATAGGGTCATTGCCTGTGCTTTCCCCCCTTTTTATTTCTCGTCGAATCTAACAGAGTTAGGTTCAGTTTTATTCATCTTGAAAAGGAGATCCTTCAGATTCTCATATTGAATATCAATGATTAGTCTATGGAAGAAAGTTCTCAACAGAAGAAATGCCAAGAACAAAATCCTTCAAATTGGATTTCAGCCTTCACAGGATATAGAAATTTAATCTATAAAATATGGTGTTCACAGTTCAAGTTCCATTCCAGTACGGCTATTAAGGTAGTCATAGGAAAGTATCAAGTGTTTTAAAAGACAAGTTCAGACAGTCTTTAAAACAAGAGTATTCTAAAAAATGTTAATCAGATCAAAGTCAAACAGAGATGAAATTGCGTTAAATTAGGTTATATCCAGAAAATACTTAGAGAGCAGGATCACCAGAAAGGATAGGAGTGTCCATACTGTTTTCCAACCAAAACTGACAAAATCCCTCCTAAATAGAACATTTTCCCCTATCAGAGATTATAGTGATTATCTCTAGTAGAAACCTCAGTCCTCGTAGATAGGAGTGTTCATGGGCCGGGTTGGGCCAGGCTGAATCCAGGCCTGGCCCAACTTAGAAACACAGGCCCCTATCTGGCCCAAGCCTGACACCGGCCATTAATGTCAGGCCTAAGCCCACCCATTTAGTCAATCGGGCTGGGCCAGGCCGGGCTAAGCGGATCCAGGTTTTTACAATTGTATGGTTTTCTAGCAATTATTTGGACAAAATATCACTAAACTACAAGCGGGCTGGGCTGGGCTTTGTCCTTTCGGTCCCTAAATCCAAGCTCGGCCCAAATATTAAACTGGTTATATATATTCAGGACCAGCCCAAAGAGGCTGGGCCCAGGCCACGAGCATCTCTACTTGTAGATTTTGACCCAAAATCCTAGGGATTATGAAATCTAATCAGACTATTTTAGTTTTGCTCAAAAGTTGTAATGCACTGATCTACATAAACAAAAACTATTATATAAAGGGGTCTCTAAAAAGCTCCACAAAATGATATCTTGGCCTTGTCCTGCTTATACACAATTGATCCAGCAGAGGGGGCTGGTGCAGGCCATGGGCAAAAATCATCCTAAAGACCAGTATCGGCCCAGTCAACCAAAAGCGGCCCATGACTTAAGTGTTTTAACTAGTCACATGTTGAATGAGGGTATTATGGTCATCTCACATGCCCAATTCTTATTTTAGGAAGTTTTATCTTGTGAGAATCAACTAATCCTTGCATGGACTCCATTGGCATGGCTCCAAGATGTATGTGAAGACTCCACTTTGATCCATCCTCCATTAATTAATTTTGATACCATAGCAAATAAGATCCTATGGTTTGTCTTGTTTTGATTCCCTTATCTTAGATTAGGGTTTCCTTTGGTTTTTCCCAGAGAAAAAATAATCATCTGAATAGCTCCCTGTTTTTACTTTCAATTCCATTCAAGTTTGTGTCGCAATTTGGTTTTTTATTGTTTTGATCGGCGAACTACTCCTGCTATTATTGTGCTAAACTATTTTTGGATTCATATTAAATCCTAAACCATAACTCTACAATATGCCTTTCAAATCCAGCACAAATCAGCCCCACCAAACCTTTTGACAAAATCAACTCTGATTAAATTTTTCCAGTTACAGGAGCTGTATTATTGCAGTCCCTGAACCAGCCCACAAACCCATCCCCTTACATCTTTAAAAGCCCCCCATTTAATTAAAGCCTTAATTCTTACCTTCTGTCGATTGTCCAAAAGGCCCAACCCAGCTCGTGTAAATTTATTTATTTATTTTGATAGGTAGCTTGTGCAAAATCTCAATCCTATCAGGGAGAGGAAGCTGCCAACTGAAAATTTGTTACCACCAAGATTTCTGGTGTTCATCTTCTTGTCCTCACAAAAAGAAAATTCTTGGAGCTGTCTCATTTATTTGGACATTTCTGATAAAAGGATGTATTTCTAATTTTATGTTTGCTATCTGTGCTGTTTCCAATTACGTTGGAGACAATTCAATCCCTATATGGATTGTAACTTCATTAGGCTCTTTATTTTTTTTTGGTTCATGAGGATGGATTGGACTTGGATTAATATGGTTTAGGTAGGATGAAGATATTCATATCATGATTCTGTTTGAGGGGCTGCCTATCTCATACATTTCTATCTTAATAAGTAATGATTTTCTTTTACCCGTGATACTGTTAGTGGAAATATTTTCTTCTATACATTTTCTTACATTGAAAGATAAGTTTTCTTCTTACTGTTTAGACTATATACGGCTCTCTCTCTCTCTCTCTCTCTCTCTCTCTCTCTCTCTCTCTCTCTCTCTCTCTCTCTCTCTCTCTCTCTCTCTCTCTCTCTCTCTCTCTCTCTAATGCCAGTCCTTTGCAAATATAAAGTGTTTATCTGTTCTTTCATGTAGGTTTTGACCTTAGAAAAGTTTGAGCGCCTTGGGTTTCTCATTCAGTTTGGTGAAAATGGGTCGGAAGTGGTTCCATTGAGCCAGGCAGCAACGTTTTTTGCAAATTCAGATCCAGTCATGCCTCCTGTTTCTTTTCCTGCAGGACAAGTTCTTTACTGGCTTCTGCGAAATATAGGCACTTCTTTGGTACATATTGCTAATAAGAAGGTTTCAACAAAGAAAGTGTCCCCTCCAGAGCCTTTGATCTGGATGTCACTATGGATGACGCCAACACAAGTCATTCGGGGGGGCAAAATAGTTCCCCACCGAGTAGGACCCCCTCAAATAGCGATGCGGCATATTCTAGGAGTCAAACTTTTGTGGAGGGATTTTCTAAAGCTTGTATTGTAAAGCAGGCATGTGATATCAAAGGATGTTCAGTAAAGGTGAGTATAAGTATCAAAACTTTAAGAAATTAGATAAAATTGAAAATTTTCCTCGATAAGCCTAGACATGCCATGAATTTTGAGGTAGCTTGAATGACAGATATGAACTTCTCCATGATCACTGTCTGAAATGCTACATGCATATGTCTAGAGCATGAAAGCTTTGCTTCATGAATCATACTCATGTTACTTATTATTTCTTGTCTCATGTTTAATTGTTTCAATGCAGATTCTTAATTGTCATGATTCGATGATTTACATACTAGCACCTCTTAGATATGCTACTGTTTATGGATGTTCTGATGCAACTATTGTTCTTGGAGCCATTGGTAAGGTATGCATGATTTCATGACTTTTCTATACCAATTTATGATTGTTTTCATGAGGTCACAGAATTAAACAATCAATTTATTTGAATGTTCTTTGTCTGATAATTTACAGTTTATTTAGTCTATATTAATTTCTATATCTTTATCCTTCATATCTGACTACATATCATCTTAGATTTCTGGGCTACATACTGAATGATGCACTCGTGAATAGTGATCTACTGATCTGCAAGTGGGTCCCCATAAAACATACAATGAGTCAAGTTGTGTGCAAGTCTCGTTCCCACTAGGGAGCAGATATTTGATATATTGCTGAAGCAAACCCTAGAGGGTTTGGGTCGAAAGCTCCGAGGCACGTAAAACAATGTTTCCAAAGAGACTCTCACAGGGAGGACAAATGCCAAAGATAAACCCACAAAATAATTTTTTTTTATTGAACTGTTAACAATCTTTAACTTTCTACAATGCTCATATAAATAGGAGATCAAACCCTATGATCAAAGGACTCCTAAGTCCTAACCAAAGTAGGAAACTAAATAGAATTAGAAAGCTAATCCTAACTACCAGTCATTAGGGAAATAAAACCCAAATAAAGACTCCTATTTGGAACTAGAAGGCTAATCCTAATTACAATTTACAACTCAGTAGGAAAACAAAACAAGAAAATTTCCTAAACTTTCTTGGGTCTCGCACTTGGGCCACACGTCTAGTTGCAATGGTTCATTGGCTTTACGTCACTCTCCCCTGGTTGCAGGAGAGTTCGACCACAAATTCAAGTTCTATTTGGTTTCCTCTATAGTACTTGAAGCACTTCTTTTGCAACATCTGCCTTTGATATTTTCTTTGGTGATTCTGGCTTCATAGGATGTGTGTGACGGGTTTTTCATTGTGAACAAATATATATGTATTCTCCTGCATCCAATGGGTTCTATTCTTGTTGTACATCAACAATGCAACAGTTAGATGCAGATAGATCTATGAAATAGCAATATAGCACATCAAGAATCTTTCAAGAATCCTAGGATCTAATGACAATAAAATATAAGAGAAAGATTCCAAAACTCCAGTCATTTTCATTTTTCTTCTTTGATAAGTGACATGATTTGAGCCTGCAACCCTGAGGTGTTGGCAGTGAGCACCTTCAAACAGTTCAACAGGAGCTTGTCCCTCCCCATGTTATCTATTTGCTACAACTCGTGTACAACAGTGTTTCCAAAAGCTTGTGTCCTGTTATAAAACCTTTATAACTTACTTTCTTCATAAGCTCAAATTAGGGCTCCAAGGGTCCAACCTATGGAAGTCTCCCCTATTAAACACTGAGAAAAGAAAATATCATTCATGTTTCCATATGAACTTGCAGTCACAAGCATCTGTATTTTTTGTCAGTTGTTGTCTTGTTAATGCAAACCCTAGAAGGGTTTTGATTGAAGTGCCGAAGCATAGAAAAGATGTCTTTGAGAGAATCTTACAAAGAGGAATGAACCTTAGAGAAAACTCCATCCACGGAGGAAAATTTTATCAATCTCCAAAACTGTCTTCCTTCTTGCCCTACATAAAGAAAAGAAAAAAACCACACTCAAAATATTTTGATGGATATGGGAAACTACTCCTAATCTCAAAAAAGTCCCTTCTAGGGGGAAACTACTGCTACTACCCTAATCCAACTTCTGTTAAGAAGCCCTAATCAGAGAAATAAATAAAGATACTAAACTATGGAGGAAGAAGTCCCTTGTCTTTGGGGTTTGTTCATTAGACTCCTTTCTATGGGTCCCACTTGTGGGGCATGGGCCTAACTGTCGGCTCATGGGCTTTGCATCAGTTGCATTTAGTTTCAAGATGTTTGGTGTTGATTTCTTATAGATAGAAGTTAAATGGCTGACATGGAGAGAGGCTGACTTTAGTTTCCATCATCACGTTACCACCATTCCAATTGTATGATTCATAATTCACTATTGCTTTACAATGATCTGTAGCTAAATGAATGGTTCTGTAACTTGTGTGGGTTTGGTTTGTGCACTTCCTAATTTTTATGTAGCTTTGAGGATTCTCTTCACATTTGATTTTCATATTCAGCTGCTGTTTGCTACTAATGTGGTAGAGCTTGCTATTGGCTATTATCTTAAAGCAGGCAGAGCATGTGGTGTGGGATGCATGTCGCTATTAGTTAGGTTTATGCTTAATCTGAATTGTCAATCTATTTCATTCTTGATTTTACAGTCTGTAAGAGTGGATCACTGTGAAAGGGTACAACTGATTGCAGCTGCAAAACGCATCTCTATTTCAAATTGCCGTGAATGTGTGTTTTTCTTGGGGGTTAATCAACGACCAGTTCTCCTGGGGGATAACCATATGCTGCAGGTGAGAACTGTGATGGTTGTCATTTTGTTTGTGTGTTTTGACTTTGCTTTCCTGCAACGCTGTACTGTTTTTAGTCCTTCTCTTATCCAATTGCTGAAAAAATGATTATGACATCATATCCATTTTCAAATATGAAAGTTGTATATATCTTGTTCTTTCATCTGTAACTATGCTTCTCAGGTTATAACTGAGGTGATATTGTTCAGGAACAATCAGTTTAATCCTTTTGTTTGGGTTCCATTGATTGTTCAGTAACATATTATATGCTTTTACCCTTTTCATGTAACGTGTTTCTCCATGTTAATTACAATGCTTGTTCAGTTTGTTGATGTGTTGTGCATTTTGAATGACTTTTTCCCGAAGTTAACGTGACAAGAACCTGTGATATGACTGAATAGCTTCCAACTATGCTATGGGCTCTGATCATGCAGTTTTTCTTTTTGGTAGTTTTCATCGGTTCAGTTGTTCATGTAGCTACCAGTTAGGGATGTAGATGTGTTGGGTTCAGGTTGGGTCAATGGTGGACTTGTACCTGGACCTGACTGCGGTTAGGTTTATATAACTGAACTCAAACATGACCTTACCTGATGGTTCTAATTGCATCCAGCTCCCAATTCAGGCTCGATTTAAATTAAAATCCACTAAAACATTTGATTTGGGAGGTTCTTATTAAGTTTGAAGCAATGACCTAGCATTAGAACCACAGAGCACCCCACCAACTTTGCTGCAAGCTGTTGATGGTTCAATATTCAAATATAATATTATTAATATACTATCTATAATATATTTTATCTAATATATCTTATTGTTATACCAACATAGTTGGGAGTTGGGACAAGGGTTTGATGATGATGATGATCTTATTGTTATACATATTACTCGGGTACTACACATTTAGGTGTGGAGTGTGGACCCTGCTGGACCTGGACCCAATTGAATCAGGTCCAAAAAGGTGTCTGTATGCAGTTTTGTGGGGTCTGGTCCTTAGCCTAACATTGTAATCGGAGGTCCATTAATGCCCCCACTACCTGTGACCTTGTGATATGATCCATGTTCCAATAGATGGTCTTGAGGTCCACAGACCACAATAGATATAATTGACACTTAATTTTGTGCTGAATCTTTGATAACACCAGAAATGACTCTTGTAGGTGTACTTTTGTATCATCGTGCAAATCAAATTGGATATAATCATGTGTATTCTCTGTGGGTACTGGAACATATTGTATTTTTTTTTAGTTTTTATTTTATTATATTTTGTTCATCAGGTGGCACCACACAACACTTTCTATTCACAGTTGGAGGAACACATGAATCAAGTTGGTATTGATTGCACGGTTAACAGATGGGACGAGCCTCTGGCGATGGGAATGGTTGATCCACATGGTTCATTATCCTGTTTTCCAAGGGCCTCTGATGTTGAAGCTCTGTCTGCTACATGCCTTGATCCTTCACGGTTCACCAATTTTTTGGTAATACTCATTTTTGTTAGGGTAATGTCTGAAAAAGGTTGGTAGGCTGCATATAATTTCCTGTAGGCTCCCATTGGTGTGAAATCGTGTGAAGCGTTGGGGCTGCACTTGATTTTCTAAACTAATAATAGTGCAGGAGCCTGCTGTTATACAAAGTGGAAATCCAGCAATAGGTTGTTTACTGAATACAGAAACATTGCTTTGAGGTCTATTTCATACTTCACAAATGTTGCCACCAGTGTCATACCGTTTTCTTCTTGGCCTTTGCAACCCATTCAATATTCTGTGCCAGCATGAAAGTGTAGTATATTTTAAGTGAATCCTACATGAACTTTGAACTTGAGGTTGTACTAGTTCTTCTTCAATTTTTGGGTTACACATAATCACTACATACAGAATTTTATTGCATACTTTACATGTTTATTGCAGATTCCTAACTGGTTGGGAGGCGAATCAACCCAGTCTGAAAAACATAGCCCATTTCCATTGCCTGAGATTTTTAAGTCAGCACAGATGAAAAATGTATGTATACAGAAACATACAATCATGCAGATTGTTGCAGGCTCTCTAATGCTCCTGCAGTTTTAATTGATGTCATATATGTTTCCTTTGTTAGTTAATAAGGTTTCTTTCTTGAATATGCTTAAGCTTTTCATACACTTCTATTTGCAATGATACTGCTGTCCACTTGCTTGCATATTGCTTACCTTGACAATCACCACTTTCATAGTCATTGAGTACACTGTACTTTTCAGAATCTGGTTTCAAAAGAAATCAAACAAGCCTTGAGGGATGCACCACTTGACGAGAATCAGAAACGCGAAATGATATCTGCCCTTCACGTTCACTTCAAAGATTGGCTATATGGTAATCACCAGTATGTCCTGTTTACTGTAAATTTTTTTTTCTTTTTTTTTTAACCTGGTAAGATGACTTGAACCCCCAACCTCATGGTTACGATTTGCACAATGAGCACCTTCCAACCATGCTACGAACTCTAGTGAATTTAATTTTCTTTTTCATGATTTCAGATGAGGAAGATATTGTAAAGCTTAACTTCTGTTAATATCGATGAGTTGACCAATTAATGAGAACTTGAACGCTTGATGAAATAGGCTTTCATCCATTAAAACATATAGTAACTACTAACTACCCCCCACCCAAAAACAAAGGAAAATAAATTAATGCAAGACCCTTTTTTGCTCTCAAGCCAGACTGTTCTAGAACAAGCTTGATACACACAAACATACATTATAAATATATTGAACTTTTAGAAGTACACAAATAAATATGAATCAGGGAGGAAAGACATTGCTGATGTAGCAGTTATCTCTATTTACACCCTCCTTCACCAACTTATGCTGCATCCTCATTAGCAGCTATACAAACAAGGTGGAAGAAAGCTCAAATTCGGAGATAGTGGCTTTATTCAGGCTGTTAAATGACTGCTTTAGGTCTTTCTCATCAATAATTCCCTATTTCAAGCCTCTCATTTTCTATTTAAGAGGTGGTCTCATTAGCAGCCCTACAAACAGGGTGGAAGAAAGTCCAAATTGGAAGATACTGACGCTCTGTTAATGGCTGCTTTAGGTCTTGTCATCAATCTTTCCCTATTCAACAGCCTCATTTTCTATTTAAGAGGCAGAGCAATTACTGTATAAAACTTAGTAGGATGGTAAGGAGATGTTTATTAAATTACCAACTAAAAACCTGAAAGTGGCTCATCTAGTGCAGCTACCGGTTATGCTATACAGATCCTTACATGTAATACTGTCCTGCCAATCTACATGGTCCCTGCCTTAGCTTCAGTCACCGGCAAGGACTCTTAAGGACAATAAGAACATGAATTTTCATTTGTTTTTCCAGATACTGCTTTCATGTATTCTAACACACTTTTGTTTAGAAAATTCTTGAGCTGAAGACAAATACTGTATACTGATTCATAAAATGCACAATTACGATATGTCAAAGTTGCTAACTTCCTCTGTTATTTATGCTTAAAATTTTGATTGTGAGACTGATAGCATGGATGCATGCCCAGTGAAAATTGAGACCTATGACAAATGTTAACAAACACAACTTTGAGTGATACACATCGATTTTTTTTCTTCCAGTAAATACAACTTCAAATTTAATTCATGAAACTAGACATTACAGCATCTCTCTTGTATTTAAATGTGCTTTCTAGTTATTTATTGACAGATGACAGCTCCACAGTAGAAAATTTGAAAATTGTTTACAACTATGCAAGCTTATTGATTGTAACATCTCTATTTACATTGACTGAAATAAGTATTTTGTGTACCTAATACCTGTAGTCCTATATTTCAAATATTACCAATATTACCTCCAACCATCCTAAACTACCTGCTTCATGGCAGAAGGTAGAAAATGGCTTTAACTGGATTGATTTTATGCTATGTAACAGCTTCTGGAAATATCCGTCAGCTCTACTGTCTCCGACGTGACTGAATTCATGTTGTGCTATGCTCTGTTCCCTCTGCAAAAATGGATCCCTAGCAATCTATCTCTTCCAGCATTTTCCAAGTTTCTGTCAAGACTACCGAGCCTGCAGAGGCTCTTGTATGATATGGGGACACACATTAACACACCTCTATTAACAGAAGAAAGGAAAGCATTGTGAATGCGATGATGATCTTCCTGTATTTGATGACATCACTTTGGTAGCTAGAGCGAGGTTTCATTCGGTTCTTTTTTCCTTTTTACTGTTTTCAATGCCGGGTGGATGACTTCGGGTGTGAGTTTCCACATGTACTCTTTTCTGATGCAGAGAGCCATTGCTTCATTTGCCTGGCTGCTCCAGCAAATAGTTAGTTCGGCTGTAGAAATTGGATCCACTGAATGTAGTGACATGTACAGATGTATAGGGAAAGTAAAAGTACAGTGTATACCTTTTCAGGAAGAATTTTTAGCCCTTTCTGATTCGAAAGCAAATTTTCAGTTGACAGCAGTTTCACTTTTGGTATGTGTGATGGTTTGACTTCTCTTATGTGTAAATTTGTTACCACAAAGACTTCCTTGCAGCAAATTTGCATGAAATGGTCACTACAGATTTGTTTTTCACTGCTATTAATATCTCCAATATATTGAATGTTCTGCATTAATTTAGCATTTATCCCCTCAAAATCAAAAATGACTTTTAAGACATGAAACTAAATGGTTTGGGATTTAATGGTCAATAAAAATTTGAATGATCCAGTTAAAAAATTTTGGGGCTTGGAGTTGCAAACAATAATACGACACGATCAATGATGGGTTTTGATACCATATCCAATAAACTGTACCAGCATATTGGTGTCCTCTTTAACTAGGGAGGTGTGAAAAAAGGGCCCATTTAAACATCATTTTCACAACAAAGTTTATATATGTGGTGCGTAAATCAGTGCAAGCAAACGTGTTGAAGTATCATGATTACATATGTAAGCGAGTGCAAACAAACAATCCTTTGTTTCTTTTCGTTAGTTGAAATATTAAAGTTTTAATATTTAAAAATTCTCTAAGCCTTTGTTTTTAATTCTGTTTTTCTTTTCGTTGATACCCTGAGGATAATCTAAAGTTTTTAAAATCTTGCCAGAACATTATTTTAACATGTGCATGATATTTGTGAGCATGTTATTAGTGGTGCTTCAATTATGAGTAATAAGAAAAATGTTTAAAGATCCCAAGTATGTTGCAGCCCTTGATCCATGACCTATAGCATGACCCATGAGACAGTGGAGGCCAAAGCCGAATTTGGTCCTCGCAGGATTCACTACACGTTCTCTCTTAAAACCAGAGAGTTTGGTTATTCTCCGATGCTCACTAATAAAATATTTTAGGACAGCTTCTTAGGGCAGGCATACTATACTTTTAGGACAGCTATGTGACTATCTTTTCATTCTAGATTTTACATAATAAAACATTTACGGATTTAAATATTGAAATATAGCATTACATAATAAAATAATATAATACTTAAATATTATAGTGTTTTTATTATTTTAGCTATTTTTAAAGAATATAACAGATTTTAACCTGAGTTGTTTGGCAAGTGCTACAAATTATAATATATATTAAAGTGTGGTAAAAAGTCTAACCCCCACTTTTTTTAACCACAAAACTATGGTAATATACGGTAAAGTAAAGTCAATAAAAAAAAAACAACTACTTATCATTCTCTCTCTCAAACTTTACTTCACTATATACTTATTAATATATTCATTTGGTTTTATTGTGAGGGTGGGTAGAGACTTTCAGAAATAAGGCTACTTTTATTTTCCTGTAATTCATTGACATTGCTAAATCGTCCTTTAATCATATTTTGGTTGTCTGTGTATTGCACTTGAGTTGTTGATGTTAAAAGTTGTTGTTTAATGTGCATAATATTATTTATTATTCTCAGTGGCGGACCCAGGATTTTCATTCGAGGGGGGCTGCCAATGGTTGATTGAAAAAAGTATTCAAGGTTATCTTGACAACCCACCCAGAAAAGGAAAACGTCAATGAAAAATAACCCGCCTAAGAAACAAACATGTAATTGAGGGTCATTTAAAGAAGAGAAAACGCACAAACTAAACTTTAACATAGAGACATGAAATACATAAAAGAATAATAAAAAAACTTAAAAGATGCATTTTACTGAGGAAACCCACAAATTGAAGATCAAACTTTTCAATTTAAAATAAGAGTCTTTTCTGAACTTGATAATAGTGGAGAAGAATCTAAAATGTTATTGGGGAGTGGGCTCCACTCGAGGGGGAATATTGAAAGTATTTCTGCTGCCTCTGCTAAAGCCCCGAGGTTTTGGTATGAATGGCTAGCTATAAAGAAACTTAATATGGTATCAGAGTCAACCGGTCGCGAGTTTGGCGCACTTTTCGCGACACGCTTTTTTCTTCAGCGCCGAGTCGTTCATCTTGAGATTCGAATTCACGACCGGTTGTTTCTGATACTATCTTAAATTTCTTTAGATAGCCATTCATACTAAAACCTCGAGGCTTTAGTAGAGGCAACAGAAATACTTTTCAATATTCCCCTCAGGTGGATGGAGCCCACTCCCACTCCTCAATAAAAGAGAATAATATGTGTAGAGGATTATTAGAGTAGAGAATTGAGAGAGGGAGAGAGGAGACCAAGACAGAGTTCTTTTGCAATGGAAGAAGGGGGGACTAAGGGCTTTTTTAAGTGGGGCTGGCCCAAATCAGCCTTATAGCCCTTTGGCCTTTTTTTCAGGTTCAGCCCCCACACCCATATATGTGAGTACGCCCCTGACTATTCTGTATTGAAAGTAAAGAATTCGTTTACTTGTAGTATGAGTATGACAGTAGTGTTGCGTTGCCCATTTGAACCAACGTGGTAGTCATCTCAATCTCAGTTGATACAAGCTCACTTTAACACACCCCTCATCCTAAATTGTGATGCACTCATTCAGCCTGCTAGAGATAAAGGGCTGCTGCCCACTAAATGCAACCACGCTCCTGTTGCAGCATCAACTCAAATGTGCCACTAAGCATAACCAAATTCCTTAAGTAACCTTAAGTCACTAAGATAAAAACAAGAGGAAGAAGGCTTTTATACATCCATGTTTTTTTTTTTTTTTTTTTTTAACTTTTTCGCCTGCTTTTGAATAATCAAATGATTTGAGTTCGGCCCAACTGGACCATCAAAGGCAAAGGTCCTAGTCGAACCCAGTTCTTAGGGATGGCAATAATCTTTTATTTTTGTGGGTTATCAGTCCAAATTCATCCAATCAAGGGTGGGGGGTGGTCGGGCAAATGGCAATGAATTTGTTGTGATCCAAGCAGGTATGGGCTCATGGATTTCAACCAGACATGAATTGGATTCAGGTTTTGCCTGCTCCTGCAGGTGCGAGAAGGTTTACACCAGCTCCTTGAAACCCATGGCACCAGTGACAGGGTAGTCTGGTTTTTCATATTGCAATTTAGCAAGTGCAATACATTGTTTGTTGGCTGCATGCCTCATGTTATATCCAAAGCCCCAGGATTTTATAAATGTTCACAAGGCATTGCATTTCGTACTCACAAAAGGCAACAACTAATGTACAAGACGTTAACAAGAGAAAAGGGTTGAATAAGATTTATTACAAATCCTCTACTTTGGAAGTTCCAGAAACACTAACTGCCTGAAGACAAGTGCCATTTCCAGAATGCCGCCGAAGTATAAACTACAGATAGATAAGAAGTTCCTATTCGTTTTTCCTTTCCCCCTCTTTTCAAGTGTGCAAACATGAAGTTTGGAAACACCAACTGGAGGAAAGGTTTGATACTTTTAAACCTCTGAACAGGTGTAAGTACAGTAATACAAAGGAAGAGCATAACAAGGCCATCCCAAGAGCTGACTGTTTTTTCAAGGACAGAGAAGTCGTCAACTAGATGAAGGCCTTTTCTGGGTTGTGTATGCAGCGTACTCCTTACCATTGTCAATTCTTGTAGTCTGCCCACCAATATCCAGAATAGCGGAAGTAAAAGCCAAAGCTGCTCCAGCAGAAATGGCACTTGAAATGCTCCTCCCTGTAATATGAGCAGCAGAGCACAATGACAATAAATTCTTCTGGTTTCAGATAACATATATGAATTCCATGACTCTCTAAAAATATAAATTTCAGAACCTAATGAATGAACACAATTATAATGTCCATAAAAAAAGGTTGAAAACCGGTAAGTTTCAAAACCTAATGAACAATCTCGACATCAATAAAAATGGAATTCACACAGGATCGATACATTTTCTTTCTGCTTTTTTTGTTTTTTTGTTTTTTGTTCTACATTTTTTTTTAATGGCAACTGAATTCCTAAACCTGATGGGCTATTACAAATTTTTGGCAACAAAGCCATCACAGGCAATCCTTTTCTCATTTCCATACTACCATAAACACACTTTATGGTATGATGTAAACCCTTGTCCAATACGTAACATCATAACCAGAGCATTACTTTCTACAAATCTATAGACTATTGCTAATATGATGCAATGTTTAAAATGAGAGCTGTCCTCATCCTGTAGTGACCTCATTTCGTGATGAGAAATTCAATAATTTATTAACTGTAATAAAAGCTTGCCCACCACTCACATTCACAGGGATTGCCATATAAGCTTACAAAGTAATTGAATGGAAAATGAGGAGCATACTTAGGAATTGGACATTACTATTTGTTGCTAGCCCTTATAGGGATTTGTCAAACAAACTGACAGTCCTGGAAAGAACACTCTCCACTCATAGGTGAGTTGGTTAAGACACCCTCGCTTTTAAAAGAGGTGACCTGAGTTTGAGCATGTCGCTATGCTAAATGATCCTACTTGAATATGCTGGCCAGTGCGGGTTCGCTACCAAAACAAGAAAATTAGAATTTGTATCCTGCTCCCTATAATTCCTCTAGAGACAATGGGTGGGTGATTCTTCTGCAAATTCCAGAGTATTCTACAACAGAAGTGGTGGCAGTAGTGTATTCATCAATTACAAAGTACATACCAATAGTGGTTCAATTTCCTTCAAATATTCATTTCGTAAAAGCTAACTGCCAAATATCAGTTCTATCACCAGAAAAACTTTTAAACAACAAAAGAATTAGAGTGTATGCATTTCCATTTGGTTTCCACAGAGAGCAGGAGTTTAAACTTAATGATGAGAGAATTGGCATGCCATGGTTGGATAATGCTGTGGATGACCAGCTTTCTGCAAAAAAGGGGAAAAAAAGATCTCTACCCTCCCTCTATGAATATGAAACCAGATCCATGTAAATCTCTACCATGACCCTTCGTCCTTCTTCCCTTTTCAAAAGTCTTCAATGATTCCCATTCTGCGGAATCCAGGACAGAACCATTTGACTATGCTCTTATTATGAGGGAAATCAGTTAGTTGCACTCGTTGGCAACTTAATTCAAATGGTATTTGCCAATAAAAAGAATCATAATCTGATACGTGACGTGACAAGTCATTTTATCATACTGCTCAAATATGCAATCTCAGAATATATTTTTTTCAAAAATCATGTACCTTCTTTGACGCTCGGCCTTCTCTAAATAGTCCAATTTTGCAATAATGAAATTCGGTTCTTAACAACAACAATACCAAAGGATGGGACAAAGAAACCATACCTTTGTAGCCCAAAACAGTAGCCCCAGCAGCAAAACCACCCACTGCACCGTTAATGAAATCTCTCTTCATCCTGTATTGCTGCATCAACTGATCTACTCCTATGTAAATTCCTCCAATTGCAGCAAAGGTAAGACCATAGTTACCCATCAACTTGACAGTTCTTATCAAACCCGGAAGTGCAACATTCCTCTCAACACGCGGCACATCATACCATGAGGCAACAATTGTGCCCCACACGGTTCCAGCTGCCAGACCAGTAGTCGCACCCTTAATTGTCTTCATGATTGGAGTATCATCATCTTCTAAGTATCTACGTTCTGAAGGATCCATGCTTTATTCTAACCAAACCCATATCAGAACATAACAATCAAAACTCTAGAAGTGAATGAAAATGATTGGGCCAATCAGTCTCCGAGTAACAGTGTACAATTTGTAAATAACATATCTTCGAAGTCAATTCACACACTAAATTATTGCAGGCAAAGAAGAAGAACATAAAGACTGACTGACTTGTAGAATATGGAACCTACTAAGAAGCCAAAGCAAGTTAATTGTCAATGGGTTCCATTAGCCCACCTCAAACAACCCAAGTTAGGGCAGGGTCTAGGACCTATTTTTGGCTGGGTAGGGATTTCAAGATCCATTTCTTAATCAGGTTGGGTTCATGGCGGTCAGCCTGAGATCCATCACACTTCCAATTCCTCAACATTTAGATTGGATCTTTTACCATGGACCCCACCTTTGTCATGTTTTGATACCCAAGGCCTAAACAAAAACTTCACATTTATGTTTAAATTGTTTTATTAGAGTACAACTAAAAAATATTTGTTCAAAAGAAACTCGGATGAGTCTACTTTTGTGTTTCATTTTGGCAAAAAAGAGTCCAAGGCTAAGATTTGTTTACCAAATTATGACAGGTCCATACAGGAAAATTTAAGAACTATATGTTTGTTAGTAAAGGTTTCCCAAGAAGGTGAAGAAGTATGCCCAATTTATTAGACGAGAAGTTTTTCCCATACCAATCAACTATGCTAACTCATTGGATTTGAAAAGCTCCAGTCCATGTCATATGCTTTTCAAAATTCACTTGACAAGCAATAACCAGCTTCCCGCTTTTATGTCCAGAATCAAGGTTTAAATATGAGAGAGATGTTATAAGATATGCAGCAAAGTTGGAATTTGGAAGCACATCCAGGACCTTTACAAAACCAAGTTGACCCATCCTATATCTACTACATAATGTAAACCAATCTAGCAAATACACACAACATTTTCTTTAGCCAATAATCATTTGGTGAAGTAGGTATGTATCGTCAAGATGATCTTTGGGTCAGGATCCATGGACAGTGATGTCCAGAAAACCAACAACCTTAGTGTAAACTCTAGTCAGAGGATACTTTTCATATCTTCAGACCAAGAATCATATAATTCTCAAAGAAATTATAAAATAGCAGAACCTCTCAAACGTAAACAAATCGAATTTCCATGCAGCATTAAGAGAGATTGTCATTTCAGTTTCTCCAGCAATATCCTTATATATGATCTCCTGCCTTGACATGGTTTGATTAGTAGAAAATACCATCTCGACTAGGATCTATAGCCCACATGCTACCAATCAGAATTATCATTGCGGATCAAGATGATACATGTAAACTATGATATCAGTTATTTGGCATAATCAATAAGGGATTATCGAGGGCCAAATAATCTTTCCCTTAAAAAAATGAAGTAGAAAAGATAGGCTTTTGCCTTGAAAAGAGGTCAGACATACTCGATAAATTGATGGATACATCCTATGTATCAGCTAATACACATTGTAATAGGGCGCATCGACTTAGGGCAAGATACCCACAATATGCATGTGATCACCAATAAAGTGTAAAAGGCAACTTTCACGGTATTCATTGTTTGAAATTCTGAAATCACAATCTTCCAAACCCTAAAATTGCTTGACCTAAAAAAAGATTGGAAGCCATTTGAATCACATATTGCAAAATTTCATTTTCTAAAGAACCCCTCACATCCAAAACTATACATGTGACGTCCCTTAGTCCTACATCGACTATAGAGGAAAGTGAATGAGATTATATATAGAGCTTACACCCTTATCTTATATGAGACAATATCATGCATGGATGTAGGGATGAGGCCCGCTAGAAACGAAACCATGAGGCCCGTGGGTCACATGGGCCAAAGTGGACAATATCATGCATGGATGGGGCTAGTTCGCCATTGTCGTGAGAATTATATACAGAGCTCACACCCTTACCGTGCATGTGCATGAGGAACACCAAAAGAAACAAGACTGCGAGGCCCGTGGGCAAAAGCGTTGTAGGGTGGGGCATTACAATACATGGATACCATCCTCTTCACAGAGGCAGGATTCACATCATAAACCCCAAATTTCAGTTTCCTTTTATCGGGATCGGTGGGAGGTGGTCTTTCCTTGCTGGTTTGTTCTTGAAAGATTAAATCTTTCTTAGAGCCAGCTTCAAATTCAAGCCTTCATCCAGAAATGGATTTTAACAGTGGAACAAACTTCACATGAAGGGGAGGGAGTTGGAATTCTCCGCCACGGCAAGTTTCTCAAAATCAGCAGCAATTGAAAACTAAGTTGTTGCTCTCAATATCAGATTTCAGGTGCTATTCCAATTTGGGGTCATGGGAAATACAGTGTAAGCTATCAGTTTCAACTCAACATGGATCGTTTGGACTCGGGGCAAAGCAATTGAGTAAAGATGAAGTGAATTTAAAAAGATTGGTAGAATTGGGCTAGCAGAAATACTGGAGATGGATTGGAAGATGAAATCCCTAGAGGTAGATATTGCAAATTGATAGTAAAGTAAGTAACAATCAAAGAATTCCAAGTAAACGAAGAGAGAGAGAGACTCACAAGTCACAGCAGGAGGACGGTTTCCTCTACCTCTTCACCGCTACAAGACCAAAGAGTATTGAGAATTTTATTATTATTATATTATAAGTAGACCTGTCGATCCGGGCAGGCCCGGCCCGCTATTGTAGGGCTTGATTTTGAAAAGCCTGCAATCTCAATGAGCTTTGGGCCAGCCCTTTGTTCATTATATATAGGGAAATATTCATGTGCATCCATCTTTCACCATATTATGGTGAGGGACAACATAATAGGGTGGACTTTATAACACATTCAAATCATCCACACAAATGGAACCCCCTTAAGTACACTAGACCCATTGAATTTTCACCTATCCAAATGGATTGGACCGTTGGATCGATGGTCATTTTTTTTTCTTTAATATAAAGTCATTAAATTTGTGGGCCACGGATAAAGGAGTTAGAGGCATGGGATTAACTCCAAATTTGATTTATGGTCTTATCCAAGATGTCTCTTCCCATCCCCCACAAGTCTCATGATCAATGGGTCCCTAGGTGGGTCCCATTAAGTTTGTACCATATGGTGAGGGAAGGATGCATAGGAAATATATATATGAAGTTAATTTTTATAATTAGATTAAATAAATATCCATATTTTTCATCTTGATATATATATATATATGGATTCAATTTTATGCAAAACAACAATTTGTTTGACAATGAATTCCTTCAAATTTGAATTATACGTATGTATTCAGTTTGTTTAAGCAAAAAAAAAAAAAAAAAAGAGAAAAAAATCCAATTCCATGCAAACAAATAGGATTTTTTTTAATTGATTATTTTCCTTTTATTTCAATTCAATGCAAATGAAAAGGCTCATTTGAATAAATTACTTCCTATGTTGTCCAATTCCATGTACACTTATGGGCCTATCTGACAACAAATTTCTATATATATCCCAATTCCATGTAGAGATGAAAAGGGAAAAAAAATAGTTGTGGTAAACTGTCTCATGGGAGATGAGCCCCCAGTCATTTATGAACTAAACATTGCCGTTATGAATCAATTACGTGTATAAATGAGTTCAAACAAACATTCACATGTCATATTATTATGCATACATAAATGAGTTCAAACAAACATTCACAGTTACGAAGCATTTGGAATTCTTGACCCCAGAGTGAATTGACCTTTTAAGCTTTTAAGATTCTCGAAATTCTCATCTATCCGGCTTTCAAAATATAGGGCCTTTTTAAAAAAAATGTAAATTTAGAAGGGAGATAGCATTAGGAGTTCAGATATCCCCTTGATAGGAATTAGAAGATTTCGCCAAACAAACGGGCCCATACTTGTATACACTCAAACTTTAACTACTATTTTTAATACGAGCTTGTTGTCTAAATACAAAGAGGTATATGTCTAAAGGGATTGTATTGATAATATGTAGGCCCATATATGGGTAAAGGGATTGTATTGATAATACTTCTCAACACAGGTCCAATGTGCGAAACCAGTAAAAAGTAAAGAGGGTACTTGAAGAGGAGCAATATTAATATTGTGAATTTGACTCCTACTTGAAGATATGGATCCTAGTCGAGGGCAGATTCTCCAAAAGGCATTCTACATTGTGTGAAGGCATCAAAATTTTGAGCATCTTAAATTCAAGGGTTGGGAATTGGGATCTTTTGATTAAACTAATTGTGGTGGTGGGTACATCCAAATAAATCCATTCTGGCACTCCCTTGGTTATCAACCATCCAGGTGGTCCCATACAACTGTACAAGCTAGACTTCATAACAAAAGGAAAAAAAAAATGCATAGATGGTTCTTTACAGGGGTGCTCTTGGGCAAAGGCCACCTAGCCAGTCTGATCTAGACCTACATTGGGCTAACTTCCTAATGCATTTTTAGGCCTGTGAGTTGAATTCAGGCCTGGTTTTCTGGCTCTATAGTTAGATAGTCAGGGTTTAAAACCATTCATGGTGTAAAGCCAAGCCAGGCCCAACTTATTTAGCTCAAAGGGGAGGGCTAGAACTGGACCGGATTTTCAAACTGGTAGGCTGGGTTCAGACTGGAATATTGGGCTCGATAGCTAAATACTTGGGCTTCAGTAAGTAACAGCCCATAAATATTCCTAGTTCTGTAGTTGGTATAATTTTCATTGCAGTTATACCCTCAATTCCTAGGATCACAGGCCAGCATGTGGGATGGGTACATGAGACAGAGCAGCAAAACTAAAGCCCAGTCACATGTTTTTGCAAGGACCGAACTGGGACTCATGCTTACAGCCCATAATCACACTTGCAATCACCACGAGGGAATTGAAGTGGTCGGGGCCTACTTGTTTTCATTAGAATACATAGGGTTTATGGTTGACTGAGCACCATTGAAGGATTATTAAAAAGGTGAAGTGTGAATGATATGAGAATAGGGCATGAGGATATAAGGTAGCAAATGTCTTAGGGACTTTGGCCATCATAGGATTTGAATTACTAGAGCGATGGCTGGGTTTCATTCCCTATCGGCGCTTGATTCGATTTCCTTAAAAGGAGAAGCTATTTGACGGCAATTTTTTTATATTTACCTTTGACCTTTATTTTTAACCACTTATGACATGAATTCCTATATATTCTATATGAAAGTTTTGAGGTCCGCGATCTCTAGATTGGTCCACTCAATAAATCAGCCTAATAGTATGCAAAAAAAATAATAATCTACACAGCGGAAATAAAATCGCAAGCACAGACCACAAGGACACCAAAATTTAACGTGGAAAACCCTAACCAGGTAATAATCAAGCACTATGAATCTCGCAATTTCAAGAAACTCATATTTTCTCCCCAGATATCCCCTACCTAAGGACTGAAGTTACCTTGTGTCGCTTCACGCTTCAACGACTTCATACCTCTTATTGCAACAGACTCAATCCAGTGCTTGACTACTCAAATCTTCTACGTAAGAAGACAATCTTCTACAAAGGATGCAAAAGAAACATGCTCTAGAGAACTTGGCAACACAACTTCTTAATAAATTTGTAGAGAAGAATTCTCTCAATTAAAATCTCGAAGTCGGAACTTTGAGAGGTGATGTGTAACTTTAGAATTGCCCTTGAGTTCTTTAAATAGCCCTTGTAATGTGCTTAAGGTTGCCTAACTTGATTAGGATTAAAACAAGCAGTTTGGGCACAATTAGAACAAGTTTCTAATTTTTCATAGGACTCTGCCACATGTCCGCTCGAGCGGACCTTCCATCATTCTTCTTCTAATTCTTTCAGACTTTCTTCTTAGAGTCATTCCAATTTTCTATCTTCAGAGTCCTTTTCAAAATAAAGAATAACAACTCAAAAGATCCAGAGTTTTGTCCAACTCATGAATTAGCCAAAAAAAAAAAAAAAAACTTACACTGTACAAACAAACATGCCCTTACAGTTATATCATCTGATTATCAGAGTATCCAAAGCTTGTGGTTTCAAATGAAGCAGGCATAAAGAGAGCCTTTTTTTTGGATTTGGGAAATTCAAATTTGAATTGGGCCCATGCATATAGGATCCGGAACATGCAGATCCGAATCTAGATACCTATATGTTCCAACCCAAGGATTCAAATCCAAGACGATTTTATCCACATAATAAAAATATATATAGATTTTAAAAACCCACATAGCTTGAGTCATATATATATATATATATATTTGAGTGTTTACTTAACTTTGGTCATACACCATTTAATATCTCAACTCATAAAATTCTAAAAAAATCATTTTGTATGCCCATTTAGCCAATTATACTACACTCCACATCTTATTTCGGATCTAGATTCCGAGCCGAACCCCTTTTCCCAGTTGGATGTTGGATCCATATACAGCACATAAGTTCCTTGTCAGATTGGATTTAATCTATAAAGATGTATTATGGTCCAAATCCACTGTGGTTCGCCTCAGATTCGACCCATTTACATCCCCAGGAGCACTCAGCACAATCTTAAACTATGGTTTGTACTCATGTTCAAGAACAAGAATATATCGAGAAGAGCTTGATGGTTTTGAGAATAGAACATTTCTAGATATAGCCCTTTATTTAAGAACAAAAAAAAAAATGCCATTTCCCATTGGATTGATCAGTAATGAATCTCTTGGACTATACTATATTGTAAAGAAGGAAAAACTCAAGCCATGAAATATGGAGAATATAGGGTTGAGATGTAGATGGAATTCTTCTTTTAGGAATTGATTTATTGGGGTGATAGCTGGATAATCAATTCTTATAAAATGAAAGACTATTTGATGGTCATTTTTTAGTATTTTACCTTTGCCTTTTCATTTTAATTCCTTCACTATAGTACTGTTTGTGAATGATAGGATCCGTGCTTCGGTGGATTTCTGTTAGTATGAGAAGGAAATCTTGCATTCTTATCAAATGAACTCTTATATTCTTACCTCTCTCGTAGAAAATTAAAATCCACTTTGACAAATAAAATCAATTAATTTTTAAAATTTTTTGAAAAGTAGATGCGTTGCACTAAATAATAAAAAAAGTGAGTTACACGAAAAACTATAGAATGATTTTTTTCTCTATTATGGAATACTTTTGTCGCACAAAGTGAGCAATTATATTTTAACTCAGGCAATGAAAGTTCGAAACATGGTTTCATAAATTGTACCTGCCAATGTTTACAAATTGGTTGATATATCAGCAAACCATTGGTATTTTACTTTGTTTTGGAACTTTTTTCTAAAAGTAATACTTTAATTTTGAGTGGATTTTATAGTGCTTTAAATGTAAACAAAACCACAAAATGAAAAAAAAAAAAAAAAAAAAGTGGTGAAGAAGACAATCCCATACAGTTTTCATTTTGGAATTAATCCATAAAATCAGTGTAGGGCCGTAGGAGCAATAATTGCGCTGTTAATCCATATAGATATGCCAAGGAGCAATAATTGCCCTCCTTCCTCTCTCTCTCTCTCTCTCTCTCTCTCTCTCTCTCACACTTTAGACTTTAGAGTACACTGAGGAGTCAAACGTCAAATCATGGGGACTTGGTAGGAACAGTGCATGATTCCATAAATGGAGGTACTGAGGAGTCAAACGTCAAATCATGGGGACTTGGTAGGAACAGTGCATGATTCCATAAATGGAGGTACTTTTTGAGACGAGCCACTGATTCCATAAATGGAGGTACTTTTTGAGACGAGCCACTGTGGCACTGTAAAAAGCCCAGCACCATCCTTGACTCCTTGTGCTGGAATCTTGGAAGTGAAGTGAAAGTTCTCCTCAGTGACCACAGCACTTAGACATTTTGAGTCTTTGACCTTGATGCTAACACTGCACGTTGTTGCAAGAGCAGTGCACCATAGATTCTAATCTTCCAATAACACTTACCACAAGATGGTGTGCAGTTCCTGAGCCAGCGAGTCACCCCAATCACATAATCAGGGTTTGGGTGATCAACCCTTTTTATTTATGAACCTGGTTAATGAATGGGTTGAAGTTTGGTTGACTCCATTCTAGCTATCAGAGCGGCAAACCCAACTAATTGCACTCTTAACCTACTTTTAGGGGTGATCATATAAGGGGTTGTCCAACTTTGATCAATCTAATCCCTTCAAATAGACCCCTTTTGAACTGATACTGGTCCTCATTTTTATATTGTTTGGGACAGTGATCACCATTTAGTTTTTATTACAATAAATTTGAAAAACTCCAACCAAAAACAGGTCTTTTAATCCACCTGGTATCTCATATTCTCTTTTTTCCACAGTCAAACCTTTTTATTTGTATGCTTCCTTTCAATGTGATGTATCGAGGTAGGCCTGTTAAACATAGTCGTTTTTCAAGGGAATTAAGATTCCAAGGTTTGAATTTGGGTATGGTTTAAGATTAGCCCTATACCTGACTCAACCCAATTATTGCACTTTTAACCCAGAATGTGAATTTAGGGTGTTGATTGACGTTTCCAACCTAAATTAATAATGAGCGAAATTAGGTTTAGTCACCCTCCAAAACCGGCAGGATATCTCTACTTGAACCTGGCCCACCATCTACCGCCCTTTTTTGATTGTCCATCTTTTTTCTACTTTGGACTATTTGATGGAGACTTGAGATACTATCATTAAAAAATAGAAACAAAAATATTCTGATTTTTCTTTTAAATCTATAACATCCTCCACCTCCTATTGCAACCATCTACCCTTTGCTACCCTTGCTTGGTGAGGCCATTCTTTTTCTCCTTTTTTTTTTTTTTAATTTTTCTTTATTTTGGCTAGGAGATGGAAGAGTATCATTGAACTGAAAATATATATATATAAAAAAAAAGCATTCAAATTAATAAGCTAACTAATCATTAAAAAACAGAAGAAAAAGAAAAAGGTAAATGCAAGAGCTGCAACCGCCCTTGCCATCTGAAAAAGAGAGGATTTCATGAGGAAAACTTCTAAGATTGCATGTACACGAAAAAGGACCTCATAGTTTTCACTACACAAAAAAGCCCCCCCCCCTCCAACCTCTTTTCTTACCTTTTAGACCGAGTGACAATATCGTTGCTTGTTTTAGTTGAGCAACGATATCATCAGTCGTGTCGTTTTCTTCTTCTTCTCCCTCTTCTTTCTCCATCTCTCTCACTCCATTTCTCGCTCAACTCACTACCCACAATAGCTCCATCTCAGCGAACTCATTCTTATTTTTTACCTTCTCACACCATCCACCTTCATCTTAGTCTTGTATAGAACCCATCCAAATCAAAGGGGCTAAAATTGAAGGCAAAGCTGAAAATCCCCACAAAGAAAAAGATCTCCCTTTTAATAGGAAATGATTGTTCACCCACCATGCTAATGATCAAAGAAAAACAAAAAATGAATAGAAGAACTACATAAAGGAATTTCTCTATATTTGTGGAGCATCTTCTTTTGTTACAGAAGGGTAGGTAATATACTTGGATGAAGCATGAGATTTTCTAAAGAGTATGCCATTAGAACCAGATGGAAGCGCGTGGGGCGCTCTTCTGGGAGCGAGGGATGGAGTGGAGGAGATAGACGATGAGGAAGAAGAAGACACAAGCGACAATATCGATGCTCAACTCAAACGAGCAACAATATCGTCAGTCGGTCTAAAAGATAAAAAAAAAAGAGGTTAAAATTGGCAGGAGGGTCATTTTGTATTATAAAAACTATGATGTCTTTTTTCGTGCACGTGCCATTTAAGGGTTTTTCCTAGTAAAATCCTCTTTTATAAAAGAGATAAAAATTCTACTAAATCTCAATGAAAACATTGGGCAGATTTCAATTTCTAAAGCCTAAGAAGTGGTCCATTATCCATATCACATTCATAGGATATAGTTGAAAAGAGAATAACATTTTTTTATATGAAAAGACTGCAATTATATTAACCAGAAGAGTTTGAATACATAAGGGACCATATGACAATCATTGGGTCTACATAAGCATAAAATGTGAATTTCGAAAACATAGAAGGCGACTGCAAAAAAGAGGAATTCAACAGTCATGATGAAGTCCGCAGTAAAAGGTGTAGCTCCTAACTTGATGACGCGTTACCTTCATTCTCCTGCTCCTGCACACATTTCTCAGATAAGTAAATATGCCAGATGTGTATTGGTAAGGAAGTAGTCAAAATCATTTTCAGAAGCAGTCGTATTTTTGTGAGTTGATTTGCTATTGTATTAGCTGATCTGCGGATGAGGTCCACTCTCCACCTTGGGAGAGTCTCAGTTTGAATAAGGATCCTAGGCCGGAGAGGCATTAGATGAAAGACTAACATTTATATATGCTTCTTTGGATGACTCTAAATTGAAGTACAAGCCCAAGACGTTCAATACCAACTTAATAGAGTTGAAAGACTCAATTATCTTAAAAAAAAAAAATGGAGTTATCCAAAAAAGTGTATATAAATGTCATTCTATTTCTCTCTCCAACTAAGGGGCTCTCTATCAATTTAGAAAATCCCAACATCATCCCACAATTTTCTTCTAAAGAGAAGTCCATTTCATATTGACTTTTGTGTGGACTTTTGTGTGATGCACCCAATTGAAATGAATTGGGACGTCATTCACTCGTTTTCCATCCAAAACATTTCCAAAGTGATTGAACTGAACAAGGATGACTAGGCCAAATAAAAAAAAATCAATCATACTCTTCCATTTTACTGGCAATGGGCAAAGTTCCCTTCTAATCAAAATTGCCATGTCAAATTAATCCAATACATAATAGAAGGGTTTATATTTCACTATAGTTGGGCCTCAATTTAAGGATGCTTATGGCTGTAAGTGAATACACCAATATAATTCTAATTGTTTATTATTTTTTTCAGTACAATGAGATAGGGTTTCAAACGAGATGGTTCCGGATCAAAACCATAGTGGACTCGGACCTGGACCCGTTTTTAAATAACGGTTCTGGTTCCAAATTCGGTTTCGAATCAGAACCTGTTTTGCTGGTTCCGGACCTGCTTTCAATAAGAATACTCGGATCAAGTTCCGGAATCGGATCCACCTAGAGGACTCGAATCTAGTTCCAAAATCAATTCTATTTTTTCTTTATTCTTCATTTTTTCTTAAAATAAGTATATCATTCAACTTCTAACAGTGTATCAAGTCTACAACATCCAGTATTATACATAAGAATGCCAAAAAAGATTTAGTTTGAAAGTACAAATTGCAATATTAAAGACTCTTATGCCGAGTCTCGGGTTGAAACCTATATGGATCCGGAATCGGACCTGTTTATCAATCAGAACCTAAAATTAGGTTCTGGATCTGAACTTGTTTATGAATCGGAACTTAAAATAGGTTCAAAATCCAATTTTTTACAGGTCGAAACTTCTGGATAATCAGAGAATTTGATACCCATTTACAGCCATACAAAGAGAGTTCCAATCTTTCGAATGTTAGAATTCAAATAAGGGAATTAACCACTTCGTGAATAGCAACGGATCATCAAACAAAGTGGGGCCCATCATATCTTATCATTTCCATCCCAAATCTTATCAGCTTTGATTTCTTGCTTTTTTAATTTGTCCTTTTTCTAACTAGTTGATTATCACAGGCATCACATCCGGCTCCATTTCTTACTGGTTCTTGCAAAGGTCTAGTAGTAAAACAATTTTATTTTCCCTTTGTACCATCTTTTTATATCTGATACACTATCATTTCATACGTGTGGTTGTCACAGGTCAGCCCCTTTGTTGGAATACAAAAGAATAGCAGAAAAAAAAAAAAACCAAAAACACTTCATTGCATTAATAGATGGTAATTTAAGATAGACATATTGGGCCAACATTGATGATGATGCCGACGACTACATGAAATCAATAGTAAACTGATTTAATTCTATAGTAGCATAATCAATCATACTTCTCTGCATTGGCAGCAGGAGAGGTCAATCACTGGAGCTGGTCGCTGTTACTATTACGACTTTTTGCTCACATTTACATGTATAAAACTTTGTGCACATGATCAACCCTAATTTTCTTTTTTTATTTGGATAACTTCTTTAAGTCTCAACAAAGACAAAAGGTCTACATGGATAAATTTTTTTAACAAGAATTTTGGACAATCCCTATGATATCCCTTGAATATCAGATATTTTGATATTCAGGGAATATCATAGGGGTTGTCTAACATTTTAGTCAAAAAATTTGTCCACGTAGCCGTACTCCGACAAAGATATTATCCATAAGCAATACTCAGGGCCTGTTTCTTCATGTGATTGAACTCAAGAAATGCGGTAATGTTTCTTTCTGGGCTCAACAAGATTTACTTTTTTATTCAAAAAAAATCTCAGGAAATGCTGTAATGTTCTTAAAATTGTTTTTTTTAAATATTACAGAAAAAAAATGGAAGAAAGTTAAGATACTAAATGTAATACAAAATAAAATAAATAAATACATTAGAATGTTATGAAAGAAAGATTTGTGCTTTCTTTTCGTTTTTATTTACATTTGCTTCCCCAAACACATATATAGAGATTCGACAAAATGTTATAAACAATTATTTTATTTTACATAGTGGCCCTCAGGCAAATTTCCAGCATTCGCCACTAAGTGAGACTCTCTTGAATTAGAGGCGACAGCCGTGCGGCAGAATCAGAAATTTTGTTTGGGGGGGAGGTTACAAAGAATTTTGTTTTATTTTTTTTAAATTTAATAATGAAATATGTAATAACAATTGTTGAAAGTTGGGGGGAGGGGGGGGGGGGGGGGGGGGGGTTGTTGCAAAGAATTTTATTTTATTTTTTTTAAATTTAATAATGAAATATGTAATAACCAAATTTTTTAAAGTTGTTCCGTACGTTCTTTCATTGAGTTGAAATCATCAAATACTATTGAGTACAAAAATTTACTACAATTCCTTTTTAAGTATATATAATTAAATAATTCATCTTTTTCTTTGGTTTTTCTTTGAAGAAGTGAATCAAAGGTTGATGATTTAACAATGATCGGCACTCCTATAAAAAGCTAGAAATTAAAAATATAAAAAATTATAAAATTTTTGTTAACTATAATAAATGAAAATTTATTTGTTCTCTTTTCCTTTATTTTTCTTTCTTTTTCATTTTAAGTCTTCCCTCAAATCAGCAATATTTTTATTTCATTTTTGTAAGAGTCTATACCATCTTTAAAAAATTCCTAAATGATGGAGGGGCCATCCATATTATGATGGAGGGCTAAAGCCTTACTTGAGGGAAGTTGGGCCGGGCCGTGCGGCAGTTTGTAGGTGAAAATCACCCTAATTTTCAAAATATAATTGATATTAATTGGTGACCTCGGCTGCTCTTCTTGTCTCGAACCTACCATTTTCACACGTTTAGACCCAAACCCAATATTGAATAGCATGGTTAGGTGATGCCGTGATGGTACTAATTTACTAATGGAACCAGTATCACAAATATTTGCAACCTGCAGTATCCCATTGCATGATATTATCATGATCCTATCAAGAAACAATGATTTCTTAACAATATTGCGATCTTTTGAAATTATCATGAAAATGAACGTGCAGAAAGAAATCAAAGGGATAAGATCATAATAAAATATTAAAAAATATATTATAAATTTTAATTTTAATAGCAATTAACTTATATATTTATTTTCAACTATCTTGAAAATGATATCCAATACACACGACCTACACGTGAAACATGACTTGTTGGTCTTTCGAATCTTGTTTGTGTATATAGATCAACAATCTTTTTTTTTTTTGAATTTATGTTCATGGCTGTTGAGCTTCTGAAAGAGACAGATAATAATAAATCAATGCATGCTTTAAGAAATCATAGTTGAATGGGAACAGGTATATATATATATATATATATTGGTGTTCCATATACATTATCCAACCAGTCTATTTAGTCACATGGACCAATTTTAATATGACAAAATACATAAACCAAGTCAAGGCTATTCAGACTTGTCATATGGCAAAATAAATATAAAAATTATAATTGTTACTATTTCCTCTTTTAAAACTTCAACTAGCTTTTTTTTTATATTAATTTTAGTCTTTTGCATTGGAATCTTTCTTTTGAAAATTGTTAAGGGCATGCACATTCATGATCTTCAATCGAATATAAATACCCAAGTGACATCATATTCTTTTAGGTGGTAGGTTTCAGGATCCTCTCATATACGGTGGGTCAGTGTGTACACAAACTCCCCACATATTCTATCAGTATTTCAAACACGTACATCAAAGAGTTTGTGGGTCGATCTCTTTGATGGCAGAACCTTACAATTTATCCATATACAAAATAAATCAAATCCATCATTGAATGTTACTTGCTATCTTACCGAAGATGTTTAGATAAACATTAGAAATAGAAACTTCCAACACCATCCATTACATTACATCACCTTAAATGAGACAACTGACAATAGTTGATAGGCTTGTTCTATTGTGATTTGTGAATGGCTATTTTGAAGCCCTCTTCTTGCAGTTCGCCGGTGGACCATGCTTATAACTTTGGCGTTTGTTATAATTTAATCACTAATAAATGGGTTTTGAAGATTTTTACTCCAATTCTAACAAAAATATTTAACTTGGTTTGGGTGATGGGGATGCCACAGATATTGGGATCACGCTGAAAGTTTCCTTGGTGACAGATCATTTCATGATAAAAATAAAATCGAATGTGGTCCAAATGCATGTAATTGGTGGACAGAGCATTAGTGAGGACCACTAAAGATTAGATTTCTGACTCCTCAGAAAAGTCCATGTTCCGGTTGCGACGAAGACGGTTCCACTGTGGGTCTGTGGCCATGCCATGCATGCGCCCACAATCGAAGTGACATATTAACGAGCATACCGATACGATTGCGACATGGTATCTGAGAGAGAGTATTTTTTCTTTTTATACTGATACGAGCAGGACATTACTTGGATTGCGTGTTTAACACTTCAAAGATTTTTAAGTCTTTTTTAAAAATAAGCTCGTTCTCATTAAAAAAAAAAAAAAAAAAAAAAGAACCAAATAATAGAAACTTACAAACGACCACCTAATCTGTTTTTGGAGTGATATCAAACCTCGCAGATCGAGAGATAGATCCTTTCATGGCCCTTTGGGCTACTGAGTTCGCAACTTGATTAAACGTGCTGAAACAAAATGCGATTTTATAAGCAATTGGAGACTGGGATCAAGGACCACTCTAACACAAAGGCCTATCATCCAACTTTTTCTTTTGTTTTTTTGGAAAGGATCAAAAGCCAATGATTAGGACAGCCATGTCGTTTTGATTTTACTTTTGTGTGGGACATTTACGTCTCTCAACGTGTTAGGATGTACGGTGAAGTGAAGCATCAAATTAAAAGAGAATAAAATATAAGGAGTTATGATGGTGTTTTGTTTTTAGTTGTTTGATATGGATTTTTTTTTACTTTTGTATAAAAAAATAGAGCTTTTTTTTTATATCTTTTAGTAGAGAAATAATGCTGTTTTTTTTTTTTTTTTTTTTTACTTTTTTTGATAAATTCGGAGGAAATTTTGAAATTAAGTACTTTTGATATGATCCCATATCATTTTTTATCTGGACTCACTTTATTTTAACTTAACTAATTAATTGCCTAGTGAATTGGCAACCCCATTCTTCACCTAATTTAGGATACCCTGCAGATGTTATTTCTAGAAACAAAGTTTCTTACTACTAGAGCAGATATTATTTAAGAGGATGATGGAAATCACGTCCCAAGAATGGGGTCTCTAATGGGTCCCAAATCCATTAGCTGGGTTCTAAATTCTCTAATGGGTCCCAAATCCATTAGCTGGGTTCTAAAAAAATTGTTTTGTTGACAGGTTAAAGTACAATTTTATGTGTAAGCCTTCAATTGAGTTAAGTTGTGTTGGTGAGAAAATACCATAGATGAACTCAACTTGAACCTGACACATTTGTTAATCAGGTAGAAATATTAAGTGAAAATCCAGTCATAAATAAAAGAGTCAATCCAAACATCCAATTATCAGTTGTGATTTAGTCTTAGTTGGTAAGTTGGGTTAGGAGTTACAGCCCTGGCCTAGAAGTTGTTACAAATATCTAAAAATATTGTAATCGTCCTAACTTTGAAATGGATTTTTCCTATAATAATGTCGTACTAGCCGAATAACCCATGATCAGCACGATATCTCCCTGCAAAATAAATAATCACATATTAAAAAAATTACCTCTTTCCATAAGACAACAAGTTGAATAAAATAGAAATTGAGAAATTGAAGAAAAAATGATATATAGCTACATAGAAACAACTGAAACATGAGTTGTTTGATTGAAAAATGAGTTGGTAGTTGCATGAGTAGTTACATAACCGTCGGTCAAAATTATAACCAACGGTCAAAATTGAAGTCAAAGTCTTGTACTTGACACTTTTAAAAAAGAAAGTGTTCCTCACCAAAATAATGAGGGATAGATGTACTTAAATATTTCCCTTATAATTGATAAGATCAACCTATCAAATGACTATAGCCTAATGACGAAAAGTAGGCCCAATGAATTCTCACATAACAGAAAAGGACAGAGATAAGAGGGGAATTTTTTGAAGTAATTACTTACTCAACCGGTCTACATGCACCGAAAAAAAAGCCTGAAAAAGGCCCTGAAGCTCTCCCCTATCTTAGGATCTCATTTCAAAAGGAGATCCTAGGGTAGAGTAGGTTTCAGGGCCTTTTTCAGTTTCTTTTTTTCGATGCATGCAGACTTTTTGTTACTGGATAGTCCACATGGAAATAATAAAGGTGGTGGCAAAATCTGGCCCACCAGCATGTGGGTCGGTCACAGGTCAAGTAAATCTCACCCATAATAATACCAGCCGTGTTACATAACCGGTTCACGCTGACACTCTTCTTCTGTAACGATGACAGCTTATGAACTCGTGTAGAAAGCAGATTGGAGGCAGGAGTCATCCTCTATTGGTCCCATTGACTAGGGAACACACATCTTTTTTTAAAGCTGAGTTTATAAGGGTTGCAGTCATGGTTTACAGGATTACACTATTACAGTACTAGTACCAGTAGAAATAGAAATCACAGCAGCAGTCTAATGCTACTAATCTACTACCATTGTTCTTCCTCTGGCGAATATAAGTACTCCTGGGTCAAGGTAGTTCCGGGCCTCCGGCCTCGTCTTGTCCGGAGGAATGTCTAGAGCTAGCTTCGTAGTCATGCGTGGTGATTTGCACTACATGCTGTGGTCACAGAGATGGGGGAGTCTATCAAACGATAAAAGAAGGGGTACAAAAGTCATGCTCTTCATTTGTTTTGACTTTGGTTCGCACGAGAATAAAAATAGAATAAAATAAAATTTAAAATTTATATATTTTTTTAAATAGGTTTTTGGATATTATAATAACTCACATGTCAGGACAGCCTATTGGCCGAGCTACATCACATTCACATCCTCTCCGCCGACTTTTATATTTTGCCTTATATTTTTTTTTCTCCCTTCTCTCCTTTTTTCTCTTCCTCTTTCGGTCTAGGCCGGGGTTATGTGGGTTGGGTTATATTGACCTGTAGCAAGTGCAAGTTGAAAATATCCTACCCATTTTAAAATTTTGTTGGATGCGGGTTGGCCCCTCAATTGTTAAATTCCAAGTCAACCCGACCTGTTTGCCACCACTACGTAGAACGTAAAGGTTATTTGGAAATTGAAACTACAATATTATCGCATTAAAGAAGACAAAACTATATAAAAAAAAGATTTTCATATTATTTTTATAATATATTTTTATTATATATAAATTAATTTACTTTTAGATTTTTTTTTTGAAGAAAAACATGAACAAAATCGAAAGATGAAAACATTTTTATTTTATTTATGAAAAATATCCTGATCATGGAGGCTATCTAGGAAAATCCTAAATTAAAGAAGTGAAACTCCATAGTTGGGCCTACCTATCAAAATCCAAACCATTAAAATAAACTTTCGATGGGTGCGTGGGGTATCATCAAATAGTACGTCAATCCAAATCTTCCCACAGTTGAATTGAGTATTTGATAAAAAAAAATAATAGTAAATATTATAAAATCATATTAATCATTACTTTTAGAGAAATTTACCGCACAGGACCCTCTAGGACCTCATACCACTTTTGAGGAGTTGAAAACACCGTATGTATGGATAAGGGCCTCAAGGTCCCCCTTTTTTTTCTTTTTTCGTTTAGCAAATGGTTCATATCGACCCTTCTGCGGGAACCCAAATAAAACTGAATTTTTCAGGATGGAGAAGAGGGAATTTTTCAGGATGAAGAAGAGGGGAGGAGGAGGAGGTAGCCTCCTGTCATCAAAATGTGTTTGTCTGCAAAGATCCCTTGATCACTTGAAATGGGTTTGGCTCGTCATCTCTTTCATCCACCGGGACATCCATTTGAAGAAGAAATGTATTGAAAAATGTGAAAAAGTTGTGATATGCAACACCAACCTCCCCCTCTCCTCCCTCCTAAAAAAAAGGGTTTTTCAGGATGGAGAAGAGGGGAGGAGGGATGGATGAGAGATATGGCAATATAGCATTTGAGCCATCATCTATGATATGGAAAAATGCGACCCTCGCCATGGGAAGTACATGGCTTGCTGTTTGATGCACAGAGGTGATGTTGTCCCAAAAGATGTGAATGCAGCTGTCCCAAAGGATTGATCACAAGTTTGATTTCATGTGCGCCAATTTGATCTCATGTGCGCCAAGCGTGTGTTTGTTCATTGCTATGTGGTTGAGGGTATGGAGGAAGGAGAGTTTTCTAAAGCCCGTGAGGATCTGGCTGCATTGGAGAAAGATTATGAGGAGGTTGGAGCAGAATCTGCTGAGGGAGAGGAAGATGAAGGGGACGAGTACTAGAGAGAAGGGCATGGATGATGCTTATTTTGCATTATATAACCAATAGGCTCATTGGTCAGGATTATGAAAGTAAAGAGCAGATTGTTTATGTTTTTATGTTTAGACCTCCCTCCTCCTCCTCCCCTTTTCTCCATTCCAAAAAACCCTTTTTTTTTTTTTTGTTCCCGCATAATGGTCGATATCGACAATACCACTAAACGACAAAAAAAAAACATACAAAAACACACCCTATGGCCCTTATCCGTATTCATTAAAAATGTGTCACCTCTAGAGATACATAGGACCCTAATGGGTCAGGGGTAAATTCCTCTTACTTTTAAGAAACGGTCAATCCTTCCGAGGAGCAAACCCCATGAAGTGTTTATTTTTATGGTAAACATTTTTGACGTGTTGATATTTTCCTATTTCAATATGTATTCCCACATTGCAGTTCCACGTGCCCTTCTCAGAAATTTCAAGTTAGCCTTCCTTCGAATTTAAATCTGAAAACTAATCAAGTCAAGTCAGACAAGTCACGTGTCATATGTGATACAGAGCCAGCCAAGTGCAAGACTGTCCCTCACAACTTTTTAATTTGAAAAAGTCTACTTGGCCGGTAAACTATGGGGAAAAAACTATGGTAAAAAAACTTATAATTTTTTTAACTATAAGCATTTTACTAATAAAGGACATGTAGCAGGGCTCAATTTGATTTTCTTCGTTTTCACTTTTGAGAGGCAAGACGGAAACCGACTTTACAATTTGAAAGGAAATGTGCAATACTCTATCTAGCCTTGAAGGGCCAGACTTAATAGGAGCGGGGCTTTAGTGTGGGACCACTTCATTTGAGACCCGAGCCCATTTCCATTTTATAAGGTACTAGCATGAAAGGCCGTGCATGCAGGGTTATAAATAACGACTCCAGAGTCAAGGGCATGTTCCGGTCATTTTTAAGGTCATAAATATTAGGACATGTAGTATAATTGTAAAAATAATATGAATCCTAATAGAAATTAAAATTTTTTATTAGTAAAATGCTTAGTTAAAAAAAAAACTATGGGGAAAAAAACTTATAATTTTTTCTAATGCAATCACTTGACTGTAAATTATATAAATAGGGCCTAAAATATTATTATTCATGTGTGATGGTGAAAATCTCAAAATAAAATACAACCAACAAAAAAACCCCAATTTCTGTACTTTTTATAAATTTGGCTAAAAAACAATTTGATTACCAGCAGTTTTTCAACTTTCAAGAAAAAGAATTTGAATCTCACGTACCTTTGTAGTTGCTTTTCTACTTGCTGATGTGAGAGATTGTAAGGAGGACCAACTATATGAGAGACCGGTGCTAATGATCAAGGTGACAAATATTTGAGATACATAGAAGGCCGGGAACATTAGAAAGGGAGAGAAAGAAAGATGAGAGAGAAAGGAAATGAGGTTAGAGGGAGAAAAATGAGAGAGGCAGGCTTTAGAGTCGTGAAGATGATTAACAGATAGAGTCGGTTCAATGAGTCATTTCATTTAGAAGATGAGGCAGTTATTTTTCTTTAAATTTCAAACTTGAGAGGCTCCCATATGCTGATGTGGCTTACGGTGGATTGATTTATACTAGAAAAATATATCTTAACTGTACCAACCATTTCTTAGCTTTTAGGAGAAGGAATGTGTAAATTTAACCCACTAAGAGTTGGTCACATTCGATTGACTGTTTGATTAAAAATATAATTAGCATAATCTTTGCATACTAATTATCAATAATATTTTTATCAAATGATAAATTTTTTATGGTGGGACCACTCCTATTGGGTAGAATTTGAGGATATCCAATGCGTTGGGAAGGCATTTATTTTTAGTAGTTTAGATATTTAATAGAGGAGCCCCATTATATAATCTCACAACAAAAACTCAGGATTTACTTTAAGTAAATGCCAAGTAAGACCCAAACTCCTTTTTTACCATTTTCTTTTATCCTCTATTGGAAATTCTCTTGAGTCCATCACAGTAAGATTATAGAGGGATCCTCTTTCGATCCTTTCTTTGTGGAGTAAAGAAATCTCTTTGTAACAATCACTAGATCAATAGAGAAGGTGATGATTGGAGTTCGTTCCCGTCCGGATTTGAGTTAGAGAAATTCTAACTTAAAAGAGTCAATTGAGTTCCACAATGAAGCCTATCTACTGAAAATCCAAACTTCTCAAGATGGAACACCTATCCATTTTATGGGATGTCTTCATATTTTAATGCGACATGGTTTGTCTCACCATAAGATGGGCCATTTATTTAAATATATGATTAATACAATCTTATGCTTTACTAATATTATCAATTAATCACATTCTAATCAAATGATCAATATAAGGTGTGATCAATTAAAATTTATAGATATCTCATACCCCAAAGAAGTGTTCATTTTAAGCTACTTGAACTTTCAATAGGTCCTTAGACTCAGGATTTCACCAAGTCAGCCCTTGGAAGATCCGGACTCATGATATTGTATACAATAAACATAAAATTATGGGATTTTGACATCTTAGTCCTCTATAAATATGGTTTTTTAGAGTTTTTGACCGAAATTCAATAATGTCACAAGAATTTCTTGACTTTAGTCGACATTGTCTTAAACTTTTCTTTTGTCCCAGATCCATAATTTCATAGGAACAATGTATGTCACATAGAAACTGATGAATTTTATTATATTATGAGCGTGTCCCATTATGTCATGACCTTTATGTAGCATTTTAGGAGGGAAATTCCTGAATGATTGAACCTATGAAATGATGGTAAGATGTGTATTTACTTTTCACAAATTACCATTTTTTATGTTGTGTGAAAAACGAATTCACTTGCTGATTGGAAAAAACATATAAACTGAAACTAAAAAATTCATGATGTCACGGATATAAACCCCTAAAACCATTCACCTGCAACAAGAGAGGAAGCCCACTGCCGGCCTGCATGAAGTTATTTCAAGTGGGCTCCACATGAGGTGAGCATTTTGTAAAAAATAAACCATCAAACCCAAATATAAGATGGTTCTTGTATCACAAAAAAACAAAAAATGGATGCCATTAGTGGATTGAGTTGATCTCTTGTGCAGTTTAGGTTCCGCACGACTTGACTCTTGTAACGAGTGTGTCTTTCTTTAGGCCCGTTTGTTAATTTCACCTCTAAAGTTAAGATAAATTATATATCACATTAAAAGCACTTTTTATCAAAACTCTCTCTATCTTTTCCAATAAAAAATCAAATAGTAACTACATTTGCTCACTAAAAGACAAAAAATATATTTTTCCATACAAAAAGTAAAAAATATTCCATCCCAAACAACTAAAAACAAAATACTATCATAACTTACTTATATTTTATTTATTTATTTTATTTCACTTTACATCACCTTTACTATACTATTTAAATTAACTAACGGCCCATGGCTAACTTGACTCCACTGGGGTTGATCATTGATGTATCGTCCTTTTACCTGGTGAGCTAAAATTTGCTTTTCGGGTCGCAGTACTACATGTCAGTGATTTGATTTCTCAGGGTAGGATGAGATAGTTGTAGATCGCTTCAGCGACACCTTGCTCATCGTTCTTATCTGCAACTGGAGCAACGTTTTAAATCCACCCTCAACACCCGCTACCACAGCGGGGCCTTTCATGTTCCTCCAACCGGGCCAACTCAGAAGGAAGAAAACAACATCTTAAATCTAACATTTAATGCCATTGACAGGACAACCCACAAGTATGAAGTCTCTGCAATTTGTGACTTCATTGTTATATTAAGAATTACGGGTCCGCACAAATGTGAGATGTTTGATTTTTTTTTTAGTTTTTGACTAGTTTATGGGTTGGATAAAATTCTGAGTCTATTGAGTTATAATTTTTATTTTTTTAGATATAGACCGTAATTGCGTCGCCGAAAAGATCTGAAGCGAATAAAGGCTTACAGTAAAGGCAAAACTTCAAGAGACAGGACTGGGGTCAGCAGCTCGAGAGAACCCCTATGCGCTTGAGCACATAATGTCTCGGGAGAGAAACCGATTAGAAATTTATTTCTGATTTCTCTCAAAAAGGCTATCCCACTGATACACCTTTCTCATTGTTCTGAGTTGGAAGACCAAATTGAAAAAAATTCTTCTCAAAAAAATTCATTGAAGAGTTGTACCACAAGAGTTCAACTGATTCACATAAAATTCCTTTCTTGATCTGGTTTTGCCTCAATGGCCCGTTAGATTTCAACTCAATCTTACTGTATGGTTTTAAAATACCTTATGTGGAGTTAAAGCCTTGTCACACATATATATACCCAGTACCAGGACTATCATGTTTCCGATGTGGGACTTACGCATTGCTGTATATCTAGATCCAACGCCCATAGGCCATAGGTGTGAACACCCATCAATGAATATTGTAACTGCAAATCAAAATATCGAAGAAGATCTGATATTTTGAACTCAAAAGTGAACTGGCCTAGATCCAGTTTGCTTTGACAAAGAACACAATATACAGGGTGGCATAGTAACTTAGGTACGTTTGATTACAATCTGAATAAGATCACAATGTGCTTTCCAAAAAAAGAAAGAAAAAAATAGCTAATTGCATTTGATCGCCTGTAAATTTTAAAATTTCAATTCCAAGGCTAGTTTATTTACATGTGTGGTATAGTGAAGGTGAAGTGAATATTGCATAATGAAAAAGGTAAATATGAAATATAATAGGGATATTGCCCCCTTCAACGGTCCTTTAAACCCACATTCACCTATGACCGGTTGAACTTTAAGTATTTCCTACAAAACAGCTCATGCCATATTTTAAAGTCATGCAATATTGCACACATTAGACTGTGATGTCCTAAGCCTTAGGATATTACACATATTGTCAGGGGCGGACCTAGGTGTAGGCCCGGGGGGGGCCGGGGGAGGGGGCATATATAATATGCTTTAATTAGTTTATATATTAATTTTATAACAAAAAGACCAAATCGGAATAAGATGTCTATAATAAATATGATTTTATTTGATTTGCAGATGGGAAAGCCATCTACAATTGATTGATTTTTCAAAAGAAATTTTTTTACAAACTTAGATGCTGATGGGCCATCGCCCACCTCTAACTTTGAAACTCCAATTACTGAAGATTATCATACAAAACTTCAAAGAACTGAAATCAATAATGATGATAATATTGATTTTTTGGAGCGTGATCCAGGACTGCGTCGCCAGATATGGGAGTACGATGTAAGTCAACACAATGAAATTCGATGAAAGTACATAAAAGTTGGTTCATACCAACCGAAGCTCTCAAAGTATCCGAAATCTGGATCAATGGCTCATCCTCGTAGCTTTAAAGAGTATTGGTTTAGTTTATTTCTTTCGTGGTTGTAATATTCTCCAGAGAAAGATGCAGCCTTTTGTCTCTCATGTTATCTCTTTCATAATCCAATAAGACATGTTGGACGAATTGCATTCACTATGGACGGATTTCGAAATTGGAAGAAAGTTAGGGATGTAAGAAATTGTGCTTTGTTAAATCATATGGGAAAATATCCTAATACTTTTCATAAAGATGACGAGAGGTCATGTGAGGACTTGATGAACCAACTTCAACACATACAAAAAAAACTTGACAAGTTCACTTTTGAACAAATTGCAAACAATCGGTTACGACTTAAGGCCTTGATTGATAGAATATGATTACTTGCATTTCAAGCTTGTGCTTTTATGAGACATGATGAAAGTCAACCGTGGAAATTTTTTGGAGATGTTAAAGTTGTTATGCTGTTATAATGAAAAAGTTTTAGAAGTTATATTAGATAAAGCTCCCAAAAAATGCCTCATACACATCACCAAAAATCCAAAAACAAATTTAGTTAGAGATAAAAAAATATTAGCTATTTTAATTTATTAAAAAATATTTATTTAAGTCCCCCAAAGATAAAATCCTGAGTCCGCCCCTGTATATTTGCATATTGCCCTGCGTGATATCCCAATATAATATAGTAAATGCTGATGGGTGGCGGAAAAATCGGCTATATAATGATGTGTGGTGAGAAAAAAAAGGAAAAAACAAAGGCAAGATGGAATCTTGAGCACGAGGACAAGCACGAAAGAGAACAATAGGATCAAACTACAGAAACATTGTTAATGTGCTGAATTAATTCCAAGAAACAAGAAGATAGATAAGACACAGTTGTCGATTTACATCCATGTACAAAATAAATCAAATCCATCGAATGTTACTTGCTATCTTACCAAAGATGTTTAGATAAACATTTGAAATATAAACTTCGCACACCATCCCTTACATCACCTTCATTGAGACAACTGACAATAATTGATAGGATTTTGTTCTATTGTGATTTGTGAATGGCTACTTTGAAGCCCTCTTCTATCAGTTCGCCGGTGGACCATACTAACTTTGGCGTTTGTTATAATTTAATCACTGGTAAATGGGGTTTTTTTTTTTTTTTTTTAACTCTAATTCTAATGAAATAAAAAAAAAATGGTTTGGCTGATAGGGATGCTACAGTTCTTGGGAGGCTGAAAGTTTCCTTGGTGACGGATCATTTCATGATAAAAATAAAATAGGGTGTGGTCCAAATGAAGAAGCTATTTTTTTCTATAATCCAGGATATCTTCCGCCCAGCCCAGCCTAGGAGCCTTTGGCCTTTAGACCAAAGGACACTTGATTCTGGACAACCGAGAACTAATCTCTAGAGGCGCATGCAAGCCCTCCTATCCATATATATCCGATAAAACTATGGGAGGTGGCCAACAAAGGTAGGTGTCGAACACGAAACCTCTCCGTTTTATGAGGCGCATAGTCGTTGGCCAACAATAATAATAAAAAAAATAGAAAAATCCAAAGAAGTAAAAACATTATCATACGAAAATAATATATCTTTGATTGTTTCCTTCAGCTCCGTAAAGCTCTTATATCATATGAATCCAAATGAGAACAACATAATCATAAACATCATATTGTGATTCAAGAAAAGAATCAATTCGATAAAATCTAAAAAGAAAGTAAAAAGAAAGTGGCTAAAATTCAAGACCCAACAATAAATCAAACTAAATCCAAAGCAGAGTGTTTTGGGAAAAAAAACTGGAATATTGGGTCATTGTCGTTGAGAAAAAAAATAGCAATACATTTATTACATAAAGCAAAGAAGGCAAAACACAGAAAAATATATCAATCATAAATCAAACCCCATTAACAAAAACATCATATTAGGAAAAATTAAAAGAAGAAAAAAGACCAATAGCATTATACAAACCAAATACCTCAGTAACAAGAATGAGCGATATAATCAAAATGCAAGAAGCTATAAGGGTTTTTCAAGACCGGGGGTGGGGCGACGACTTTACTGAAATGGGCATGGGCAAACTTTTAACCTTTTTTTTTTTTTTCATCTCACCCCAGGTCCACATAGTGTAGGTCCGCCCTTGACAGTGTCTGTATATATATAATGGGTAGGGCTACATGTTCCCATCATATTAGGACACCAAGATCTTGCTCGTTTTTAGTTACGATTAATGCTACTTACCTTATAATATTTTTTTTGTGAAATTTTGGAATTGGAACCCCGATCACCCCAGGTCCACATAGTGCAGGTCGGCCCTTGTATTTCTATATTTTGCCAGATCTTTCTTCTTCTTCTTCATTTTTTTTTTTTCTTCCTTCTTTCCCTTTTCTCTTCCTCCTTTGGTTAGGGGCAGGTTACATGGGTCAAGTTGGTTTTACCTGTTGCAAGTGCAAGTTGAAATTATCCAACCCATTTTAAAAATTGGTTGGACGTGGGTTGGCCCTCAATTGTTAAATCCCAAGTCAATCCGACCTGTCTGCTACCCCTACATGGAATGTAAAGGTTATTTGGAAATTGAAACTACAATATTATCGCATTTAAGAAGACAAAGCTATAAAAAAGATTTTAAAGTTATTTTATAATATATTTTTATTATAAATAAACTAATCTGCTTTTTAGAACTTTTGTTTTTTAAGAAAATACATGAACAACACCGAAAGATGAAAACATTCTTATTTTATTCATGATAAGTATCCTGATCATGGTGGCGTTAATCTATAGACTAATTCAAAGGAAAGAAATTCCACAGTTAGACTTACTTATAAAATCTAAACCATTAAAAATAAGCTTTCATCGGATAGTAAGTCTATTCAAATTTTTTCATCGTTAGATTGAGTATTTGATGAAAAAAATGTGATAGTAAATTTCATATGATCGGATTAACCATTTTTTTTTTAATCAAAAAGACAATCCAAACTTCCATTGAGGGTATCAAGTATCAAGTATCAAGTATCAACTATCAACTATCAAAATCAAATGAAAAATGGGTGGGTGTGTATTTTTGAAGTGTTGTTATTTGAATATGTGTTCCCACATTGGAGTTCCACGTGTCCTTCTTTCATTGTATTCTCTGAAATTTCGAATTAGCCCTCCTTCAAATTTCATAATTACATCTGAAAAGCCATAAGGCATAAGTCAAGTCAGACAAGTCACGTGTCATATGTGATACAGAGCCAGCCAAGGGCCAGACTGCCCCCAGCCCACAACTTTTGAATTTCTCTTTAAGAGGCAAGACAGACGGACACCAATTGACCTTACAAATTGAAAGGACATGCACGATACACTAACTCCATTTCGGGAGTATTTGTTAATTTCATCTTTAAAGTTAAAGTTAAAGTTAAAGTTAAGTTAAACATCACATCAAAAGTATTTTTTTCTAAAATTCTCTCCATCTTTTCCAAAAAAAATCAAAAAGCAACTAAATTTATTCACTAAAAGACAAAAAAAAAAGAAAAACTACATTTCCCATACAAAAAGTAAAAAATATTCCATACCAAAAAACTAAAAACAAAATACCATCATAACTCACTCATTCTTTTTATTTTACTTTTTCACCCATAAAAAAAAAAGATGTAACATATAAATCACCTTCACTACACTATTTAAATTAACAAACGGGCGGACTAGACCTAGGGAGAGAAAATTCAGTATGGGACCACTTCATTCAAAAATCCGAGCCCACTTCCTTTTTATGAGGGATGTGTAAATTTAACCTAGTAAGAGTTGATCGCATTCGATAAACTGCATGATTAAAAATGTAGTAAGCATAATCTTTGCCTACTTATCAATAATATATTTTTTAAATGGTCAATTTTTATGGTGGGACCGCCTACTGTTGGGCAGAATTTGAGGATAACCTATGCGTTGGGAAGCCATAAATTTTGAGTAGTTTAGATATTTAATAGAGGAGCCCCCACTATAGAATTTCACGACACCAACTTAGGATTTGTCTTAAATAAATGGCAAGTATGATTATAGAGGGGACCTTCCCTCTCTTTGGAGAAGAAAGAGATCTCTCTGAAACAATCACTAGATTAATAGAGAAGGTGATGATTGGAATTCTTTCCCATTCGGGTATGGATTAGAGAAATTCTAATTTGAAAGAGTTGAATTCAACAGTGGAGCCTATCTGTTGAAAATCTCAACTTCTCCAGATAGAACACCTATCCATTTTATGGGATGATTTAGATTTTAATGCGACATGAGTTAGTCCCACCATACGATGGACCATTTGTTTAAATCTATTATTAATACAATTTATGCTTTACTAATCATATCAATTAATCACATTTTAATCAAATGGTCAATATATGGTGTGACCAGTTAAAATTTATAGACATCCCATACCCCAAAAAGTGTTCATTTTAAGCTGCTTGAACTTTCATTAGGTCGTTTGGAGTTCCACCCATTAGACTCAAGATTTCTCCCCTTAGAAAATCCGAACTCAAGATATTGTATACCATAAACATAAAATTATGTGATTTTGACATATTAGCACTCCTTAAATATGGTTTTTTTTTTCAATTTTATGACCAAAATTCAATAATGTCAAAAGAGTTTCTTGACTTTAACCAACATAGTTTTAAACTTTTTTGTCCCAAATACCATGATTTCATGGGAACAATGTATGTCATAGAAACTGATGAATTTCATGATATCATGAGACTGTCACATGATGTCACAACTTTTATGCAACATCTTAGTGGGAGAATTACCAAATGATTGAATCTGAAAAATGGTGGTAAGATGTGTATTTACTTTTCACAAATTACCATTTTTGTGTTATGTGAAAAATGAATTCGCTTGCTAACATATAAACTAAAACTGATAAATTCATGATGTCATGCATGGATATAATACCCTAAAATCATTCACCTGCAACCCAGGGCCTCCATGGCTTCTATCAGAGAGGAAGCCCACTCCCCTGAATGGAGTTATTTCAAGTGGGCTCCACATGAGGTGAGCATTTAAAAGAAAAAAAAAAAAAAACATCCAACCCTAATATAAGATGGTTCTTGTATCACAAAAAATGGATGCCATTAGTGGATCGACTTTTTTTCCTTTGCAGTTTAGGTTGCGCAGAACCTGACTCTTAGGATGAGTGTGTCTTTCTTCAAAAGGCTAAATGACTCCACTGGGGTTGATAATTGATGTGTTGTGAAAGGATCATTGATTTTAGAGGATTTTAGTGAAAAAATTCTAAAATATAGCCATTTATTCTGAAGGATCATGGCCAAATTGTCATCACTAATGTGGTTCGTCGGTACCTATTTTTTATAAAAATTTTGGAGTAAGTGACGCTAGTGTCATTGTTCGTCAAGTACTATAAACCCCACCCATCCCCATTTTGACCATTTATAACTTCTCATTAACCAAAGAAGTGTGGGATTGCAATGATTCAAAGACATAACACAGTGGCTTAAATCGATGTACACACAGAAAAATTCCAACAAACATAGGGGAAAGGACTAAAGAAGTTAATCTATGACCTAAAACACCCAACACTCAGAAATTTTAAAAAGTACCTAGGTTATAAACAATATACAAAACATATGCAAGAATATAGTACAAGCACTAAGTTTCACACTCTAAAATAAACAATACAAATGTCGAAAAGCATCACAAATGAGGCATTATATACATTTTTTTCATGTTACTCTGCAAAAGTAAACATAAATGCACAAATCTCTTAAATGGAGATCAACAAACCACCAAAATAAAATAAATGCCTAAATCTCTTAAATACAAGCGCCTAGAAACTATCTGCCTTCGAAAAAGAAAAATTAAAAAAAATAAAAATGTGGCGAAAAGACCCAATTAGTGCCGACAATAAAGCCAGGACTTTTCGAAATAAATAACTATATTTTGAGATTTTTCCAATAAAATTTTCTCTGATTTTGCTTTTTGTGGTTCTTGGGTTGCGGTACTTCATGCCCGTGATTTGACTTCTCACAGGTAGGATGAGATATTTGTAAATCGCATATTTAATGCCATTGACACGACAACCCACAAGTAAGAAATCTTTGCAATTTGTGACTTCATTGTTATATCATATTAAGAAATACGGGGTTTTACGGATGTGAGATGTTTGGTTTTTCAGTATTTACTAATTTATGGGTTGGAAAAAACTTTGAATACATTAAGTTAAAATTTTTATTTTTTCACATATAGATCGTAGTTGCGTCGCCGGGAAGATCCGAAGCGAATGAAGGCTTAAAAAAAAAAGGCAAAAATCAGAGATCCTCTATGTGCTCGAGCACAGAATGTCCACGCTCCAGCGCAGGTGACGCGAAGACTTCTGGTTGCACACATTAGATTAGACTGTGATCTCCTAGGCAGTAGGATATTACACATATTATTACCCTGTGATATCCCAATATAATAAAGTAAATGCAGATGCGTGGCGGAAAAATCGTCTATTTAATGATGTGTGGTGAGAAAAAAGGGAAAAACAAAGGCCAGATGGAATCTGAAGCACGAGCAGTACGAAAGAGAACAATAGGATCAAACTAGAGAAACATGGTTAATGTGCGGAATTAATTCCAAGAAACAAGAAGATAGATAAGACACAGTTGTCGATTTTCACGTGGTCCAAACGTGCATGTTCTTTCTAAGAAATAAAAGAAACAAGTCTAGACCATCAAATCTAGCTCAAAAGATAAGAGACGAATACGTCTATATAAGAGGTCTCCCCCTTCCCACATGTCACTGAGAAACGTGTTTCACAATAGCCCTTGTGCACCCAACAACTGTTAGGAAAGAGAGAAAAAGAGAGAGAGAGAGAGAGAGAGAAAAGAGGAATAGAGAAGAGATGTTGAGGCCTCAGGTGTACCAAACTTACCGTGCTCCCTCATTCACGGCCTTTCCCAAGTCCCTCATTCCAACCCCAGGCCATGAAAGCTTCCTGCAGCGCCCTGCCCGCTACACGCCCCATACCCGGCGGAGTGACAGAGCCTCGGGCTGTCGGATCTCCTCCACTCCGACTACTAATAATATTCGGGCAGCCGTTAGCAGCACAACGGAGAAGACGGTTGCCGTTAAGGCCATTGTTACCGTTAAACTGACGGTTGGAGGGTTGTTCTCCAACATTGGACTGAGTCGTGGACTCGATGATCTGGCCGACCTGGTTGGCAAATCTCTTCTTCTCGAGCTTGTTAGCGCCGAACTCGACCCGAGTAAGTGGGACTCAACTCACTCACTTTCTTCCTTCCTTCCTTCTTCTTCTTTCTTTCTTTAGTTTCTTTCTTTCTTTCTTCTTCTTTCGTTTCACACGTGTCTTGTTTTTGGAGAAGAATAAATAGATCTTACTTTCTATTGTTTAAATTAAGAAGCAGTCTCATAAACTGTTTGTTTGTTTGTTGGTTTTTTTTTTTTTTTTTTTGGGTTAGAACTCAGCAAACTGTTTAGGTAGGTAAATTTAAAATGATTGGAAAACTACATGAGAATGGATTGACATTTAAATAATTAAAAGTCATAAACAGATACGAAATGAAACTAATTTTTTCTGTTAAGAATTATTTTTTTTATAGCCTTCTTGATTTTCTTCGATTTTAATCCGATATTACTACAATTTTCTTGTAATATTTTCATGTTGGATGTTATTGCAAATATCATTTCAGGTAAGAATTATGATAAATTTATAATTTTATTGATATATGTGACGGCGGTTGTAAGTTGTAACTGTGGTTTTAAAATGGTGTACGTCATTAAATACTATTTTTGTCCATTTTAGTGGTAATTAGGTTGGTTTTTATTAGATTTAACACTTTTGGTTAAAACACCATGATCGGATCATCATACTTGTTGGAGGCTCTTTTCTTTTTCTTTTTCTTTTTTACATTTAAAACATCTTATAAATCATAAGATTGATACCTTTTAATTGGTTTTGATCTTTACACTTTTTCAAGTTTTTATCTTTTATTTTGATCACGGTGAGGAACCTCTCAGCTAACTCATGCACTCATCAGCTCAATTTACATATGAGATAGTGGGGCTCACCTGATGATCCATTTGAGTGGACCATAAAATAAGAACCCCACCTGATAGTCACCTATTCCGATATTTGGAACCATCCGTGTGGACTAGGCCGTTGGGCCGATTGTACACTCATTTGAGCGGTGAGAACTGATCGACCGTTGATCAAATGAAAAGGATAATCATCCGAGCTTCCATCATCGTACACAAATAGGCAGGAGGGAGATATTTGATTCCTCTTATTCCATACCCAAGTGGTCCCTCACCTTCTTGCACGTGACCAAATGAGGGGGAGGGGGAGTATGTATATATATATATATGTTTATAATAGTGGTCTGCAAGAGCAAATGATGGAGATTTTCTTTTACATAGCCTCAGTGCCTAACTATAAAAAACCTTTATACGTAGGATGTAAATAGGTTGGTTTCGGTCCATGTCTAACATGGACCAGAAATCGGAGCCGTTAATGAGAGGGTGGAACCGAAATTGGAACTGTTAATCAAAAGATGGTATCGGAACCAGAACTGGTTCTGTGTATGGGATATACATGGGTCCAAGTAGAGAATGATATGGAAGAAATCTAGTTTTTAGGATGACTTCTTAAAAATTGAGGTAATATAATATGTTGGGTATTGGGTGCACGGGTTAAAACCAAGGTGGAACCGGATTCGGACTCATTTACTTATCGGGGCGTAAATAAGGATCTAATTCCGATTTTTAATAGATTGGAACCTATGGGTAATCGGAGAATTGAAATATATATATTTATTTATAATAGTGGTCCTTAGTGTGACCTGTAAACCCTAACTCTAAGAGAATAAAAGAGAAAATTATAGATTTTTCTTTTACATAGCCTAACCATAAAAATCCTTTATACGTTGGGATATAAACAGTTTCGATCCGTGACCACAATGGACCCGGAACCGAAGCCATTAATGAGAGGGCGGAACCGAAACTAGAACTATTAATAAGAAGATGGAATCGAAATCGGAACCGATTTTTTGTATGAGTCGACATACCCGGGTCTAAGTAGAGAATGATATGAAAAAAATATCTAGTTATTAGGATAAATTCTTAAAAACTGAGGTAATATATTGGGTATCGAGTCCACTTGTTAAAACTAAGGTGGAATATGATCCGGGCCCTTTTAGGTCACAGGTCCTACAGTAGGATATAGATCTGAGCCCGTTTACTTTTCGGAACCTAAATAATAATCCAAATCCGATTTTTAACCGAAGGCTAATCAATGAATCGGGACTATTTACATCCCTATTTATATGATTACTTGCTTTGTGTAAGTAATTCGTATGGCTGTCACGTGCACAACAAATGTAAAACTCAAAACTATTGATTTTGAAAGTTTTGTACTTTTTTCTCCAGGCAATGTCATATTACTAATATTTCATTTTTTTCAAATTTTAACAATCTTTTTCAGTCCCCCCCGGATATTAATGAGTTACTGGTTTTTACTACCTCTTCCTTACCATAAATATTTCCAACAGTGGTCCACACTCCACACACTACATGACTAGATGTCCTTTTTCCCTGTGGTCCATGCTTACGCAATCCCCACTTCCATGGTTTTGTTTAGCTGGGCCCAACTCCTAATACCTACATAAAGCCTCAACCCTTGTATATGACAGAATTTACAACCCAAATATATCTAGTGCAGTGAGAGAGTTACCGTGGAATATGCCGTATGAGGAAGGAATATTTTCAAAACATACAAGAGGGATAATGTTTGTATGACTTCTATTATCCGGGGCAATTGTCCTAAAATCATTGAAAATAATTTATTGAGCTGTTTGTATAGAAAAGGACGTTCCAAAAATTTTAATTTTATCTTTAATTTATTTTGTACGATATCTCAGATCAAATGTATAAGTTTTTCATCAGCTTCCTTTCTTATTTGAACAGCCCTAGAATCGTTGCTTTTTTATAATTTTATCAACGACACTAATTATAAATTAAAACTTCAAAATTTAAGCTTTTATTTTAGATCTTCATCTAATTAGCTCTTATTAATTAGATTAGAGTTTCCAAATGGCCCCAAAGTTTTTTTGCAGCTTCTTTAACATGATTTTATTTGCCTTTTGAGCTTACTTAATTGAGCAGAATGGTTCATAGTACAGTTCTATTGTGTATATACACCACACTTTTGTGGTATATCAGACGCATTACATTATTTATGATTTGTGAGCTTTAGGCACTCAAGATACTATTTGATTGATTGATTGAATGACTAGATTTTCGACGCATTGAACTATCCAACCAATGAATTTCTTAGAACCTTTTGAAAACTTCTCAAATTTAAAGGAGGACATAAATATGAAAAATATAGTTTTCCGTCCAACATTCAAACAAGGGCCATGGCTTTCGAGAAGGGAAGAGGGAGAAGAAAGGTAGTGTGTTTTGAGGAGGGAAAACGAAAGGAAAAGACCAAAATATTATAAGGGTATTTTTATTTTTTTATGAAATGGACTTAATTGAAAGAAAAATAAAAAACTTTATACTCTTTTGAAATATTTAATTCTTTATGTATTTTTTTAAAAATGAGCTAAAACCTTTAAATTTCTTTGAAATCTAAAAAAAAAAAAAAAGTAATTTACTGTTTATGGCTCCAGTGAGAGATACACATGCTTGCCATCAGTAATCTCAATTTTGTGGCTGTCACCTCAGTCAACTGTCAGCTATTTGGGAGACAATCAGTAAACCTTGTTGAAATTGGACACATCTTATTAAGGCTGTCAACCTGTCATTGTTATTCTTAGTTGTGTTGGCCAATCGTGTCTGAGTTGTGGGGGACTTACACACTCAATAATACAAATTATGTGGACTGAGTTTGAGCTAACCAAACGACTTACGTACTGTCATAAAACAACAAAGGTTTAAATTCAACCCACAATTATACCTGATTGAAGGTGGGAAATTCCTGAAATATAATTATTTTTTGTGGCTTTAGTAATGCAACTATTATACTATATTAAGCCAGAGGCTTTTTAGATAATTTTGACCATTTAATTTGATTTTGACCATAACTGCATATAACTTTTCACTTCTTATAACCATTGCCTACTTCTTATAACTACCAACTACTTTTTCTTTTCTACTTTTTTTAATATTTATAAAATTACATTTTTGCCTACATCTCCTATTCCATTTCTACTGCTACTTTTTTTTTACCACACTATATTTTAATTCCCTTTCTACTCTCCCTACTTTCAATTCTAAAAATAGGTACAATCATTTTTTTTCTTTCTAAAAATTCATTCATATGCATGAATATTTTATTTATATTATATAAGTGAATATTTGAATTGCATTGTATGGACGTACGCGTGCTCAGCACGGGTCCTTGCGCTAGTATTATATTAAGTTAAGAGGTTTTCAAGTTAATTTTGATTGTAACCTTTAATTTTAACCATTACTTATAAGTTATAACTACTTTATAATTTATCCACATTTTCCTCTCACTACCAACGTGATATCACTCAAGTCTTTATCTGACTTTTCACTCTTTTTAACAGCGTCATTTTCATCTCCAACCTCTTGTACCATTTCTCAACATATTCTCATTTTCTTGTCACCTCAATTCTTTTTATTTCGCTATGTACTATTAGATTCAGAAAAGAAGTACCTCTATCTATACTAAATAATTTTTAGTAAGTACTTGAAGATTATTTACGTGATTTGAATTTCTTTTTATTAATCCTTACAGATATTGTTACAAATTTAATCGGTAAGCCCGTGCTTAGCACGGATTATTGTGCTAGTGAACCATTATAGCTTGCAACAATAAAACTCTAGAACTTGCAGCCATAAGCAGTGAGTCGAGTCAACTTGAAGACTTGGCCGAGTTTTGACAGTGTAAACATCAAGACTCAGTTGTTTTTATAGTCTTTAGTTGAGTAAGCAAAGTCTTGACTAAATTTTGATTGTTTTTTTTATAACCCAAAAAAGAAAATAAAAATGTGAGATTTTTGAGTTTTTTTTATTATCTAGTCTTAAATTTTAAGGAGCCGAGAGTAAAGTTGTCGCTTACTGAGTTCATTGTGCAGCTCATAAAATTAGATTATTTAGAATCACGTAATTTCAACTGAGTATAAAAGCTGGCCTTGGAAGAATCCTACATGTCACTCTAATCTAAATAACTATTACTTCATAATCATCATCAAAGCAGAAAGAGAGAGAGAGAGAGAGAGAGAGTGTGTGTGTGGCTAGGTTACTTTATTAACACAATGATGATGATGTTGATTAACACAACCTAGATATTATAATATATATTATTTTATTTGACATTTTTATCCATCAATATTAATTTTTAAAATAGTTAGATGGTAAGAAAACATAGAGAGAATGGCTCGGAATCGTTACCTAGCTAAAAATGTAATATTGGTGATGTCCCATCTACAACATATTGGTTGATGCATGTCAATCTACAAACTTAGTTTGTTTGGGCAGTGGACCACCAGACTGTTACTTTTAGATGTTAATCAACATCATCATCGATCGTTGTCATTATCTCATATTCGTCTTATTCTATCAATAATTAATCTTATTAATTTAATCTATTAATTATTTCTCTATGTTTTTCTTTTATTTTAAAAAGGACTAAACTTACGCACCCACACACACAACACATCTCTCTAACTAGCTGACCAACAAGCCGAGACCTTTCCTTATACTAATTTATAAACTACTTGTGGTTGTTAATTAAATCTTACTGTGTTGAGCATATTTTACAGAAAAAGAAAATTATGTTCAAGAGCGAATGACTTCTAATTGTTTTGAGCTCATATATTTATTTTCAAAGGTAAAAAAAAAAAATTGCAAGATTTTCAGAAAGCAGATTCTGATTTTTTTTTTTTAAGTAGAGAGTTATTTTTAGCAGTATTATACAAGAGGTAAATATATATATATATATTTCATTGCAATAAACACAAGAAACTGAAACCACAGCAAATACTAAAATATATAAATTCATGGGGGGGGGGGCATAAAATTTCTAAAACTATTGGTATTTCCTCGGGGCCATGGTCAACTCCAGGCCCACCTTGGTGCTCCTGTCCCCTTGAATCATCAAATGCCCAAATTTGATATTCATCCAACCATTATTTACCTTTTCCAGCAGATTGAAATTCAAAATAAAAAAAGATCCTTTTTTAAAACCATTAAAATTAATGGTCATAAACTGAGGAGTAATGATCTAATGAGATTGTTATTTTTACACAGGCCTCCCACGTCTCATTTCCATTTTTTTGCCTTCTCCTCTCCATGATTGTGCCCAGGTGGTCCTCTCTGGCGAGTACAGTCTCACATTTTGAGGTTCATAATAGAACATAATATTACAGTGATAGTTTGGATTTTTGTTGAAAGTAGCAAAGATATATAGTAGGTGAAAATGATGTGCTTTTGGATTCATTAATGTTTTCTTTGGTGGTCTCTATCCTAAAACTGTAACAAATATTCAATTTTCTTTTGCAATTCCTCTTTCAAGAAATCAGACAATTAATAGTTAAGAACATAGAAATGGCTTATATTGTACACTTGAAATTAATGGTTTTAAATATGGATAAGTTCTTTGTCGACACACAAGTGTTGAATTTTTTTTTTTTTTTTATGAATTAATAAGGAACGTTGGGCAAATGCTTACTACTTATCCAGCCATGAGTACAATTTTACTTAATATTCGACCAAGACCACAAGAGTTCAATTCATAGTTGTCCATTCCGTTTTGGTCGTCATTTCGGTCTAGTCTCAAAGATTAAATATTTCGGTATTTCAAACTTTCGATAAAACCTTTTGGAATAACTCTTTGGAATAATAAGAATTAAAAAATATTTATATATATATGTTAAAAAATAGAAAAAAAAGATAAATTATGCATGTTTCTTGATATGCCGAAGGACCCATTTCGGCTGAAACAAAATGGAATTGACTGCTAAAGCTTAATTATCATCATTATCAAAGTTTTGTCAAAACTATGTTGGGGTTGAATGTATGATTATATTTTACGGAGATGATTGAATGTGTATGCATATTTCTTAATTTTCAGAAACGGGAATGGAGAGGATGTCTGTCCAGGCTTTTGCGGGGCCGTTAAGCAGAGATGGGGATATGATGAAATACGAGGCCAATCTAGTGATAGGGGATGATTTTGGAGTGGTGGGAGGAGTGATGGTAACGAACGAGCACCACAAGGAGATGCACCTGATAGACATTGTACTCAATGGCTTTGCCAATGGCCCGATCAACATCATGTGCAATTCATGGGTCCATGCCAAGAGTGACAACCCTGAGAAAAGGATCTTCTTTGTTAACAAGGTTGGCACATTCATTACTCTTTCTCTCCTAATCCCAACGGGTTGACCGAGTGATTAGGACTAGGGTTCCTCCTTCTTCTGTAGCTAGAGGTCTTGGTATTGACCCCCGGTTCTCCCTTCTTCAGGAATCGAAGGTTGAGTCCACTATTGATACCACCTTGGGCCACAAGGGTATTTACCCGGCTTCCCTATGGGCCCGGAGGGATTAGTCCAGCCCAAAAACCCTCGGATGGCAAAAAAATATATATATTCTTTCTCTCTTTCTCTGAGATCGCCGCTAGCATATGCATGCATGTGGTGTTGTCTCCAGCACATGTCATTGTTGTCATTAAAGTCTTATGACTCTCATCTCATTTTCTTTATTTTGCACAAAATTCAACTTTTCAATTTTGATTTTATTTAATGTTTGTGTTTGAAAAGTTTAAAATTCATTATGTTATGTAGAGCTAGTTTGTTTGCAAGAATTTTACTCAAGTACTTTTATTTGTCTTAAAGAATTCTCCAAATTCTTACACATTTATCTTTTAAAATGCTCATGAGCCATGAAACATTTGTGATCCAATTGGGGAATAGCTTTTGGGGATAGGATTTCTAGACATCCTCTAACCACATAGGCCCTTGTTGCTTCATTCGAAGTTTTATTATTCATCTTAATTCTTCCATTTTCTTGAACCTGTGACCCTTCAAAGTATTATGGACAAGTTACTTCTAATTTGCTGCTCCATACAAATGTCTTAACTATTTCAAATGACATTTCCGAATTCTCTCTTCTAGATGAGTAATTCGATAGTTTCCTCTTAAGTGCTCATTTCTAATTTGAATTAACTCGAAAGATTCATTTTAGTATGTGTGCCTCTCACAACATATACTTTCGCTTCCTCTCGTTCTCTCATTATCTATTGAGTAACCGAATAAAATAAAATAAAAACAAATTGAGTCATTATTTTATAGAAAGTCCATTAATCCAAAGAAGGGAAAAAAAAATTATATGCATGTGTATGTGTTGTGTTTGCAGAGCTATTTACCATCACAAACTCCAAGCGGCCTAAAGCGGTTGAGGATCAAGGAACTTGAACTTTTAAGGGGCGATGGGCAAGGAGAGAGGAAGAGTTTTGACAGGATATATGACTATGACACCTACAATGATCTTGGAGATCCTGACAGTAAGACTTTGGCGAGGCCAGTTCTTGGTGGGAAGGATCACCCTTATCCCAGGCGTTGCAGGACGGGCCGCCCTAGATGCAAAACAGGTTGAAATGCACCGCACTCCATATTGATTTCTATTCTTCATATTTATCCAATATATTTGATGCATGCGCATGTGGTTACTCGCCACTCTGATTAGCAATAGGATGGGTTGGGTTTGAATTGAGCTCACCTCAACATCATATAGATACAATAGATATGGGTTCAACCCAACCTGACTTATTATTACATGAGTTTAAATTGTTAAAGTCCAACTTGAAAGTTAAAGGCACCGTTAACTTAAATCACTAAGAATATTAAAAGAAATGCATTTATAAAGGTGGCTAAATTTGAAAAAACCAAGGTAAAGATTCATAAATAGATATAAAATAATCTCAGGAACAATGGAAAATAAATCAAGAGAAGGTGAAAAGTGAACACCTGATTATCACCCTAGATGCAAAGAAGGTGAAAATGCACCATGTATTGCATTTTCATCTCCATCTTAACGCTACATGTTTCATGGGTATGGCAATTCACCATGCATACATAGAATATAGGATATATGGGTCTACCTGACTTGCCTATCAATTGGGTGGAATTGTTAAACTACAAATTTTAAGTTAAGGCTCGTTTAATTAGGAACAAAGGTGAAGATTCAAAATAGTCACGCATTAAATGCCAAATAAATGAAGAATGAATACTGCCATAACTCTAGTAAATTAATAAAATTTAAGAAAGTCAAGGTCCAATCTACATCTTTTCAATTATCTTTTTCCTAATCACTTCTTTAATAATCATCAGTTGGAGCTTCCTGACCATGAATTCCTATATAATCAAATCCATGCAGACAAAGGGACCCAAAAAAGTGTACGTCTTCAACCCTCATCCCATCCAGTCAGATTTGGGTTAGGTCGGCAGGACTGAGTGCAATGATCAGTTGGGTTGTCCCAATCTGAACATGACCCACTTATCAATAGGGATTGAATATTAGGATTACCAGAATCTAATTAGGAAATTAAAAAAAGGTTCAATCTCAGAAACTCTGAATTAATATTACAGGTCAGATTCAGGCTGGATCATGAAGTGCCACATGGAATATTGCAGACTGAGCCATTTGGCGAGAAAGTCAGCCATTGATCCCAAACACAATCACATCAACAGTGGGGCCGAAACACCGCGGACCCTATTAATAATCAGTAACATCAAAAGCTCGGACATTAATGAGTTATTAATAACCAATAACACCAAAATCTCAAGTTGTTAGTGAAGGAATGTATATCAACAACCACGACCAATGAATAGTGCTGTACTTGCTCTAAAATAACGTACAGACCTATATACTTACCTGGAAATATGGTGCAGATCCTCTATCGGAGACAAGGAGCAGCTCAGTGTACGTGCCGAGAGATGAAGCCTTCTCAGAAGTGAAACAGGTGACCTTCTCAGCAAAGACGCTGAGGTCGGTCATCCACGCTCTCGTCCCTTCCATCCAGACGGCTCTTGTTGATCCCAATCTGGGGTTCCCCTACTTCACAGCCATTGATTCCCTATTCGACGAAGGCATCACCTTACCAAAGCCTAAGGAGCCCGCAGGCATCTTCAAGCTCCTCCTTCCCAGGCTCGTTAAAGCCATTGCTGATGGTGGTGACCAGATCCTGCTCTTTGAGTCCCCAGACATGATTGAGAGTAAGATTATGATAACATGCATATAACCATTTCCCATCTCTCCCTCTCTATCTATCTATCTCTCATTATTTTTTGTTCTATGCTTTGAGTGATGTAGGGGACAAGTTCTCTTGGTTTAGGGACGAGGAGTTTGCTCGTCAGACTCTTGCAGGCCTCAATCCTATGAGCATTGAGTTGGTTACGGTATGGAACATATAAATTTTTAATGCATCTCTTGATGCCACCTTTTTGCTGACCCAGTAGATTTTGATTGAAGTTGTTCATATTACAAGTTCTGTGTACGGGCAATATCCATGCTAATTTCAGTTCAATTGGATTTGTATACACGGTTGAATTGATTGATCAATGCATGAAAATGTGATCAAATTAGAATTAAATTCTTATTTTGGCCTTTTTTTTATTAGAATATATAAGAATTGAATATACGGGGCAGTTAAAAATGAAGATTACAAGTGGATTTTCAAAAATAACATCAAATACTAATTTCTTTTAAGGAAATAAAATCGATAGAAAATACTATTTGATGTTCATTTTCTAAAATTCATCTTTGAGCTTCATTTTTAACCCCCATATGCATTCAAGCACTACACCAAAAATGAAAAATTAGAACGGATTACCGTTCCTAATCCGTGTGTTCCTAATCCGTTCATCCATTCCAATTTCCCGTTTTCGGAACGGATGAACGGATTAGGAACGGATGAACCGATTAGGAACACACGGATTAGGAACGGTAATCCGTTCCAATTTTTCATTTTTGGTGTAGTGAAGTTATATGTATTTTAATGCAAACAAGCAAGACCTTTTCAAATATTAATATTGTATAGCCATCTAGAGTTGTAGCTTCCATTGTTAGAGACAACATGAGGGAACAAGAGTACATGTGTTACAATCCTTTAAAAAATGTCATATATCACTCTAATTTGAGCGAAATTTAGATCCATTTATGAAAGGGCATGCGGAATGAAACGATTGGATCAATGTTAGGTGAAGTGCACACGGCCAGCACTAATGACAACATGGGAAGTCTAATGCTGGACATGCATGCATAAATTATACCACATTACTTGTAATGTAACAAATTGCATGCATGAAATTGAATCGAGCAAGTTGGTCAATGCAATGAATGCGAAAATTGGATGTTATATATAATATTAAAAAAACAAGAATGTGGGGCATGTAGTTAGACACTAGGGCCATGTTTCCTCTTTCTGACCTGCTTGCTGATGGTTTAATCAATAAGTGGATCCTAAATTGTTAGGCAGAATATAAATTCCCACCTTCAAAATGAAATCAGACAATTTATATCTCTACTCGATCCCCTTTCTCCCTCTCCCCTACGGCAAACTCTTAACCTCACCTCTTCTTTATAAAACAAGGCTGGCAATGCACGAACATACCATAGTAGTCTTTTATTACGTTAACTTATTATTAATTTAGAAACCCTTTATCCACCTGAGAGTTGGTAGAGTGGCATAAGGCATTAAGGCATGAGTTTGCTCCTCATATATATCTTGTGTTCGAATCCTGTCTTAAATTTACCTGATGTGCGTTTGTGTGGGTTTAGCGGGCGCTGAATGGAACATTTGTCTTATTAGGTTAAAGACCTCGTCGATATCCACATCATCAAAAAAAAAAAAAAAAAAAAACGAAACCCTTATAAGAAATGACCACAGCCTTGTTCCATCAAACTGAGGTAGGCTTGAGGAGTTCTATAATGAAACCCTATTATTGATTTACCTACATCTATATTATGCAACTCAATGCACGTATATATGTATAGAATTTACGAAAAATGCTCTCATATATCACATTTGTTACATTTCTTCCATCTTACAATTCTAAATTAATACAAACTTGTGCAGGAATTTCCATTCAAGAGCAAACTTGATCCTAAGATCTATGGGCCATCTGAATCTGCAATCACAAAAGAAATAGTGGAAAGAGAAATAAAGGGGATTATGACTGTGGAAGAGGTAAAGATAAAAAGCCATCTTGTTTTTTCTTGTATCTAGAATTGTGTACTTCAAAAACGGCCGATGCTTCCATTTACTACTGCTACTGCTAGTGCAAGTGCTGGTGCTAGCACTGCTGCTGCAAGCACAGGTCACGGCCCCCTCTTGGGCTGGCGTAAGGCAATGGTCCAATCTTAAATTTCTTCAATCTATAAAGCCTATGGTTAGGCAGTGAAATTGTCCAAGCTCAGGCCCTTTCAGTAATGTAAGTTGTGATAATGAAGAAATGGTCACTAATCGTGTCCAATTTGCGCAGGCCATCAAACTCAAGAAGCTCTTCATCATAGATTACCATGATTTATATCTACCATATGTGAACAAGGTAAGAGAGTTGGAAGGAACCACCTTATATGGGTCGCGGACGCTTTTCTTCCTCACCCATGAAGGGACACTGATGCCTATTGCCATTGAGCTCACTCGGCCCGCTTCACCAACCAAGCCCCAGTGGAAGCAAGTCTTCACTGGCGGAATTGATGCCACCAGTTGCTGGCTCTGGAAGCTTGCTAAGGCTCATGTTTGCGCTCATGATGCTGGCTACCACCAGCTCGTCATCCACTGGTAAGAGTCATTAGTTGGGTAGATATCGATGTGTTTTTCTTCAGGACCTTCATTGAAGTAGCACTGATTTATCAAAGCCTAATACAGGAGACTAGTGTCGTGGCTACCATAACTGAAACTAAGGGTGCATACATCCAGGATACATGGCATTTAAAAAAAGGAAAATCTATCAAGTGCTAATGAACTGCACTATATTACAAATCTCAATCTTATGCAACCTTGATCAATGATCACCATCGTTGAGTCTGAGTCCCAATGCCAGTAGTTTCCAGGCCCTACAATTAATTGGTATTTAACTACTGCTCAATTGTTAGACCCCATACAGTGTAACTAAAAGATTATTGCTTAATGTCTCATAGGGGCGAATATAACTGAGTAGCTAATATATCTGTCATTGCAGGCTAAGAACTCATTGTTGCACTGAGCCTTACATCATCGCAGCTAATCGGCAATTAAGCGTACTGCATCCAATTTATAAGTTGCTTCACCCCCATTTCCGATACACTATGGAGATCAATGCACTTGCTCGTGAGGCCCTTATCAATGCCGGCGGAATCATCGAGAGCTGCTTCTCACCAAAAAGTTACTCGATCGAGTTGAGCTCTGTGGCCTATGACAAGCTTTGGAGATTCGACTTGCAGGCCCTGCCAGCTGACTTGATCCATAGGTAATTCAATTGTACACTGTGAAAATGTGGCTTGGTTGAAACAATATCTTCTCCATTGTTTAGCCAAGTAAGATGTATGTTACATGTGAAGTATACACCAACATAGTCAATATCAAGTGTCAACCATATGTGAGCCAATTCAATTCATCAAGATAGATATACTCTGGAGCTATGATGCCAAGACACTGGATTTTACACATGAAACTGAAGTATCATATACAATATGAAATAATACGTACATTGTGTATTTTGAAGCACGAGTATCATAGCTTTGAAGATTGAACATTTAAAAGTAGGTCATTGACTGGAGTTTCAGGAGCATCTGATCAGTGTCTTACTTCTACCAGTGGTCATTTTAGTTTTCCATTGATTAAGCTACTAGCCTACTACTGAACTTGCATTTCATTAACTTGGCAGGGGCATGGCAGTTGAGGATCCAACAGCTGAGCATGGCCTGAAATTGACAATTGAGGACTACCCTTTCGCTACCGACGGTCTCCTTCTCTGGTCGGCTTTAAAGCAGTGGGTCACCGAGTATGTCACCCACTACTACCCAGACAACGGCCAGGTTACTTCAGATACGGAGCTGCAGGCATGGTGGACTGAAGTCCAAACCAAAGGCCATGAAGACAAGAAAGATGAGCCATGGTGGCCTGTGTTAAATACCACTGGCGATGTGATACAAGTCTTAACCACCATCATCTGGGTCGCCGCGGGTCATCATGCTGCCGTCAACTTTGGACAGTACACCTATGGAGGCTACTTCCCAAATCGACCAACAATCGCCCGCAAGAACATGCCAGTGGAGGATGAGTCGACCGAGGCGTTCAAAAGGTTTTGGAGCAAGCCTGAGTCTGCAATGTTGGAGTGCTTCCCTTCTCAAATTCAAGCCACCACTGTGATGTCAATCTTGGATGTGTTGTCGTCCCACTCCCCTGATGAGGAGTACCTGGGTGAATTGCCTGAATCCGCTTGGACAGATAATCCACTCATAAAAGCTGCGTATGAGAAGTTCAGTGGCAGGTTGAAGGAGATTGAAGGAATTATAGATGCTCGTAATGCTGATCCTAATCTAAGGAATAGAACCGGAGCTGGCATTGTTCCATATGAGCTCTTGAAGCCCTCCTCTAAGCCAGGGGTGACAGGGATGGGTGTTCCTAACAGCATCTCCATTTGAGACTAAACGATTAAGAAGTGAAGAGCCTCTATCTTTCACTGAAGGATCCTTACTCAAGTGGCCCAGATGCTGTTTTTCAAGATAACCTGTAGAATTGTGAAAGAACATCATTCTATTCCAAAATTAGCTTTTGTTTTCATGCCCCTCTATAGAAATATTTTGATGGCTATGATTATTATGTAATCAGATGAAGGAGAGATTGAGCTGTTTCTTTTAGAAAGAACCCCTACTCTTACTACCCAATGCCAGTAAGGATACTAGCTGTTCCAAAGTATATGGCCTTCTACAGCGCATGAGGGGAAAAAAATAAAAAAAAGAGGACCTAGAAAAATCACCCATAAAGAACAAGGGACACAAATCAAAAATTGCCCACAGCTTGGGCACAAGCAAAATGAAAGGACCACAGCCCAGGCACAAGCAATATACAATAAAGCCCATAGCTTGGGACTTGGGTTGGGCACAAGTATCCATCATCAGTGCCTTATTTAAACTATATTGGGTCAGCTACATGAATTTTGTTTCTCCATTCCAATCTACTCATAGAATGTTATTTTCTCAAAATTTATATTTTAGTTGTGACAAAATTTCACATTAACAGTCAAACAAACCTACTTAATGCAACCCTCCTTTTTTATACCCACTCTAAAAGCTAGAGAAGCAAGGAATCATGAAATAGATCATAAAGACGGGTTCCAATTCCATAGTAATCACAAATCTGAAACACATGCATGTTCTTAATCCAAAATAACCTAAAATAGAAAAGAAAGAAAACCTAAAGTTTAGATACAAGATGGATTGGATCAATGCTTTGATCATGGGTGGGTCTCTCACTCTAAATCCAAATTGTGCGGGCTCATAGTTTCTCTCACTCGTGGCATTAACGAGTTCGTTTTGAAGCTATCCGCGTGTACGACATGGTCGACTCCCAATAGGCTGTTGCTATTTGCATGGTTAAAAGCGGAGGCCATTTTGAAGGTCAAAATATAATTTCCGTGCAAAACTTACTATTCATAGTAATTTCCACTATACTTATTGAAGGGTTTTTTTTTTTATTCCGTTTGAGTTTGGATTTTCATAGGAGGCCATGAAAAGTAATTTAGAGTTTGGTTTGAGGGCTTTATGTAATTAAGTTTTTTTAACTAAAAAGTTTTGGTTTTGGAGTTACATATAAGATCTTGTTATACTACTATTGGAATAAGAAGTTAAGTTTCTCTTTTAGGTCTTCCCTAGTTCTTTCCGTGAATTTAGGGCTCCGCTATTAGGTTGAGGAAGAGTTGTTATTAGAACTAAGTTTTCCCAAGTTTGGTGATCAACAATAAATTGAATATCCACTCCTCAGACAGTATTCATGGAACCAGTCATGACTGTAGTGTAGTAGCATTCAAGACCTTCCAACATGAAAATCAATGATAAATGATACAGATGCAGAAGATAGGATCAAGATAGATTCCTTGCACTTAAATGGAAAACTCCATATCTTCATATCTCATCCTTCTTTTACACTTCATATCGCAGAATGATACTAGCCTCAGGTCATGGTTGTATCATATCCTTCTCATAATAAAGTAGTAGAGACCCTTTAGGCCAAGCCAAATTTATGGGATAAGTTACATCATGATGATGAGCGAAAAGTATATTACTGATGATTTTTGATGCAAGTACAACTACATCTTAGACCACATCTTTCATAGCCCAGGCCAGTCTTAACCATGCACCTGATTGATCAGCACATAAGCATGTGACATAGGCATCAAAGTCACACTCGTCACTCTTCAAGAATCTTGTTGACAACATTATGAATTCTCAATGCTCTAAACCAAATTAGTAGGATGGAAATTAACCACCTGATCCATAGGGTACAAAAAAAACCTTGAGATGAGTGTGCCAACATCAGTCTGAAATTTACTTCTGAGCGCTAGTTAATTGAGCACAACATTAACGAAACATCCTTTTATTCGTATATTAGTACAAATACAATTTGTCTATTAATACACTACAATATAAAAGAATAAAAGAATAAATCCTAGATCTACTGTCTCCTAGATCTACTCTCCCAAAATTAAAAAGAATAATGACAAAAAAGAATAAGCCATGCATGCTATACATACAAATATAATTATGCAGTATATATGTATGTATAACACATGCTACTCGTATGTCTTTACATGAAGAGATGCCCTCCAATGTTGTTTTCATGGCGAGCCAAGGGACCCTCGAAAATAACAAGATTTTGGCCCTTCTAGATGGGCAAATTCAATGGCTGGATCCCAAAATGATCATATAGCCAGGCTGCATGAGAGGCCTCCGCAGTGTAAGATTACAAGTGGTGCTCTGTTCTTGAGTCATTACACATGCACTCGGGGACTGGATATGCTATAACATCCCTCCCAGCCTTGCTGGTCCTGATCTCCGGTTGTCCAAGTGAACCCTGGTGCAGCTCTTTTATGATCCTGTTGAACTCAGACTCCGGAAGAGAAAAATTCAGAAAGTAAGGCAGCATCTCTCTCTTGTTTGGGGTTATGTGCTTCTCGTGACCTGCATAGGCCCTGTGCCCCTGCACCAACATTTTCCAGTGATAAGATTGATGCTCCAATTCAAGTTTTACCATTTTCTCATGGAAATAAGATGCAACCTTTTTTCATTTGGAAAAAGGCCAAATGTTCTTCTCCTCGTTCACAGAGAACCACAAGCCTCATATGCAAATAAGATGACAAAAAGGATAACGCACCCATTTCATTGATAGAGCCCACAGGCATCCAAGATTGGTACATTCAATCAACCAGTGTTATGCCTTTCATTTGCTCAGATCAAATACCCTGACCCATGTGACAAATCATTGGAGGCAGGCTCCTGTTTACTAGTTAAGATTCCAAATCAAGGTTTAACTGCCTCAAGCTTGGAATATTGGGTTCAGCTAACACAGCATGTCCAAGTCATCTAAAAAAACTTTTACCAAGCCTTCAAGAAACCAATTAAGACCCTCCTGGTACTAGACAGATTCTCAAAGCACTTGCTCATGTTTTTCAAGAAGTTGATCAAGTTCTTTGGGGTTCTAGAGAAACTTGACCGGACTTTTTTGGAGTTGATTCAGCTAGTTTTTTGAGATCTCTACCAGGTATCCAGATACCCAAAAGCCCTAAAATGGTATTTATAGGTTGGTGGTTCAATTTAATTGCAGAATTAGCTAAATGAGAGTGGGAAGTAGCTAGAACCCTGATGAAATACCTGGATAACATGGCCCATGTTGCCTCCGTGAGATGGCATGAAAACGTCACTGTTCTCTGCCACTATGTAATCAATGGCCGCAAGAAGGGAGGCTTTATTGGAAAATGGCACCAGTTCACCTGGCAATGATAGACTATCCTTATTGTGAAAATGGGGAAACTCTTTGGTCAGAGGTAACAAGGCATCCTGTCCACCAAAAGGAGTTCCTCCCGCCCAGTATATCTGTGCATTTCTTGGGGCGCCTAGTGCTTTAAGCAGCCTGAAACACCGTAACGAAGAAAGAGAAAAAAGTTGAAGTTGGTATATGATACAATTTATTTATTAGGAAAAAGGTACAGGAACAGAATTACAACACATACCTTGTAACATCGAAGGCATTTAAGGGGCAAAGTCCTGCAAGCTTCCGGTCATGATAAGTCATGTTAGACCTTGCGGTAAGAAGCTCTGGTCGTAACTTCCTCTCATTGTTGATGATCTCATCATACTCATGGCTCAACCCAGGAAGACAACCAGTCCTCACCCAAACATCCTTTTCCAATCGTAGATGCAGAGCAATATATGGACCCTTGCTTTGCATCCTCTCTGTAAGCTTGTTTCCTAACTCCAGGATAGGAGCTGAGAATCTCAATGCATGAAATGCCACCTACAACAATTAGAAAGTAAAATAAAAGGATTGTATCATTCAGAGTACCAAAGTGGGAAAGAACTACGAGTGGATGGACATGACCAATTACAACTATGATGGTGGCTAAAATATATTCAGTTGAGATAATTATAGATGTTCTGATAAGTGAGTTAATACCAGTAGAAGAAGTCAGATTTGTGTCTAAAATTTTGGGAAGGCTATAAAGCCTGAAAACTAAGATTAATGTGGTCAATCTATTAGTAAGAACAAAGCAAAAGATTATCAAGGGTTGACCATATAGTTACCTTGCATCGCAGTTTCTGAAGATCAGAAGGAAGATCCTTGGAGAGCCTGGAATCCAATCCCCGTAAAAGCAAAACTCCTTCCCTGTTGAGCTGCAAAAGAGGAAAAGAGACAGAAAGCGATCAGTATAAGCTTGGGGCAGAAGCATGTAAAGATGCTCACAAAAAACAATGGATATCAAGATCATTTTCCTATCAAAAACATACTCAGAAAAGGGGCAATATTCATTAGTAAGATAACTTAAGATACCAGCTTGAAAATGAGTTCAAGAAGCTCAGTGAAAACAGGGTTAAAGACACATGAAAAGATACTCCCAAAAGTAATGGATATCAAGATCATTTTCCCAACCAAAAACTACTCAGAAAACGGGCAATATTCATGAGTGAGAGAACTTAAGATACCAGCTAGAAAATGGGTTTGAAGTTTACCCGCTTCAGGTACCTTCCACGTATCCATTGGGGGCTCACATGGAGAGGGGTCCGCTTCTCTTCAACTGGCCTGGACATTAGATGCGTAGAAGGAAGGGAAGAAACTATCCGCACATCCTTTGCAAGAGTCTTCTTGAAGTGCTCCAAGTCAAAAATATCAGAAAATTCACTGATGAAACAAAAGAATAGATGAAAAAGTTAGTCCTATTATAGAGGAAAACCACATACAAACCGGTATGCACATCATATTACATTAGGACTTGATGAAAAAAAAAATAGCATCCAATTGGAAAAAATGTCGATTTATCAAGACCAGCCAATCGCTGAATAACTCTTGAATGGTCTAGAGAACCAAAACTGGACTGATCAATGGATCATATCAGTTGGTTCTCAGCTGATAATCAGTGCAATCTTGTCCCTTCTCCCTCCCAGTTGGTCACTAGTTTATGCGTGGTTAGGATTATCAGCTCATGACCTAATGACATCATTTACTCAACAAAACAAGTAACAAGAGGGTGAAAAAGAATCTTAAAGGCAGTTCTTTCCTGAAGGAAATCTTAGAATGACACTTGCCAAATTTTCCTACTTAAAATGGCAAGAGTAAACATCATTGAGTGAAAAAGAATAGATTTTTGCTGACATATCACTACATATTTGAACTATGGGTGGTTTTCTCCAATCTCCATTTTCTCCACTTAGAGACCCTTGTTCTCTTTCTGGGTGTGGAGATACAGATTGAGAAAACTGTCTTAAGAGTACAAACTAGAACTGTGGACAGTTTTCTCCCACTCCATTATTGACTCTATAACAAAAGAATAAGATAGCTCAAATAGAAAATCTTTCTGAAATCTACCAACCAAAGAAAACCCAGATTTCTCTCTCTCTCTTTTTCAATCTTTTCCTTCTGCAACCAAAGATTGCACCAAAGAAAAAGGCAAATGACAATTTAAACTATCATCACTTCAGGTGCAGAAACTTTACAAACAGAGAGAAATTGCTTTTCATTTTTTACCTATCATCTCCCCAAATCACATTCACTTGCAAGATTGGAACGACAAGAGCAGCTCCCAAAATCCTCGCAATCACGACCGCATCAACAATCTGATTCCTCTGCTGATTCAACCCTCCCGACACCACAACCATCAAATACTTCTTCCTCTCCTTCGCCACCGTCACGCTCCACCTCCGATACTCCCCGCTAAAAGCCAAACACGGCCGATACCCCAACCCCTCCGGCTGCTTCCAAAACTCCGCAGCCGCATCATCAGATCCATTCTTCAAAACCGAAACACCAGAACCAACAGCTGCGATCAACGGAGGCGCGTCTCCAGGCCCCGAGCACTGTCTCGAGGACGAGAAAGTGAGGAGAGGGTCGAGACTGAATCCGATTCGGGCGATTCCGATGAGGGATAAGAAAATGAGGAAGAAGAACCAGAATCTAGGGTTTTTGAAGGGGGAGATGAATCTGGAGGAGGATTTGGAGGGTTTTCTGGGAGAGAGGAGGAGGGATTGGAGGGAGGAGGATGAGAGGGATGTGATTATCTCTGAAGGGACTGAGATGTATGAGACCTTCTTCTTCAGCTTCGCCATTGGAGATGGTTTTCGAAGCTCTTCCTTCTCCTTCTTCTTGATCCTGTTCTTCTTCTACTTCTTCTTCTGCAATGCAATGGAGCATTTGAATTGAAGAGAGAGAGAGAGAAAGAGAGGATTTTTATTTATGTGGACTGTGGAGACGGCGATGTGTGTTGGTTTGTTTCTTTGCAGAGTCCGCGTCTTTGACTAAGGAAAAGGAGAAAAATTATGATGAATTTTTGAAATGTTGCTCACGCAACTTCAATTCGCACCAAACTTTGTAACCAACCTACTAAACTTAAATGTCACGAGTGGACAATTTTCACACGTGTATGGGGGCTTCAGGCGTGTGATATTATTGCTTTTTATTATTAATTTAAATAAAAATGCGTGATAGAAGATTGGAGATTTCATTTGATGTAAGTTATGTAGAAATTTTGAGAAAATGTTGCTTTTAAAAAAGCAGTTAAAGGAATAAAAATCACAATGAGCAATATAGCTTTCTCAGTTTATTCTCACCAATGTGTTGTCCAAATTGTTATTGCTTTTCCGACGTATTTAGTTAAAGGAATTTTAAAAAGAGTTATCGTGCAAGGAGAACTATCAACCATTTGCAAATGCAGCATTTTATGGTGCTAAAGTTTACTTGAGCATTTTATAAATTCTATAGAAAGACAAATATTTGAAAATTTTATAATTCTCTTGACTAAAAACTACCAGAATTCTTATAACCAAGTGAGACCCAAGTAATTGTCCATGATTGATGTAAATGTTAAAATCTTCCAATTGACTCATGATGAGCGTCTAGCTTCTCTGTTGTTTTGTATATATATACTTTAAAATTGAAAATCGACACCATATCAATGGTGGCAAGAGTGGTTTCTCTCATTGATAATCTATATTGGATAAGCTAGAGAAAAATTAAAAGAGCTCATTAAGAATGTTTAATATTTTTTTTTCTCACTAGATTGGCCTACTGATCCAAGAGTAATACTTCAACAGTTCAACTTGATGACTTACTGAATGTAGACATGTGCGTGAAACTAATGTGCCAACATTGAGGGTCGGCTTTACCATAAAGCCAACAAAGCCATTGCTTTTAAGCCCAAAAAAATAAGACCCCAAAAAAATGCCCCATAATAACAACTGACGTCTTTTGAAATTCCAAAAAGGTAAATTTGTCAATTGTCATCCCTTTTTGTTCTTCCCAAAATATAAGGCCCCATAATAACTCTCTCTTGAGAAGATACGATGAAGACATGGGGTCTTAAAGTGTCATTTATCCAATTGACTTTAGCATACCATTATATTTCTAGCATGTGTATCAAATCTCATCCATATATTTAGTCATGAATTTGTTGCACAAGCCTTTCTCATTATTTTTGTGTATCCTTCAATAGGGGCCCATTCAAATTTAATCCATGATGTAGTTGTAATAGATTCATAGATTGGGATTTCAGCCCTGATAATAGATCTTAAATTTTAAGATAAGCAATGGGCCCCCACCGGAATTTATTCACTTGCCTACAGTGCATATAAGCATCATGCATATGGAACATCCAATATGTTAGGCACACATTTGAAGTTCATCTTGGATGGTCCTAACTCATTGTGCATTTGCGCACCATGCTCATGTGAAAATACTCCAGCCCCACCGGTGGCAAACTCAAGATTTTTTATTGTAGGGGGTAGAGCCAAATAGGCAGTTGGGTTTTATGACCTAAAGTTTCCATGTAAGTTTTGGGAATGGGCCCCGAACTTTTATGTGGGATTTGGAGGCGGACTTAAGATAGGTTCGCAAAACTTGAATATAAAAACTTAATTAGTAATTTTATATCACAAAAAAGAAATAAAAATAAATTTTAAATAAAATATTTATACTTATATTAAAATATAGAAAAAATCTTATTAAGGATTGTCACTTTAGGCCTCAAATTATCTTAAGCCTGTCCTGCCAATACCACTCAACCATAACTGTATTGGCGCAAACATGGTGAGTAGAAACCATAGTTCTCCAATCGGTGGGAAGAATTTTAGCTTCAAGAGCTTGAGTTGATCAATGTTGGACCATAAGTTCATAACAAATTCTTTGTAAGTGTAGATGGTTTCATCAAATAAAACAACAGGTCGTGCTGGTTATTTTATTGACGACGTCACCAATTCACCATTGTTGCTCCGAAACTGCATATGCAACCTGATGAAGCTTCTGGAAAATGGGCAGCTGAGAAGCAACAACTGGGTAATTAAATTCATCATGATAAGACCCTCCCCAATGCAGCCTCGTTTTCAATCAACCTTGTAAATTTCTAATATAATATCTACTCACTGAAAGCTAGTGCAGCCTCGTTTTCAACCTGGTAAATTTCATTTTAAAATAAGACCTTTCCTTTTTATGTTCAAATGGCACTCGAGAATCAAAGCCAAACCTTTTTGACCAGTGCCCATGGTTCGGTCATAATATCTGGACAGTCGATTGGGTGGGCGTAGAAATAGAATAGATGCCAGGTTGTCCTCAGATGGAAATACTATAATTGGTGGTCCACACCTGGAATAGATACAAATGACACTGGCATTTGTCAATTGTGCCCAGCTGTCTCTTGCTTGTTCATGTGTTCTGCTCTTAATTCAATTAACTATTCGCAGACAGCCTGGTAATCTAATTTATTAAATGTGGATTATGAGGGCAATGTATTGGGGCCATATGGCCTTGCTGGCCCAGCAGTGATCTGGACATTCATCTATTGGGGGTCCTTTCACATACCATAGATATGGACAAGCCTTGTTAGTGGTCGCTCACTGTATATAAGTTTTCTTTGTTAAAACATATAATTCCATACAGAGGATCAGTGTAGTTTGGATTGATCGATCATGGGTAGAAAAGAGTTCTTCAAAGGATTGGATTTTCAAGAGGTGGCAACGCCTTTACCAGAAGGGCTCAAAGAATCTCAATATGCCATACAGGAAGAGTAGACCAGAAAAAGTAGAATATTTTTCATTTTTTTTTATGATTGGAGCTCTAGTCCTCAAACTTATGTCTCTAACCCGTTGATCTACAGGTGATAATGATTCGGGGGGCCTGTTTGTTCACATTATATACATAAAAGTTCATGCCTTACTTAAATAGTTGAAAATGATGATCAAAGATAAAATGTCCAAAAGTGATCATTTAACAATCTCTCTTTTTATGAAAATTTAATGGAGCAGAAGGTGGGAAATGAATATCAGTCATCATCTAGTAATTCAAATCCTACAGAAGTCAACGTCCATCCATAGTCTCACTGCTAGCTCATATTCTTTACTCTTTGATTAGTATTCTTCACCCTACACATCTTTAATGATCTTAAAGATCAAGCTCATTTAACCATGGATTCTCATCTATTCTATGTAAACAAACAACACTTAATCATTTGATCAAAGATTTTGATGAAGGAAGTTATATATAATCCAATTAACCTAAGTAAAAACCCTAATCAACCTTAATCAAAGCCAAATCAACCCTAGCTAGAATCTCCTATCAACCCCCAAATCGAAACACACAATCAATCTCAAAGGTGATGGAGCATATGACAGTGGGGCTTGGATTCAATGTTATACAAAAAACGTGATGGAGTGGTAGACCTCCTTAATCAATAATTTCTCATTCAACCTGTCCATATCTGGTATTGTCTGCGGGACCAAAACCCACCAGCAGCTGACAGCAGCCCACATACCATTGCTTGCATTTCTGTGGTTAAAGGGTTACCAAAAGAATGCCTGAAGAGACTGGAGCTTCATCTTTTATGCTTTTTGAACTCCTCAAAGTTGCAGCAGCAATTTAATAGGAGACTACACCATGTCCCCTTGGAAAAAGGCAAAAAGCGCACCTCCTCTAGCAGTGCATCCCACCTGAATGGATGTGGGAGGGAGAGTGATACATGGGTTTGGATTTTGGAAGTGGATCAGGTTTAGATGCAATAATAAATTATCAGGCCAATTAGGGGACCCTATGCTTTAATTTTATGCCCTCAAAGTTTAATAATTCTATATGGTAAAAATTTATTGTGAAAAAATTGAATGGTAAGTGATATAATATATATACATTTTTTCTCTAGTTAACTTTAGATTTATAAATTTCTTGAATTATTATGGAACAATATAATTATATGCTTTATTGTACGTAAAGGCTCATTTGCTTCTTGTAATTGAATCCTTAAGAATTTCAATACTTTTTTTTTTATAAGTTGTTAAAAATGAAGAATCAAAGGTAAATATAAAAAAACTAACAATCAAATAACTTCCTTTTTAATGAAAATTGAATCACAGTAAGATGGAAAATGAATACTCAACTATTATTCTAGTAATTCAAATCTTAAAAAAGTTAAAGCTTCTATCTGCATCACTACCTTTATTCTTCACCTCTCACGCTATATTATGCAATTTCACCCCTCATCTTTTTAATAATCCTTTAACGGAGCTCATTTAACTATAAGTTTCTAAATATTTTATGCAAACAAACAAGATATGCTTTAACTTTGGGCTATGAGTATTTATTTCTTACACGGTGAGCAAATTTCAACTAAGTTCATCATATATTTTTTCTCTAAATTCTAGGATTTCTTTTCCATTTTCTACATAAAGTCCTAAGGTTAACTAATTTTACGAGAGTAGGTGATCTTTTCTTATTGTTTATGTGCACCTGCTACTTAGATATAAACTTATAAAAACTGGTTGGTTTGGCTTGTTAAAATCATTGCTAGTTTTTGGACTCCTGACTTATTTGGAACAGCTTACTTTCTTTGTTCCAGATATATGTATTTTATTTCAAGTAAAACAACTTATGTTATATCAGTATTGTTGTGTTGTTTTCAAGAAGAGTAAAATGAATGGCTGGAGAGACTTTTCCCTCTTCTTCTGCCCTATTTTACATGTAAGATAAGGTCTATATTTTTGTTTGCTTTTAATTCTCTTTCTCCTTTCTACTGAAATTTAGTTGTGAGTACTCTGCTCTTTTAAGCAAAACAAGATTTGAGGTGATGACATTATTCAATCTTGGGCATCCCAACTTTGTACTTTTCTCACCTGCAGGAGTCTCTTACAAGGGTGGTGTGAGAATTCTAATTCCTACTGTCCACAAAATGGAACCCAATAAAGGTTGGGACTAAATCCAGCACCTAGTATTGCAAGACTCCAACTCCAAGGAGAAAATTCGCCTCTCAGGAACTCCATATTAGAGTTGGCCACCGTTTGGCATCACTACTTTTTGCCTCTATTTCTCTAAATCTTGAGAGCATATAGAGATTTTAAAAATAGAGGCTTTTGGCAGCATGTTTCACCCTCTAAATAGTTTTAAAAAAGTAAACGCCATGCCTTTTTAACTCATCATTGGATGCATGTAGAAAGCAGGGGAAAAAAATAGTGGCGGGTAAACAGTGAATTTGGCCTAACAACACCCAGTCTGATTTTCTGATTGTTTTTCAAAAATCTAAGAGTATGAATAAGTTCCAAACCATTGGAAATGGTCACAAGATCAAATATGGCCGTGATACCAAATTTCAGCCGTTGGATCATCACCAAATAACTCAAGATATGTATAAAAATGTGAACAACTGTCTAGGATATGTGGGGCCCAAACACAAGATCCAAACCGTTAGATTTCTTTGAAATGCTAAAATCAGCTGTATGGTCAACTCTCAAGGCTTGATACATTGTAGATCTCGAGATATTTGCAAAATAATATCAACCATTGATGTGCCATGCTCAAATTTGGATTTGTCCATAAGTAGTAAAGTTCTTTTATTTTTCATTATTATTTATGAGATAATAGATTGCAATCCAAACAATTAAGATTGTTCTCAAGATCAAGATCAAGCCCAGCTATGCGACTAAATTTCAGCCACTGAATCATCACCAATCTCGAGAGATAAGCAAAAAATGTGAGTCATTTGATAATATTTTTTAGATTATAAATGTGGGCCCCAAACACAAGATGCAAACCGTTAGATCTCTTTGGAAGGCTAAATACGGCATGAGGTCAATTCTCAAGGCTTGATTCCTTGTGGGTCTCAAGAGATTTGTAAAAAACACCTTCAACCATTGATATAAAAATATATATTTAAAATATATCCTTGCATTACCAAACAAGCCCCTTACAAGAATTTGACGCTGAAAACATCCTCTAGCAAATGTTTGACTTCTTGTGCAAGTATTGCAAATGGTAAAAGTTAGGAACTTCGCCATGTACGAGCCATTAAAAGGAGTCTACCTACTAAATGGTATGAGAGGAGACATAATCAGTGTCTTCCTATGGTCAGATAGTGATGTGATGTGGAACCCAAAACTGATGTGCTTTTGAACCCCACAACCTCACAAACATTGAAGTGCTGGACATCATCTAGGCTCAAAGGGATCAAGACTCAAGACCCTACCAACAGCTACATTCAATTATCCAAAACAAAAGAAGAAGAAACATTAAACCATGGCAGCATCCACTTGCAGGGATGACCCTCCTTGCACACTTTAAACTTTAAAGGCCAAGGCTCTAATTTTCATCCTAACAAGACTTTGTGGCAATTGATTAATTGAGAAAGAGGAACACATGTTGATGAATCCAGACTGTCCAAACCACACTGATCTGGTGATCGTAACCATTCAAAAGTTGAGCCCATTGAATGGATAGTTAAGAAGAAAATAGGTCCATTCACTTGTCCATGGGTGGGTTTTTGGTTTCATTGTTGGCCAGGAAATTCAGCTGAGCAAGGAATTCTAGCAGCAGATTCTCTGGTTTGTAGATGTGCCCACAAAACACGCACTAAAGTCTAAGGAGGCTGAGGAGAGCTTTGGGAGAAAGAAAATAATTGAACACAAATAATGGATGCAGTGTGAGTTTTTTTTATTTGTGAAATTTTTGGGTTGGTACCAAGAGCAGAAGGTCTACCATTGGTTACAAGTTACTAAAAGATTGACTTGTCTAATCAAGTTGAGTCAAATAGATTGTGATGGTAAAATAGGGGAGTGTTTGTTTGAAGAAATTCGATACATTAGGGATTTGGGATTTCTTATTTGATCAGCGAGATTTCAAAAATTCAGTTAAGTGGATTGTCATTTTTGGTTAATAGAATTCTCTAAATCCTAGCTTCTAAAATATTATGGTATATGAACATTCGTGAATTTAGCTAGGAGACAACACTTGGGGAATTCAAATACCCCCCCTCCCAAACAAAAAGGGCAGAAGACAATCACATTTACGGTTTAAAACTGGGTCAAAATTGGGCTGTAATTAAGTTGTAACCCCTGATTCGTACACGGCCACTCTATTATAGCTATTACTTTTATAGTGTGTGATTGAAGGACAGCACCTAAAGAGACAGGACCTTCTAATGTGGCTCTGAACTGTGGTCCCATACCCACTAGGTGGACACTGGACAGTAACAATATAATCTCCCTTTGCCAAATATACAGTGTCAGGGTGTAAGGGGTATGTATCAGAAGAAGGGTCACACTGAAATAATATCTCAATTTGAACTAATACATTGGATTGTTCATATGAGTTTATTGTTAATTATGTTCTAAAGACATATTTAGCTTCAATCCTTTATAGTCCTATTTGTTCTTAAACTTGGTGTAGTAACTCTTCGTTTTGGATAAACTGTGATTCATGTATGTATTTTTCACAGAATAAATAAATAAATAAGATAAAGATGGTGGGGGTGGTACAATGCTTGATGAATACAACAAAAGTGTAAGAGAGAATTTGGATTGGCCAAGAAGATAAGACATGAATGCCAATGATCCACATAGACAAAAATAAGTTGGGCTCAGAACACTGGTGGAAATGAAGAAACATGACAAGCTCCTCCTGTCTGCAACATGTGACCATTGTCTCTCTGCCATGTGCAACTCTCTCTCCTTGACTGCAGCTTTTCCCAAGCCCTCGTCTCCACTCTCACGTCCCATGTTCCCAGTAGCATTCAAGGGTCTACCGCAATCATCAAAACACACACATGGGATGACAAGACACAAAACGTTTAGAACAACTGCACCATCTTCCTTTCCATAACTGTGGCACAGACATCTTGCTTGGGTTTTCTTCACGTGGGGTGATGTGAGATGTTGCAATCAACTAACTCCATTTCCTATTGCATCATCAGTATGTAATGGTATTGGTTGGGTAGTGTGTAGGGTACCCCTATTTGTTTCATGTTGGAAAGATTGGATGTGCATACAACTTCTATTTCAATCCAATAATGCAGATGCAATAATAAAGAGACTAGTGTTTCTTCTATGAAAAAATATATATATATATATATATATTAAAGGTCTGTTTGTCTTTCTTAAACAATGATATAGGATTGTTTGGTAAGGGGAATCTTTGATGTGAATAATTTGGGAAACTTCAAGTTTTTGTTTGGTGTTTTCTCCTTGAGTTCTCTATATTTTATGTTGAATGAAAAGAATTTCAAAATGCATTTGAATCTTTTATTTAGTTATTTTTTTAGAAGTTAGTATTAGTGGCTGAGTGGTCAAGACCATGGTTCCTTTTTTTTTTCTTGAGCTAAAGGTCCTGATATCGATCCCCCCTCTTCCTCCTCCTCTCCAAGAACCGAAGATTGAGTCCACTAGTACTATCATCTGGGTGCCACAGGGGCTTTATTCGGCTACTCTTTCGGCCCAGAGGGATTAGTCCAACTCAAAAAGTTGAGAACCCTCTAATAGAAGAAAAAAAAATTTCTTTAAGAAATCTGAAATTCCCAAACTCTTGCACTCACGGGTGACAGGACTGGTACCTTAAGTTTGGGTCAGATTTAGCAAAGTGCCTAAACTCAAATTACAAGAAGAGCAAGGCTCCCCTAAGCTCGAGCTTAGGGAGAAGATTTTGTAAGATCGTACTTGTGGGGCCCACTTTTGGTCCATCTAAATGGACCAAACACATGACCCCCTTAAATTGCACATGTTCACCAACTTTCGGTAAGATCCGAATTTAGTGGACCGTTGGATTGACTATATATCAACCCAAATGGATTGTTGACCATTAAACTCTTTGGCACATATAGAGATGATAAAAATTACGATTGGGGCTGATTTTTTGCAGGGAGGAAGATCCTAGGGAGTCCTTGAAATGTCTCCCCCCATCCCATGTGGGTCCCCAAGTGGGCCCCACCACACATTTGAGCTTACATTATCCTAAGTTTGAGCTTAGGGGAGCCTTGCTCTTACAAGAAAGTATTGTCAATTGGGTCGAGATATATATGAATATGGGTCTTTCATGTCTCATTCCCAACCTAATGATGTCAATGGATTTGGGTCCAGGTTGAAGAAACCAACTATAAGTTGATTTGGACCTATATTTGTTGACATATGTGGATGGACCCATATGTAATCAATCACTTGTGGGTGGGCCCAGCCACAGATAATTACTCCCCTTCACGCGGAAATGTATTATTTCCTGGCCTTGTAGGAAAGGGTTGACAAAATCTCCTAAATTCTCTCACCCCTTATCCCCTTCCCTTACCACCTCTAAATAATTAGGATTGTGAAATAAATCACAATCCAAATCAGTCCTTGATTGGTGGGTTGAAGGGCCTATATAAAGACAGTGAGAGGAAATTTAGAGAAAAGTCATGAAGAGAGAAAATCCTTGTATAAACCTGTTCCATCCTATTCGACATCAGATCTGGACCGTCCATCATCATCTTCCACGTCTCGGGACTCCATTCTAGCTTTTGGATCGTATGGAGTAAGTCTCACAGGCATTGATCTTTTTTTTTTTTTTTGGTCGGTAACGGTAAAATATATTAAAGACTTAAGAAAGGTACAGTAAAGAAGATGAAAATAAAAGACATGCGAAGGTATTAGAGCTAAAAACCCACACAAAATAATAAATTACAAAGGAGCAAGCAAAGCTACCTCTCTTTCTACCCCCAACTTAGCCAAAGCATCCGCCATGCCATTCCCCGACCGATGCACATGATGAAACTCAACATTTAAAGATGATGACCAAGTCTTGATTTCATTGAAAAGAAATTGGAATTTCCATGGATCATTCTCCAAACAAGACATCCAAGAAATCGCATTTGAGGAATCGCTTTCCACCACTATGCTATGAAAATCATTTGAGACACAGATCCTTAGAGCTTCCAATATAGCTAACACTTCCGCTTCATTAGAATCTTTGATGCCTATATACTTTGAGAACATAAACAATACCTCTCCCTTGTAGTTCCTCAAGATGCCACCTATACCTGCAGGTCCTGGTTTTCCTCTTGCCGCACCATCAACATTAAATTTAAGGACATTAGGAGAAGGAGGAGCCCAAGTGACTAAATGTTTCTTCTTAACACATCTGCTTCCCAAACAAGCTTCCCAATTGCTTAAGATATTATCCAAGGTCAAGTGCTCTAACTCTTTTCTTATACTTGCCCATTTAGCTATTTTGAGGATAATCATAAAAACAATATCCTCCATGTCTTTTGCCTTGCCATTGAAGATTCTATTGTTTCTTTCCTTCCAAATGGACCAAAGAATAGAGAAAGGAATCAACCTCCATAGGATTAATCCCACCCCTTTAAAAGGACACAACCTCCAAGCCTCCATCAAATCGCTTAAAGCCCTTGGCAAACACCATGAAATTCCACATTTTTGGAAAAAAGATTGCCAAATGCAAGAGGCAAACTCACAATGCAAGAACAAGTGAGTGATAGATTCTTCTTCCTTATCACATAAGACACAAGTGTCTGAAATGGCTTCAGACATTATCCTTTTTTTCCTTAGATTGTCTACTGTTGAAATCTTTCCTGCAACTGCCAACCAAAGGAAAACCTCAACCCTTGGTGGGGCCAAACCACACCACACTTGAGATAGATGAGAACGACTTCCCAAGACTATGGAAGAAACACCATAGAAAGATCCAACAGAGAAACTCCCCAAAGGACATGGCTTCCAAATGCGAATATCTTCCTCACCCCTGCAAATAAAGACGTTAGCAAGAATGCTTAACAATGACTCATACTCCGAAACCTCAAACTGGCGCAAACCTCTCCTAAAAGACACAAACCATGACACTTTTGAACCAACCCAAAAGTAACAATCTTTGACAGATGACTCTTTATTACATACAACTCTAAACAATCTAGGAAAAAGAGACCAAAACTTCCCTATCCCAACCCAATCATCATACCAAAAACGAACATTCTTTCCCTCCCCAACTCTAAAGCCTACACTCTTATTGAAGACTTCCCCCCTAACATTGGACACCTCCCCGAAACAAGAAATAACTCTCCATAAACTTGACATCTTATACTTAGGGACACATTTAGGGACCCACCCCCACTCATCCTCACCATACTTGGAAATAATAATCTTTTTTCAAAAAGAATATTTTTCTACTCCAAACCTCCACCACCACTTAGCTAGCAAAGCTCAATTTTTAAGCTCCAGATCCCCAATGCCTAAACCTCCACAAGATTTAGGTTTGACCACTTCGCTCCATTTCATGAGATGAATCTTCTTTTTATCGCCTTTACCTTCCCAAAGAAAGTTTCTTCTTACACGATCCAATCTATTTCTCACTGATGCTGGCATTTTGAATAACGACATGTAATAAACTGGGATATTTGACAAGGAAGCTTTGATGAGAGTTATCCTTCCCCCTAAAGATAAGTAGCACATTTTCCACCTACTTAACTTCTTTTCAACTTTTTGTATAACAGGTTCCCATATTGTTTTCGATCTTGGATTAGCCCCAATAGGTAACCCAAGATAATGGATCGGCAAATGACCGACCTTGCAGTGAAGTTTGACAGCTAAAGGCCTTAAGACCTCTTCAGAACAATTCACCCCCACTAAAATGCTTTTATGAAGATTAACTTTCAAACCCGAGGCCAACTCAAAACATCTCAAAATTCTTTTAATTGACACAATCTCATCCCAATTAGAAGAGCTGAAAAGAATAGTATCATCTACAAACTGTAGATGAGTAACGGCTTCCCCGTCTCTCCCCACTTTAAAACCCCCAATTATCTCAATGTCTTTGGCTTTCAATAAGAGAGCACTCAAAGCTTCAACAACCATCGTAAACAGAAAAGGTGATAATGGGTCTCCTTGTCTTAGGCCTCTCGAAGCTTTAAACAAACGAGAAGGCGAGCCATTAACTAAGACTGAGAAGGAACAAGAAGAAATACACTCATTTATCCATCCCCTCCATTTCTCTCCGAACCCAAATCTGCCCATCATATAGTCCAAGAACTTCCAATTTACATGATCATAGGCCTTTTCGAAATCAACCTTAAAGATAACACCTTCCTCATGTGACCGCTTCCTTGAATCAATAAGCTCGTTTGCAATAAGGATACCATCAAGAATTTGCCTTTCTTTAACAAAAGCCCCCTGCATAGAACTTATTATTAGAGGAAGAACCACTTTCAATCTATTAGCTAGAACCTTTGCCAAAAGCTTATAGACACAACCCACCAAACTAATGGGCCTAAAGTCCTTTAAATCACTTGGATTTGGAACTTTTGGGATTAATGTTAAGAAAGTGGCATTAATCTCTTTGTGAAGACGACCTCTTCTATGAAATTCTGAAAGCATGTTATAAAATCCTTACGAAGAAAACTCCAACCAGCTTTGATGAAAGCAAAATTAAAACCATCCGGGCCAGGTGCTTTATCTCCTGCACAATCATTCACAGCTTTTGTAATTTCTTCCTCTTCAAATTCCCTTTCCAACCACTGCTTCATGTCCAAAGATAAAGAAGGAAAATGGAGACTTTCCAAAGTGGGCCTATAAAAATCTTCCTCGAAGTAAAGAGATTCAAAAAACTCAACAATCCCCTCTTTCACTTCCTCCGGGCTATGGACGTCCCTTTCTCCTCTCCTAATCTTGCCAATATAGTTGATTCTTTTACGAGCATTTGCCATCCTGTGAAAGAATTTTGTATTTCTGTCACCCTCCTTAAGCCACAAAACTCTAGATTTTTGCCTCCAGTTAATTTCCTCCATACGATTAACCTCCCATAACTTTCTAACAGCTTCTCCTCTTGCCCTTTTCTCGATGTCAATCAAAGGATGAATTTCTTCTATTTTGTCCTAAGCCTCCAACTCTTCAGTAATAGCATTTCTATTGGAATCTAATTTACCAAAAACCTCTCTATTCCACTCCTTTATCTTTACTTTAAGCATCTGGAGTTTTTTAGAGAGCTTGAAGCCTGCAAATCCATGAACTGTCAACTGAGGCCACCATTCTGACACTTTTGCCATAAAGTCCTTGTGCATGAGCCAACAATTTAGAAACCTAAAAGGTATAGGACCCCAATTAAGTTTATTTGTGAACAACTTGATTGGGCAATTATCTGATATTTGTCTAGGGAGAGCTAGTTGAATAGAGTTACCAAAATGCTCGTCCCATTCCTTCGAGATTAGGAAACGATCTATCCTGCTCATAGCTAAACTCTCTTGATTGTTAGACCAAGTATATTTTCTACCAACCAAAGGCAAGTCGATCAATTCATTGTTGTTGATGAAGTCCTCAAATCTCTCCATAGTAGCATTCGAACTTCGACCTCCTTTCTTCTCATATGGAAATCTAACCATATTAAAATCACCCCCTATACACCACGGCACTGACCATAAACTCTTTGAATCTGAAATAGTCTTCAGAAAATCACTTCTTTCTGAATCATCATTAGGCCCATAATTATTACTCACTGCCAGAATCAAACCATCAGCAACACATTTCAATTTTACAGCTAATGATCTCTGAGACTTTGAAACATCTTCTAATTCAAACATATCCGCATCCCACACTGATATCAATCCCCCTGCCGCGCCTTCAGACTGCACCCATTCCCAACTGCAATTCTTAGGTCCCGAAATATCCCGGATGACTGTGTCAATATTCTTCGAGATTTTAGATTCTTGAAGAAGCAGAATATCAACTTTATGCTTTCTAATCAGCTTTCTCACAGCATTTCTCTTTTCAGGCCTCCCCAGTCCCCTGATGTTCCAACTTACAATGATCATAAGAAAAAATATACAAAATCCCCGCTGAGACGAACCCATTAGTTTCCTGTTCCCGAAAGATCCGGACCATTCTTCCTGCGTCTTCTCTTTATCTTTTTAACTTCATTTATCTCTTCTTTTTCCTCAAGCAACATCACTCTTCTAGCTATTTCAGCCTCATGATCTCCAAATGACATCCCCAAAAGCTTCCCCACTTCAATCGTTTTTCTGCCTTCCTCTTCCTTCTCCTTGAAGTGCCTCCCTTGACTTTCCACTTGCACATGCTGAGATTCCAAAAGTTCTGCCCCCTGCAGCTCTATGTTCTTTTTAGCTTCTGGTCTCATTTTTTTCTCTTCTGGGATTATAAATGATTCAAAAGGATGATTCTGGCTAGGATCACAACTGCTATCTCTCACATCTGATTTACTATCCAACCGAACTTGACATGACGTTTTACTCGAGGATCTCACTGCTGATCTCCTGCTAGCTGATGCAACTATTTTTCTTCTAAAATCTGCACTTGTAATGCTTTTGCAATTTCTTCCCCACATCTTTCTCATTTTCAAAGATAAAAGAGGGAAAGAACAAGATTTTTTTCTTGGCACCCTTCTATTTTGAGGCCCATCATCATCATGCAAAAAATCTTGATTGTTAAACATAAAGAAGAATTAAGATTTTCATCAGCCATACCTGTAGAGAACTGCGCATGAGAATGCAAGGAATTAGGAATCACTAGGGATGGTCCCACCACTTGATTAGAAATTGGGCGAGCTGCTCGGAATTTGAACCCAGGCGGGCCACTGGAAGACTTGCCAACAATTGACCCAGAGAAAGGCGACTCCATGTTCTCCTTCGACTTGCCTAAAAGGGACCCACCAGTGCAATGAGCTAGAGAGTCTTTAATACAGGGTTCCAAATCTTTATTGCTTGATTGGTCTTCTAGCAATTCCACATGGCGTTGGCTCTTAGAAGTTGTGAGGTGTTCATTTTTATCTTCTCTTCTCAAAAGTCTCTCAGCACAGGTGGCTAATAGAAATGCTATTTCTGTGAGGTCCCCCACATGGCAACGGTTGGTTTTACTAGCTGTCTCATCTGAACTGGGCCTTATGTCCATACCAGCCATCTCAAATTTCTTCTTCTTTTCTGCCTTCTTTTTAAAAGTAGTGTCAGATCTCCTTTCTACCTCATTGGTAAATGCAACATCGGTCCCTGTGACTTCTTTTAATTTATGTGCTGTCCTAGCCATCTTGTCAGGAAGAGAAGTTTCAAACAGTGAGCCTTCACGCTCACCACAATACTCCTCTAGCCCAAAAGTCTCATTCCCTTTCTGAGCACCATTGGAAATTTTCATATCCTGCATAATCTCTTTTCCCAAACAGTGAAAAGAAGTGGGCTCTGTAGCTAGGGAAGGACCCTTTACCCTAGGGTGGCTGCTTTCCCTCTCTTCCACGCCTCTGATGTCAACTCTTGTACTGTTTGCACCAGCCACTTGTACGACCGCCTTCGCTCCAACGACGGGAAGCCTCCGAGCACCTCCGGCAACAGGGGAATTGTGGAAGTTCATTTCCATCCCACCCTCCCCCATCGAACTGCTTTGCCGATCCTCACAAACCAAAATAGTGTAATGGTTCCCAAAGATATTCAGTTCCACTTCTTCATAAACTGAGATAGGGCTCTTAACCTGCAAACAAACACGGCCATACTCTAGAGAAGACCTCTCAATGGTCTCCTTGGCTACTTGGATCACTTCACCTATTTTCCTCCCAATGCTCATGAAGGTGCTTTCATCCCAAGCATGGAGGGGAACAAAGGCGGACCCAACTTGTCATGACCTGGGGCGACCGCCCCAGGTCCAATTTCAAAATCCCCTTGAAATGGTATTGGGCCTTGGCCCATGCCCCATATCGCTAAGATCCTTGCCCCATATGAAATCTGTAGAACGAAAAGAAAAAAAAAAACCCTCAGCAATCACTTCCTCTTCCGACCTTCCCTCTTCCGCTCTTCCTTCGACGACCTCGACCTGAATGACTGAATCCATCTCCCTTCGACTGCGAGTGCACGCAACAAGGATGGATCTTTGAGCTTCAGCCTTCAAGTTCAGGTAACTCTCTCTCCCTCTCTCTGTCGGACATCCATTTACATTTTAATGGCTTCTATGTTGCCTATCTCTCCCTCTCCCCCATTTTCTTTGATTTCATTCATTATTTTAGGCATTGTACAAAGAAGTTAGGGTTGTTTTATTTATTTATTTTTGTTTGATGGTTAGGGTTGTTTTGATTTAGGGCTTTTTATTTATGATATTCATTGTTACATTACTTGATTTTGGATTTTTTTTCTGAATCTTGTGTTCTTGTTTGATTTATAAATAAGTGAGATTTGTGGGTTGTTGATTGTTGATTGGCCCGTGATTCTTAGTTTTAAATAATGTTGTGTGTTGTTTGGTTTAGAAATATTCAGATGTCCCTTGTTCATGTTCAGAGAGGGCTGATATTACCCCCAAAATAAAGTATGGTTTCTTTGCATCTACACCCATTATAACAAGCTCCCCACTCCTTGGAGCTCTCTGTTTCATGAAGATGAAGACGATGTATTAGTACATGAAATTTCTTCACTGTCAAGTATATAAAGTGGGTTTTTTCTTAATTTGTATGCATTAAAGGGGAAGAGCATCTGAGCAACCTTTGGATGGCTAGTAAAAGGTCGATCCCAATTCCCAACTGAGAGGCCCAATGATAATACTGACTTTCTCAATTCTCACTAAAGATGGTCTCAGAAAAAAAATCACTTGTCAATTTTCATTGCCAACATTCAACAACTTTTGTCCCCTTTCCCTTATAGCATTTTGTATCTTTTGTTGATGTAGTTTTCATATGGGTGTGGGTATATTGCCCTTATACCTTCTCTCGGAAGTCGGAAGTTACTATTACTGAACAAAAAAATATTGAACAACTTTTTGTACATTTTCCCTCAATAATACAGTATGCACATTAATTTATAACAGATGCACACAACTATAGTGTTGGTAAGGCATTTTCATACATAGAGTGAAGACCCAAGGCTCATTTGCTGTAATTTTTCCCCTCTGTCTCAATTGATCTAGACCAAAGCTAAGCATTGGTAACTGTCACATTCTATTACTTCCATAGTTGTTAGTATTTACACCTTCTTTGGTTGTTACTTTGCTGTACCAAGTATCTGAGGTATGAAAAAAAATTCTTATTTTTTCCTTCTTTCTTCTGGAAAATCAAGGGTTCTATGCTTGGCTCTGAAAGTCAGCAATCTAAGTGTGTTATTATGTTGCAGCCTTGAACTCATTCAATAGATGACTTGGTTCTGTCATAGTTTGTTGCCTCTTGAATTGGATCTTCATTTCCTCGTCATTTTTTTTCCACCCTTTTTTGTTTTGCATGTGCACTACAGATTATTAGTAAAGCTAGAAATTTAAGGGATTTTGCATCCAGTTTATTTATTATTGTGGCAGTTTGCTTGTCAAATTGTGTGCTAATTTTTTGAAGCTTCGCGATTTGGGTATTGTGGCTTAAAAGCTTATTTACAAATCAGGTGTTAGTAGTAGGATTCCTTATAAAAAGAAAATTTTTAAAATCATGTCTTTAACCTATGTTATAAATGGTGATTATTGGTGGTTGGCGAGGATTTTGATGTAATTGACCTTATCTTTGAATCAGATATGGAAAAATATTACAAAAAACAATCAACTACCAATCCACCGTCTCCGACTCCAAAGCATGATAAGAATGATGAAATGCCATCATCCTCGAAGAAAGGGCGTGTAGAGGTTAACTTGACTGATCTTCCCGCAGATCCTGGGTTACGGAATCCAATCTCAAGCTATCATCCTATGGATAGGGACCAAGTCCGAAGAGCATATCTACAAAAGGGCCCTTGTCAGCCTCGTGACCATAAGTTTCCTTATACGGGGTGTGGACAAGATAAGAGGCGATTTAATCCTTTTTGGTTTAAGGATTATGGCAGTTGGTTGGAGTACAGTATAGAAAAAGATGCTGCATTTTGCATGTGTTGTTATCTTTTTGGGGAGGAAACGCGTTATAATGCTTTTATAACTCAAGGATTTAAAAGTTGGAGGAAAAAAGAAAGAATTGAAAATCACGTGGGAGGCCCGAATAGTGTTCATAATCAAGCATATGAGAAGTGTCAGAACTTATTAAATCAAGAGCAACACATTGAGACGATTATTGTCAAGCAATCAAGTCAAGCTCGAACAAATTATCGAATCCGTTTGAAGGCAACACTTACTTCTGTTCGATTTCTTCTACGCCAAGGATTGTCTTTTCGTGGTCATGATGAATCTGAAGATTCAAACAATATGGGTAATTTCCTTGAGCTTTTGCAAGTACTTGCCAATCAGAATGAAGCTATTAAAAAAGTCGTATTGGGAAATGCTCCTGAGAATCTAAAATTGACCTCCCCTAAGATTCAAAAAGACATTGTGAATGCGGCCGCCATAGAAACCACTCAATCTATCATTTCCGAGCTTGGAGATGCACCATTTTCTCTTTTGGTGGATGAATCTCGGGATATCTCTATCAAAGAGCAAATGGCAGTTGTTATACGCTATGTGGATAAGCGGGGATATGTGATTGAGCGGTTTTTAGCCATAGAACATGTTGCAGACACTAAAGCTCAATCACTTAAGCTGGCCATCGAAGCGATATTTTCCAGGCATGGATTGAGCATGTCAAGTTTGCGTGGGCAAGGTTATGATGGGGCTGCTAATATGAAGGGTGAGCTTAATGGACTGCAAAGGCTCATTCAGAATGAGAATCCCACCGTATTCTATGTTCATTGTTTTGCACATCAGCTTCAGTTGACACTCGTTGCTGTTGCAAGAGATAACAATTTCATCGATGCTTTCTTCGAGTCGGTTTCTATGGTGTTGAATGTCGTTGGAGGCTCTTGCAAGCGTCACGACATGCTCCAAAATATACAAGCTGCTAAAGTCATTGATGCTCTTGATTCAGGCGAACTTGAAAGTGGACGGGGTTTGAATCAAAAGACTAGCCTCAAGAGGCCGGGAGATACACGTTGGGGCTCGCATCATGATACATTGATTAACTTGCTACTCATGTTCTCCTCAGTGGTTGATGTGCTTGAAATTATCTCAGATGATAATACGAGTGAACACAAGGGCTCTGCCACTAACTTATTGAGTGTGTTAGATGATTTTGATTTTGCATTTAAATTGCATTTGATGAGAGATATATTGGGGATCACCAATGAATTATCAAAGTTATTGCAGCGAAAAGATCAAAATATTATCACTGCCATGGAACTAGTGAGAGTGTCAAAGCAACGACTGCAAATGATGAGAGACGATGGGTGGGATTCTCTCCTATTTGAAGTCCATTCATTTTGTGATAAATATGAAATCATCATTCTCAATATGAATGATATGTTTGTTGGACGAAAGCGATCATGACGTAAAGCTGAATTGACAAATCTCCATCATTTTCGAGTCGACATATTCTATGCTACTATTGATTTGCAACTTCAAGAGCTCAACCGCCGCTTTAATGTGGTGAACACCGAGTTGCTTCTTTGTGTGGCATGCTTGGATCCAAGTGATTCATTCTCTGATTTCGATAAGGAAAAATTGATCCGGCTCTCTCAATTATATCCAAATGATTTTTCGTACTTAGATCGGGTGAGACTTGATAGTCAGCTTTCGACTTATATCATTGATATGCGCACCAATAGTAAGTTTTTTGGAGTGAAAGGAATTAGCGGCCTTGCTCAGAAGATGGTTGAAACAAAAAGGGACATTGCATATCCTTTAATATATTTGCTCTTGAAATTAGCACTGACCCTACCAGTTGCCACTGCTACTGTTGAGAGGGTATTTTCTGCTATGAAAATCGTTAAGAATCGACTGCGCAATCGAATGGAAGATGAGTGGATGAATGATTGTTTGCTTGTGTATATCGAAAAGGACATATTCAATAGCATTGATGATGAGACGATCATGCAACGCTTTCAAAACATGAAGAGTCGTAGAGGGCAATTGTAAAAAAAACTTTATTTTGGGGTTGAGATGACTTTTGATGAGAGAAGTGTATGTTAGTTGATGTCCAATCATTAATATATACTTCTTTCTTCGGGTTGATCCCGAATTTTTTGGGTTTGCCCTCATTTTTTGGGAGGCTTTTTTGTTTTCAGTATACTTCTCTTATACTGTAAATTTTGGAGAAATGAATAGTCTTCATTTCAAATAAGAAATATATTAAGTTGATATAGTTAAATATTTTGCGTCTATTTACATGGAATACATTCTTTCTTTCATTATTCTTGATGTGAAAAAATTCTAGCAAAAGTTTAGCCCCATCTAAATGAAAATCCTGGGTCCGCCTCTGGAGGGGAACCCCGTAACATTTAACCCATAAGGTTCTTGTAGAATGGAAGATCCCAGGCTTCCATCTCTCAAGAGAGAGAAAAAGCACTGACAACTCCAACTCTGAACTCTCCAACTTTGGCAAAGCTTCCTCCAAATTACTAAAAGATAGCAGAACCATCTCCCCACCAAGTCGAGCTACTTTTACATTCTTAAGACCTCCGGCTTCACACAGGCCTTGAATGTTAGGAATGGTCCCTTTGCATTTGAGCTTTGCAACCAAACTATTGGACAACCAACTTGAGTTAGCACAAATGGTTTCTTTACTAACTTCAATCAACCCATCTCCCTTCTTCTCTGACCTCCTTGTTACAGCTGCGAAGGAAAGATCCTTTCTAACCATGGTGGTAGTTTGACCAGGAGGGGGCTTGGAGATCACATCTGCCTTGGAGCCCTTCACATTGAGAGGGCCATCCAGCTGCGGGCCATCCAGCTGCTCTTGCTTTGAATTCCAATACTTCTCTGCATAAATCCGTCTTTGCTTCCATCCAAATGTAGCGAGCTTTACTACCAATTTCTGTCCATGGAGACTGCTTCCATTCATCACATCAATGGCTTTCTTAGCAATGAACCTATTTCTGAATCGAACAAAACCAAAGCATTTATGCGTACCCCTTCTACTGGAAGCCGGAATAAATGCGTCAACCACCTTCCCAAACCTAGAGAAGGCCCACGTTAACCATTTTGCTTGAGTAACTGCCGGCATATTATCAACAAAAACGGTGATCAATTCTTCCCATTTAACTCTCTTGTCTTTTTTCCAAGTCCATTCACAGGCATTGATCTCTTCGTAGACTACTTCATTTCTTGACCAATGAGTGTGTTTGTGTAGGCAGAGGAGTGGCCAATTTGTTGTGCTATTCTGGATATATCTCGGTGGAGTCTAGAGCTTTTTGTCAGGATTGACTTTTCTAATATCTCTAGAGATTATAAGGGGGTAGCCAATTATTTAGCTAAATTAGATTTTGATTTTGGTAATGTCGTTTTTTTTTTTTTTTAAAAAATGTATTTCAATTTTCCTCATACTTAATTTTCAATCATTTGATGCGGACTAATCTTCACTGGTAGAAAAATATTTTTTCCTTTATTTTTTGCAAACTTGTGGAAAAGCTTTTTTTTTATGGTGGGTAGGAAAGGTGGAGCATTAAACGGAAAAGCAAACGTATTCGTTCAAGCTAGTCCATGCCAGAGAATATTAGGATAGATTAGTCAATTGGATCTCCTATTTATCATCCAACTGTCATGGGACTGATCGTTAGGTTTCTCTCAATGTGTCACGCATGAGCTCACTTGTTATCTCCCTATGGGTCTCTGCCTGCTTGGTTTGGTAACAAAGGAAAGAAAAAAAAAAAAAAAGACTTAGTCCATATGACCAAAGAGCACCATATGTAAGAAATTTAGAGATTACATCTTACCAAAGTCTATGCTAATTTCAATTCCATTGGCTATTTATAAGAATATAACGACTCAAAATAGTGAACCTATGTAAAACTAGTAAACTTAAATCACAACTCTATCAGTATACCAAATCACATAATAATAGTTAACATAATCCTAATACGTACACTAATCTAAAATGAACTTATCCATTTCATATCCAACCTTGTTTACAATATTTCCTATGAATAACCATCCAATATGAGTTATCCGTGGTCAGACAGATGACTACAATGGCTGGCGTCCAAATTCAATAAAAGGCCAGGACTGGACATGTTCAGCTGAGCTATTGAGTTTAAGGTTGGGCTCGCCCATGGGCCTAAAAGTCAGGGATGGGCCCAAGGCATTATGGGAAATACTTGTCGCACTTGAATGAATTTGTTGGGTTTGGCTGCATCGAGCCCATTCAACTGTGGACAAAAACCTCCAGCCTGGGCTCGGTCAAGGGCCTCTTTGTGTCACCTGGTGATTTGGATGCTACATACACAGTATGAAATTAATGGCCACGATGAAATAATCCTGGCTGTCCACATAACTGACTTTAATCAGATGGCTAGTAATATCTTTAATATTAATTTTGATAGACCCATATGGCCATATCCAGATATGCATGTAATTCCATTTGCCTCAGTTGACTACAAACCAACAGCCGTGCAGGTAGAGATGGCACTGGGTCAAGCTGGGTTGGGTTCACCTTCAATGGTAATGGGCACGTGTTCCAACTGAACCCATGGGTGCAACTTGGGCTGGGCCTAGAATTGAACAGTTCAACCCAGCCTATGAGCTAACTTGAGCCCTAACTCAAATATCTTAGCCCATGTTTTCATTTGTTTGGCAAGAATTGTTTTGGTGCTAAACCTACCTTTATTTGATCCAATTTGTCCTAACTAGTATTACTAATTATCATCCTTCTAGTGTATCAATTTTGATTGGTGATGTTACGCTTGGTGATTACTTACTACTCGTACGCATTAGAGGGCACAATTTGAGAATTTGAGGCCTGAGTATTTGCCTAAGCATGAACAACCCCGGCCCAAATTGAGTTGTTGTTTGGAATGGGACATTGGGGCTTGGGGCTTAGTGCAGCCCAAGTGGTTGCACTTGCAGCCCATTAAACTCGACCTGTCTATTAATTAGGTTGGATGGAAATGTCCTCCAGAACTCTGAAATCCCTGGTTAGCTCCTCTTGCTTGGGTTGGCAGATCAAACTAAGTTGGGTGGATTCAGCCGGGTCCGCTGGACTGAAGCATATCCAGGTCTAGCCTGGTTTTAGAAACATGGGTGTAAGTTACGAGTCCAAGCCACTAGGGATGTAAATGGGCTTCCGATTTTCTGATTACACGGAGGTTCGGACCCATAAAAAATCAGGTCCGAGACCTAATTTAGGTCCTGATAAGTAAAAGGGTCCAGTTCCAGTTCCTTTTTTGGACCCGGGGCCGGTTTCGGATTCACATTGATTCCCGCCAGTGCACCCACAACCCGACCCATAAGATAATATAAATACTTATATGTTTTTCAATAACCCCTCCAATCTTCCATTTTCCATTCGTTAGGATTTATTCCCAAACCTACCACTTCGTCTCCTAGGGCCTGTTTGGATAAATGAGGAGTGGAGTGAAATGAAGTGGATTTCACATGTGGAGTGGAGTGAAGAGAAGTAGGTTGAATTAAAGTAGAGTACTTCACTTCACTCCATTTGGATGCTTATTTTGAAGTTAAGCTTTGGAGTATAATTCACTTTTACTCAAGGAAATAGAAGTATTTAGAGTTGAAGTGAAATGGAGTACATGTGGCTTACAACATTACTTCATCTATTGGGCCAAACTCATCAAACGGGGTAAAGTTGAAAATTTTAGACTGTTAGGGCCCATTTAACTTCACGCTACTACTCTATTTTTTGCCTATCCAAACAGGCCCCTAAAGGTCTGTTTGTTTGCAATAGAGTAAAGTAAAGGGGGGTTGAAATATATCTCAACAGTTGGATTATTTACCTCATAATGTGTTTGTTTGCATTAGCCCAGAAAGTAAAGTAAATAGGTCTACCTAGTTGGCAATTACTCTAACTCTACTTTCTCTCTCTCACAATTACTCGAAGATACCATAATAAAGTAGGGTAGAGTAAATCATTTTCCATTCTCTTTATCCAATCAAATACAAATTTTAAATCCTTTTATGTTACAACCAACCGTCCGTCCCCCCCCCCCCCCCCCCCCCCCCCCTCATCGATTAATTTATTTCAACTCACTCACTTCAGCCCTTATTTTTCTTCTTTTAGGATACTAAGCTCTATAAACAATATAGCAGGTCTTCAAAGAAGTGTGGTTTTTTATCTTTACCTCTTGAAAGATTTTGTTTTTCCTTGTTTTCAAGAAATAGGAGGGAAGTGGGTTTTGTAGTCTCAAGGCCTTTACTACTTAATTTTGATGGTTTTCTAAACTGAAATTTCAGCAGAAGCATTTCAAGATCCATTTCTCAGAGTTTAGCTAGAGGGTATTTCTTATTGGTTTTCAACTTCTTTCTACTATTCTAGTCAAACCCAAAAGAGGTTTTCATATTCAAGGTTCTCAAAATCAAAAGAGTATGTTTTTTTAGAGATTTCAATCGGGGTTCTGCTTATTTGCTTGCAATTAAGCTGACAAATGGGTCTGTAATTGCATTTCTTCAGACTATATGCGGAACCAGACCCGGACCCAGACCCAGACCCGCCCCACAGACGGTTCCAGTTTTGGAGCCAGTTTCCTAATTCCAAACCAGGTCCGGGTCTGGGCCCACCTCCTCAATAACGGTTCCGAGTCGAGGTCTACTATGGACCCACACCGAAACTGATCCATTTACAACCCAACAAAGCCACCATGCCCCAATCATGCTGGGCCCAAGCCTGCCCGTTTGGTCAACTGAGCGGGGCAGCGCCACGCAAGGCATTCAGTCACTAAACTATGAGCAACTTGGGCTGGGCCTAGAATTGAACTTCAAGCCCAGCCTATGAGCTCACTTGAGCCCTAAATCAAATATCTTAGCCCATGTTTTCATTTGCTTGGCAATAATTGTTAGGTGCTCAACCTACCTTTACTTTATTTGATCCAATTGGTCCTAACTTACACTACTAATTATCATCCTACTACTGTATCGATTTTGATTGGTGATTACTTAATACTTGTCCGCATTAGAGGGCTCAATTTGAGAATTTGAGGCCTGAGGCCTGAGTATTTGCCTAAGCATGAACAACCCCGGCCCAAATTTATTGCAGCCCAAGTGGTTGCACTTGCATCCCATTTGAACTCGACTTGTCTATTAATTAGGCTGGATGGAATTGTCCTCCAGAACTCTGAAATCTCTGGTTAGGTCCTCCTGCTTGGGTTGGGGGATGGATTCAGCCGGGTCCGATGGTCTGAGGCATATCCAGCTCTGGCCTGATTTTAGAAACACAATTGTGTGTTACTAGCCCAAGCCACCATGCCTCAACAATGCTGGGCCCAAGCCTGCCCGTTTAGTCAACTGAGCGGGGCAGCGCCACGCAAGGCTTTCAGTCACTAAACTACGAGTATATTTATTTGGCCCAGCCTCGCCAGGCTTCAGGCTTTCTATCACTTAATCCAAGTCGGGCTTAAAAATTAAAGTGCCCAAATTTTAAATAAAGATTTGGCTCGAGTACTAAAACTCAAGGCCCAAACCCATCCGAAAATGATCGGCCCCCGACTCGGGCCCGACAAGAACCCCTAGTTTGGAGCGGATTGGAAAACCCGACCTGTATGTTTGCTAATCAATCCAAACCCGACCCGCATACTCTAGGGTTTGGATTTGGAAATGAGCCCTGCTACATGGACTAACCCATGGACCGATCCATGGACTAACTCCATAGTTTTGGGGGGAAAATCACATCACATCATGTGATTTTCCCCCCAAAACTATGGGGTTTGTCCATGGACCTGATGGTGTCGGACTCGGATCCTCCAAAACGGGTCTACAATCCGCATCCGTTTGTCCGTTTGCTTGCCCTAAGCAGCTCCAAAAACACTCCTCAGTTGTTCTTCTTCTTCTTCTTCTTCTTCTTCTTCAGCAGCAGCGATATTTGGGGAAAATGCAAGAACCCTCAGATATTCAGAATCTTCCAATCGACATCGCATTCTCGCGTCTCGGAGGTATTTGATTCTCTCTTTGTAATCTCTTATCGAGACCAATTCTCTAGCTATGTCGTCTTTGATTTTGATCCTATAGAAAGTTTCAATCTTTCCTTTTAATTTGGTTTCTGTAATTGTTGTGTTGAAATTCTCGGATGGTAGAATGGCTTGTGGATCGGAAGAAGATCCCATCAGATTGGCGAAAGCGTCTGAATTCAATTAGAGTACGGATCTCTTCGGCTTTCTCGTCTCTGCCTAAGAACATGGATCCTTTCTTCCAAACCCTAGATCCTGATGGTATGCTAAAAGAACTCATTTTACATACTTACTTGCTTGTATAATTAATAAGGCGAAGTGATTCCAGCCAATCCACTGATAGCTCAGTTGGTGAGGCACTTCCCTTCCACTGAAACGACTAGGGATCAATCCCTAGCTGTAGTGGTGATGGTGAGGGACTTGGGTGAGTGTTGGTGTCTGACTAGTTACCTTAGCAGTATAAATAATAATAATAAAAAAAGCGAAGCGATTCGAGATTTAACAAACCACGACAAGAAACAAAGCACCCTCCAATTCATTTGCCTTTGGTTGACATGGGAACAAATTCTTTGTTTAGATGTAAAGAAAAAAAAACTAGAGAGATAAAGAAGATCACTCAATCAAGCATTTGCACAAAACAAGAATAACAAAATTTATGTGATTCGGCAATGTGTCTATGCCCATGATGTGAGAGGACCGCCCGGTTTGATTTTTATTGATAATTGATTGAACAAGGCAATTTTATTGTCGCATGTGCAATAAAATTTGTAAGAGAGCTGGTGTAAAATTGTCACAATCCAAACATAAATTCCGAGAGAAACATAATTCACAAAGCGGATCCCAAGAGTTGAGCTGAGATAAGGCTTTGATGATGATATATTAAAAGAGTCAGCAAAAATAAAATTATAATTAAATAATTAGTAATAAATGAATAAATATATTCAGGGAAAAAATAATTAATATAAATATTATCAGTTTATTGTCGCTTGCCCCTCTACAAGAAAATCTTGGCTCTACTACTGTCACAGAGTCCTAAGTCCTTTGATGGTCTATGATGACTTTTTAGTGTCTAAAATTGTAATCATAAGGTGTGTTGCATATTGACATACCAATAAAGGAAAATTTTGCAAATGAGAGTATTGGAGAAAAATCTATTGGTGTCTGCAATAAAAAGGAAAATGAAGGATTCGTGTCTATGATGGTTTGGCTATATGCTTAGATGACTTGAAACCAAGTAATCAAATGAAGTAGTTAGAAGTGACATGTTAGATTGTAAAGAGGGAGAGATCTTATGACAATTAGGATATGTAAGGTGCATGTTGCTACTCTTATGCCCCCATATGCATGCGAGATTGGTATGTTCTTATGTGCGGAACAAAGGGCCTTTTATTCTGCTACGTGGTTGGAGTGGTAGAAAAGGGAACCGTATTCTACTGGGTATTATTTCTCCACTTTCCTTGCCTCAAATCAAGAGGAGGGCCATTTCTTTTGTGTTCTCGAAAATAGGTGATTTTTGTTTCGGCGATTGGCATCCATCCACGTCATATAAGTTGGGACATCTGAATGTAACCTTAGTTGTGCATTTGATAGGATTTACTTTGTTCATTGGTTGTGTCCAGTTGGTCAAATACTTGGGTTTTGGGTTTTGGGTTTTGTGATTTGACTCAGATTTGTGCACGGTTACTAGGAAACCTCTCCTGGAACAAGTTGTTCTCTCAAGTCTCAAGAACATAATGAAAACTGAATTTCAGTCCATAATATGTGAATTGATCATACTTTTATTATTTCAATATATTGCAAGTCTCATATTTGTATTTGTTTTTATTTGTTATTTCATAATTTTTTATGCCTTCTACTGTTTTCAGCAATTGGGTACACAGAAGCAAAACAAATATATGAAATTCTTCTGAGATCGACCTCTGAAAGTCGGAATTTTTTCGGTCGGCTCTCAGGCTCTGCTGTAAGAACTGTGAAGTGTGAAGACACGTCTTATCCTTTACCCCTCTTCAAGCTTTTATATGCTTCCTTATGCTTTCCACCTTTTTCTTTAATTGTTGATCATATGTTTCTTTGGTATTTTGGCAGGGTGAGTGGGAGTCCATTGTTAAAGCCTTTGAGAAGGATTACATTTATCTTGGTGAGGCTGCTCAGATAATGGTTCAAAATGTTAACTATGAAATGTAAGCCAGTCCTTGCAGAAAAATACATTACTTTGTTTAAGACAAGATGATGTAAAATATGTAATGTAACTAATTTTTTTTATTTTTCATGTTGAAAAAAAAAACTTTGAAGTCCTTATCAGAAAAAGCAGGTGCAGAAGATTCAGCAACAACTAACAGAATTGGATCGTAGAGAGGCTGATATTAAGAGAAATGCAGCTTTATCAGCAGCTAAATATGCAGAATCTTGTCAAGAGCTTGGGTTGCAGGTTGTTTGTTGCTTTCAATCTGGGGTTTTATTGGGATACTTGGCTTTTGAAAAATTTAATCAGCATTTCTGTGAAGCTGCTTAAAATTAATGCAACTATTTTCAATCTTGGTAATATACTTCCATAGGGGAAAAATGTGAGATTGGAACTTCTGGAGACAGCAAAATCTCTTCCAACCACATTCAGCAAGATTTTGGAACTCTTAAATGGCGAATCTGCATCACAGGCAATGAAGTATTATGCAGACTTTGCTAGAGATGCTCATACTGACAAAGAGGTAGGGCTAATAATAGACATATTTTGAATGATACATCTTTATTAGAACCCTGTGCTGGTAGTGGCGTTTACAGTTACAATTTTTGTTACTTTGGTATGGAAACATATGTTGCCACTAGATCATCATCATCAAAGCCTTGTCCCAACTCCCAACCATGTTGGGGTTGGCTACATGAGTTTTGTTTCTTTATTCCGACCTATCCTGAGCCAAATCCTGGATAGGTTGCACTTCTTCATATTTGTCCTTACTACTTCCATCCATGTTCTCATCGACCTACCCCTTCTCCTTGGTGAGCTATCAACATGAATAGAAAAATCTTTCCTCAATGGTGCTGTTGCTGGCTCACATTCGACATGTCCAAACAATCTCAAATTAGTTTCTCTTAATTCATCATTTATTGATGCTAGTTGCTACCCCTAAATACTCCACAAAGCGCTCATTTATGATTTCATTTTTCATTGTTTTACCACACATTTATCCCAACATTCTAATCTTTGTTGCACTCATTTTGTGCATGGATTACTTCTTGATTGAACATGTTGCCCCTGGATATGGATATTGAATGAAACACTGACCTCAGGAAGCATTATCCTCTGAAAAGTCTACTCAGAACTAATGTTTTAATAGAAGGAATAATTATCTAGAAATTACTGCACCATATGGTTATGTCATCCATCAAACACTCTAAGATTACCTAGACAACTAATTGCCAGCTTATCTGCTTCGAGTGATTTTTTCAAAATGTATGGATTTTTCCATACAACAATTTATATGGCCATTTTATGGAGAAGGTTTTTTTTTTCTTATTTTTTGTTTTATTTATGTATTTAGTATGCATCTCTTATACTGTATAATTGTTTCCTTTTCTGCATTTTCCATACTGTTGTCAATGATTAAAAAAATTAGTTGTATTGGGTCATCTCTCTTAAGAGGTAATTTTGTATATGAAAAACATCATAAAATTAAAGGAATATGAGAGACTTCAAATTTTTTCCCATTATTTTCCACTTTCTAGCGGTTATGTGCATTGACATCGACATGCTTGTCAGTGCAACATGGATTGGCATGGCAACAGACCAAAAATGTTAAAATTTCCATGTCCACAATACATTGCAATCACATTGCTTAGGTTGCCACCACAAGTAGTTTGAGACTACCACTCATGTTAATAATAATTGTTTGTCATGGTGGTTGCAGAAAACTTCAGGCACTGTGCTTCCAAATCTGAGGGACCTCTTTGAAAATCCCCCTTCTATCACTGTTTCTGTGGGTCCCGATGTCCTTGAGTCTCTAAAGGATCCATCAAAAGCAAATCCATCTTCAAATAGCAATAGCAATATGTTATCAGATGCCATTGTCGAAGCAACAGATAACATTGATTGGAGTATTTCTGTTGATAACACTGAAATTGATTGGGAAATTGGAACCATTGAACAAGCTAATGAACCAGGCGATGAATTTGGTTCTTATGAGATAGTCAATACTAATGAAGACCTAAAGGCTCCTGTAGCAGATAATGGTACAGCAACTGATCATACTATGTTAAATAAAGCAGAAGATGGCCCTATGTTGGAGATTCCTACATCTGAGGTATGCTGGGATATAAGCATTGAAAATCCTCAAGTTGACATGGTAGAAGATGCTGGTGTACCGGATCCAAACTCAGAATTGTCTGTCCCAAATTCATTGATGCCAAATGAGGACATTGAAGAAGAAAGAAGCCAGCTTTTGGAAACTGAGTATCGGAATAAGATTCTTGACGATTTATTTGAGGTATCCTATGATTTTGTCTTTCTTTTAGTTGTGTGTTGTTCTTGTTTTGTGGTTTATATGCTTGTTACTTTCTTACTTTGCATTCATATTGGAATTATTCTAATAATAAGAGTTTATGAAACATGTTGAATTGGAGGGTTTTGCAATTGAAAAGCTTCATTACGTTTGTTCATGCAGACAGTTCTCACGTTGGTTTGGCTGCTTTGTCAGAACCATATACTGCGCACTTTTTCTTAATGGAACACACTTTTCTGTAGGTTGACATGCATACAATAGAGATCTCAATATGCAAGAAAACTGGTTCCTATATTAACAAAGTTTGCTTCTTTTAGTTCTTCTCAGTATACAAGAACATCAGTTCCTATATTGATTAGAAGTTTCCTTCTTTTAGTTCCCATCTTTGGGTGCAATATTGTTCTTGTTCTTGGTCTTGTTCTTGATGGTACACATTTCTTTGGAATTGCTTGGGTAATGGTCAAGATCTATACTTTCAGTTTCGCCAGTATTTGTTGTGCATTAATATATGATTGTGATATATGTTTAGCTTAATAAGAATTCATGTGTAGATGAAATCATTTCTAAATCAACGGATAGTGGAGATGGGTAGTGAAGAGACTTCATCTTTGCAACACCAAGTTCAGGCAGTTGCCCCATTTGTGCTTCAGCAGTACACTTCTGATTCAATTCAAAAAATGCTATTGGATGTATCCCTGGCCATTTCCATGCTTACCAATAGGAAGACGCGCGAGTTAATCATGATTCTGAACTCCAAAAGGTGATGCTTGATGCTTATATCTTGTTCTCTTTTGTTTTGAATCTGCTTGACTTTAGTTTGCACAATAATATAGAGATCCAAGTACATGAGACCCTGGCATGGGGGTTGCAATTTTTTGAAGTGCTACTTTTCAATGCTTTGGTTTTATCAATAACCAGGCTATGTAATAGTCAACTTCCTTTCATATGAACATTTATATTAGGGAATGTTAAAATGTATCTTTAGTTTGTGGGTTGGTCTGACATTGTGAGATCACCTTGACTCGACAGTTAAGTACAGCATGGAAAGTGGAAATCAGATTGTCTCGGCTGTGCTTTTCCACCTTTTATGCCTAAACTAAACTGCAATGACAGAAACTTAGTGCAACAGTGTAGGATTTTTTAGGGTAAGCCATCTTGCCCATCCAACATGCAAGAGAAATTTAGAATCCCCAGGGAATGATTTATGATTCAACTTTACTTTATTTAACTGGAATCAAATTATTCATCTTGGAACAGTCTAGGATTTCTTTGCCTGAAATAGATATTTTGTGCTTGTTTTTATTTTAAGAATGGAAGAAAGTATTATGAAATTAAATTGCATGAATCATATACAGCCATGTTTGTAGGATATGGAATGTTAAAAAGGCTTTTATCAATAAAAGAATGCTTTTAACTTTTTTTGTTTTGATAACTAATAATCTGTTAAGCCCAGACTGAAACCAATACAACAGCCTCTACTGGGATCCTGGGGGCTGTGCTCTAGAGGGACAAAGTCATAATATGTGCTAGTTGCACTGTTGGCTGAATGTGAAAACTTGACATGAACTGCTAGGGTTATGGTTGATTTTTACTATAACATAGATTTTGTATCTTTTAAGGTTCATTTTACTCTGAAGTTTTTTTTTTTTTTTTGTTTTTTTTTTTTTTGAAAATATCTTATAATTTCCTATGAAATCTGAAGATTTAGTTCTTGTGACAATCTTTTGTCTAAGAGCTTCATTTTGCTTCTTCGCTGTTACTAAATTGGGTAATGTTCATTCTTGTTTGTTATCGTACTCCCTGGGTTTGTTTGGTTGAGGATTTAGTAGAATGGAATGGAATAGAATTTGAATTATTGTTATAAAAAAAATGGAATTTGAATTATCCCATGCAATGAGAAATTGGAAATTTCTTGTGGAATCCATTCCATGGTGATATGATGTCATCATTGACCTGACTCTGGGAATGGGGAAAAAGGCAAGTTAAAATGCACTTTTTAAAATCTACAAAATTCTGAGAATTCCATTCTATCAACCAAATAAAGAATTGTGAGATGGAAGAATTCACAGCAGCACATGGTTCTAATTATTGCCACATAGGGCAATTCCATTCCTGAAGTTTATAATTCCTGAACCAATCAGACCCTTGGCCGTAAATGATCCTGGTCTGGGACAGGTCCATGGTGTATCTGGACCTGTCTGATATTCTAGATCCAGACCATACTTGGACTCAGAGGTAAATATAATTACAATATGTAATGCATATTTTTATGTACATTACCATACAATATATATTTTGTATTACATTTTTCTATATAATATACTCGGGTAAATGGGTATTCAGGTATGTGCCACACGGCCCACACCCATATTTCCCAGGTAGGGTCTACCTGGGTATTAGGGGCCATTTACAGCCTTTTTCCTAAGTGGTTGGTATTGCAATATTTTGCCATAACAATTTATTTATAACCCAAATCTGTTGGAATTGTAGATTTCTGGATAGATTAGTATCCACTATAGAGGAAAAGAAGCATCACGAAGTGAAGTTGAAAGAAAGCCTAAAGGATTTATCCGCAAGACGAATGGAGCTGCAAAACGCATTGTCCTCATCTTGGCCAAAGCAGGTAAATCACTCTGCCGATTTCATTTTTTGTTATTTAAATTTAGTAGGAGGATCTTGCTTTAGGGTCACAGTGGCAGTCATGAACTAGGTATATATTAATCTTTTGGAACTGGATTCCAGACCCATATTGACATGAAATATTTGCTGCTTTTGTTATTTTATAATGAAACATTCACCTCATTGTAGCTTTTGAAAAATCGCATTATATTGGAGTAAGGGATCAAACATTGCAAATCCATAAAATGCATTGCCCTGTCATCTATCCAAATCAATAATACGAAGATGAGATGATAAGGCCTGTATTTCTTATCATTGCTTTTGCATATTGCACCAGATTTTGTCTGGGAAAGGACCACTTGGATATTTTACAGACATTTTCTTGGTGGATCTAAATGACACTGCAAAAATCACCTATGAACAATATGCCTTGTAGTATGCAATATTTGGGGCTGCATCCATTAGCCCATATTGTCGCTGTCCAAAAGTTGATACAGGAAATTTGTTCTGTATAAAAGGCCAACAAGTATGGATCTCAAATCCATTTAAAACATTTTCTATGTATTGCAGGAGGCGGCCCTAGTAAAAACCAGGGAGCTGAAGAAGCTGTGTGAGACTACATTATCATCCATGTTCAATGGACGGCCTGTTAATATTCTTGGAGAGATCAACACATTGTTAAACAGTAGCATTAGTGCATAAAGTTCATAGAGAGACTCTTCTCAGTTTACATGGTTTTGTATCTTTTACAATAAATTATGTGGAAAATCAGTTCTCAGGCAGTTTTGACTTTGTAAAAAATGCCACCTGCCTCCGTTGATGACTGTAGGACCAATGATATTTCAATGGACTTGGTAAAAATGACATCCACTTCAATCAACTATGGAAGAGCCCTTGGTTATTCAGCGATATTTGGAATAATTGCAACCATGCAATTCATGTTATTTATATGGACACCTTGGGGGAGTGGTGAAGTTATGCATCCAAATTCATCAGAAAACAAAGATTAAATGTGGGAGTCTTTTGGAATGATTCATCCATATAGTGACACGTTAATTATCAGATCATTGGTCTGAATCATCCTACCAGTGGTCTCTACAAGGAAAAGGAGTGCTCTTGTCCTTTTTATTGGTAGGGAAAAGAGGTGTTTTCTAAAATGCAAAGGATCTCCATCTATTTATAAATAAGGAATCAACCTCTGATAACGCCAAAAGAATGTGAGTAGCCTGGTCATGCGCCGTGGACTATTACTTAAATAGAACACAATCTTATTCTTAAATAGAACAGTCTTATTTGGTTATGTAATCAGAAGTCAGAACACGTCACAGTGTGTCAAATTGGGGCAAATGCAAATAGAGAAGAAGTGGAAGTGTATGTAAAAGCTTGGATTCATCATAATTACATCCATGCTAAAAGTCCCTCCAATTGAAATCGACTTGGTACCAATTTGATTATTAAGATTCTCCCCTCACGTGAAGATTTTTGATCATTTGGAACTCCAATCTGTAAGCACAAGCCACATGTAAATGGATCCGGATCCCTGTTTCGTCCAAACAGGGGAGCCTGTTTGGACGAATCAGGGGGCGACACGTGCAGGGGCGGAGGAAAGAGAAAAGCAGATTCTCTTTCCTCCGCCCCCGCAGGTGGCGACCCCTGATTCTTCCAAACAGGGAACAGGGCTCCCCTCCCTGTTTGGAGGGAACAGGGGATCCGTTTCCCATGTTAAATAAGCACTGCAGAAAGTGGCAACAGTATTTTGCTTTGCTAACAAAATGCAACGGCTGAAAGGAAGATCTCCAAGTTCAAAAGCCTGCTTACTCTCTGCAGTCTGCATACTGCAGCGAGTCAAATTAAAAATAAACATGATTTATTGGTCATTCACTGTATTTTAGTGATATGTGTAATATTTATTGGTCATTCACTGTAATTTAGTGATACGTTTACACACCTGATCAAATGTGACTGCAGCCACTATACTCCAATTGGAGTAGAATTTGGCCCTGTGCCCTGACAAATATAGGGGAAGAATATTATTCTGAGCTGTTTGGATTTGAGGTGGGCCCCCTTTAATTGATTTAAATGGCTGAACACAAAGGACCCAAATTCTCAGTTCATTGCCAATTTAGCATCTGCCAAGATACTTACTTGTCCACGTCTATAAAAGCTACAAGTAGTAAAAACCATCTAATGAATTTATACCATGTCGCTCAACCAGTAGTAGTAGATAGATAAAGAAATCCATGACCACACAGAAATTGGGATGCTACAGAAATCCATAGATACAAAGAAAATTCAGATGGAACTGAAGATAAGCATGCAGAACTGGAGAAAAGAGTGAAGAACAATACAGCTTCCAAACTCTAAATGAGAATTCAAAGAGACCAGTGGATTTGATTGCTGGATGAACCATACTGTCTGTGCTGCTCGTGGTCATCCATGTATTGCTTGCTCCCTTGCCGAGTGGAGTAGAGCTCACCTGAGAACTCACTACTGACAGTCTCGCCACGTCCAAACTCACGTGTGACTCCATGTGAGCTGCTGCTGGCTTCTTGGCCCTTGAAACTCCACGCGCTGCTCATGAAATTATTTGCCATGGCACTGTGACTTGGTGGAGCCACTGTGGATCCTTCATGATTCATAAAGTCGTTGGCTGTGATACTACCTGAAGCTCGGTTTCTGGGGCCCCATGGCTGTGATGACAGAAGAGAGAGAGCACAACTGGAGTTGGAGATTCCTGCGAAACACTCACTTGAGGGAATATCCAAATTCGCAAAAGCATTCACACCCGCCGAACCTTGCAGATACTGCTCGGGTCCGTGGGTGGAGACATTGGCAGGAGGAACCTCTATGTGGCCCTTCCACAGGGGCAGAGGAAACCTTCCCAATGCTGGACATTGATTGCCTGATACTGGCTCACCAACCTGAACAGAAGGCCATACTTCTCTTCCTGCAGATCTTATGTAAGTGAAGTCCATGGGGAAGCCTCCAACTCTGCTGATGTCTTCTGTCAATGAAGTGCTATAAGATTTTACACCCACTGAATAAAAAAAAAAAAAAATGATAGAAGATTTGGAACTAGTTGACAATTGTGTAGCAAAGTCAAGCAAGTGTAAAGCATTCTATTTTATGATTTCTGACCAGGGAAGGATGATGATAGCCGTCCATTACGTGATGTAAAAGACATAAGGGGTGGCTTCCTTCGACGCTCATTGTGACCAGCCAGACGTCTACGACAACTGCGTTTTCCTTGGTCAAATTCAGGTAGCTGATGAAATCTGTGTGGAAACTATTCAAAAAGTCACTGGCTTCGATAATCACATGAATCAGAAACACAACTTTATTTGTATTATGATCAGGTAGTTTAAGGCTGAACAATGAACATCTGCGGAGAATGATCAATTATAGAATGGAGGTATCCTTTTTTTTTCAAGAATTATAGTTTGGTATCTTGCTACACCATGAATGAGTCATCTCTTAAGACTTTGCAAAATGATTTTCACATGTAGCACATCCCAAGGCCCGATTTGGATGAATATAAAATGAGGAGGGGAAAATCCCTACAATTCACATTTTGACACTGTTCAATCAATGAACAAACTGGACCTGAGCTGATCTTAGCATTCAATTAGCTCCAATCTATTTCGATAGTAGAAACTAAATGCCATGATTTTATACAAGTAGTTGAAAGGAAGCCACTTCATCAAGTAACAATTTACTGATAATAGAAATGTTCATATTGTATATGGATAAAGATCAACTAAGTAAAGAATAACATGTCCAAGCCCCAATCTCAACCGACCCTCACAAAAAATGAGGATTTGTAGGGTCCTGATGCATTGGGCTTGCACCAAATGGGAACAATAGACATTAAAATAGCATCTGCATCTTGATGCATTTTTTATGCATTTAGACCAAGCAATTCCCACATAAGAATAGGTGTCAATGATGATAGTGTTTCAACGAGTAATATTAAAAAAAAAAAAAAAAGTTAGTACAAGGAAAGATAGAAGATCAACACCAAATATTGACTGATCTACTCTAGACAACACAAGAGAATACACAATCTTTAGTCCGGTTCTCAAAGGCAAGAACATTTCCACACATGAGACAAACAATCATGCATGAAACAACATGCCGCAGAATGATATGTGAAATTTAAAAACAAAAAGAATTATAAACGGTAAGTAAAGAGATGGAAGCAAGTATAATAGCAACATGGACCGACTTCAAAATTTTTCCAAAATGAGTATGCATTATGCTCTATTAGATGGGGCTACTCATTTGATCTAAGGCTTTGAAATAGACTGTCAAAATAGAAATTTACCAATCAACCACCCACATGGCTGGTGATGTACATGAAGCTAATCATTGTTAAATGGCTAGTCGACAACAATTCAAATCCTGAATTCATGCGGTACTGGGTCCTACCAAACATGTCAAGTGTCCTGTATTTTGCTGCAGGTTCCACCTCTGTCCAGCTAAGTTTCGGAGAGCATCTGGACTCCAACTAAGTATAGCTGACTTTTCACAAATGAAAATACAAGGAGCTCAATGTGTTAATTTTGATGAAGTATCTGCTAACCAAAATCTAATCAAGAGAAGAGGATTACAGTCCCCTTGCGGCTCTATGGAAGGTTCAAACAGGTTCTGGTGGCAGCATTGCATACCTAGAAGATCCGGCAGACAAGCAGTTCTGCATTCCTAAGAAAACAAGTTCCCCTCCTTTTTTCAACGGCCTTTCCCACGCGATTGAGGAATTGCAGAAGCACCATATAACCAAAAGGCAGCTGCTTTTCTCATTTCACTTGTTACACCAACTGGATGCAGTGAGTTTTACTGTGGGATTTTTTTTCAAATTTTCTAAATTTCATTAGTACGCAACCAATCCTCCTATGAATCCAAAAAGGAGAACCTTTCCCATTCTTTTTAACATTCCAGGGATCAACCAGTTGAAGTATACAGAATCAAAATAGACTGATTATTGCAGCTCTGTTAATCATACCTTCCATACTCCAACGCAGCTGCATATCAATCATCCTTATATAGATGTAAATTTATGAGTCACCATATCTCTAATAAATCCTCTAAATACAAAGACCAGAATCATTAACCAAGTTGAGAAACCCAATTCAAGATCTAGATTATAGGGGGAATAGTTCAACCCTTAAAAAAGAAAATCGCAAACTCAACTTCCCATCAAAATCAAACATACATTTCAAATCCACATGCCAGGGCACATCAAATTCAAATATAAACTGGAATACTGGATACTCCCAAACATTTCTAACAGAAAGATATCAACCAGACCCCTCAAGACAACCAAAGCCCAACAACAAAGTCAAAGTAGTAAAACATAAACAAGCCTCCTAACATAATAAAGATTAATAACAACAAAAAACACAACAAGAAACAAGGAAAAAGGAGAACTCAAAAAGATCCCAAATCAAAATCAAGCCTACGACTCAAATCTCCAAATCTAGACAAAAAAGTCCAAATTCAAAACAAAAAGGATGACGAACGATGACTAACAATCGCCACAAACTATTACAAGCCAGATAGATGATCAGAAAAATAATTCAAAAACATAAACAACCATCACCCAAGCAACAAAAGTCCAGCAACAAACAATCCAAACCCCAAGAGCAGAATCTAAGTCCGCATAGAAAAACAGAAAGGAAAAAAAAAAAGCACTCATACAATTAAAGACAAGATACAAGAGGGGAAATAAAATAAAGCCCATCTGACCTGCTGCACTGCTGACAGAACCTCTGCTCCAGGCCATTAACAGTTACCTTAGGAGACTTTGAGTGCATTCCACAGACCTTGTGCTTGCAGTAATAAGGCTTTGCACCAGTCAAATCCACCTTGCAGCCCTCCACCTGACATCTGGGTGGCTGCCCTCCCTGAACCACCCCTCTCCCCTTCCTGGGCACCATTTTAGCCGCCTCCGGCGCCGTTGCCGGAGCTGAAAAAGAAGAAGAAAACCCAGAAAGAGTGCCTGCTTTGGCGGGAACTCCAACACCCACATCCTCAAAATAGATTTTTTTGCCGAACTTCAATCCATTTAGAGAATCAGTTGAAGCAGACGCCCCTGAAGTTGCCAAAGAGCTCGAACCCATCTCCATCTCTCTCTCCCTACATTCCATCCATGGCCTGATTTGGGGTGGTGCAGAAGAGAGATACGGAGAACTGGAGATGTGGATTCTTGAAGATAAAGGGTAGGTGATTTAAGATCCAAGAGAAAAAGGCGGTGGTGGATTTGGCTATTTACAGCTCCATGGGCTTTTATGTAGTGCTGTTGGTGTTGCAGTATAAAGCAGACACCACCCATTTGGGCCATGCCAGCTCTCCTTATAGTACTGAAAGGGGTAGAGAAAGGCAGAGAGAGAAAGAGAAAGCAGCAGCAGTACTTAGGGTGAGTGTGGAGCTTTTGGTTTTTCTGACCCTTTTTCTCCTTCCAAAGCATACCATCATCATACTCAATAATTTCATATGTGAATTGGAGCCTCACATACTCACAGTCTACTTTAAAAAGTTTAAACAGACACACTCTCTCTCTCTCTCTCTCTCTCTCTCAAAACATCTACCATTGAAATACCGGCACTTCACTAGTGATTTGTGAACTACTCTCCACTGGCCCCAACCATTTTTTATCATCTTCATCTTACTTAATCCAAGTAAAGTTGGTGTTTTATTTTTATCCGAAGAGTCTGCTACATGGACTAACTCATGACAGAACTATAAACTAATTTCATGGTTTTCATTTAAATATTGAATGTTCTCATTCAATATTTGAATGAGAATTTATTATCTGAATAACTGAAAGAAGATAGATTCAAATGTGCTCCCACTTTTAATTCTGATTAGACTGCAGGTCTGTTGCTTGGACAAAAACAAAGTAAGTCCATGAATTTTATAAGCAAAGACAGTGCTTGTATTTGTGTCTAATGTCATGATGCAATACATTGTACTTTCTCTATGTAATGATTGTAAAGCACTTGTTAAGCTGCCCTCCTAGTTGTTAATTTTTCAAAGAAGACAAAAACAATTGCACTTTATAAATATATAAAGGGAAGTATTCAAGTGTATCAATCCCTCGTCATTTTTGTTGAAGGACACCCCCTTTGAAAAATGTAAGTATAAAAAGGAGAGTGTCAAGTACATAAGACTCCCCCTTTTGTACTTAACACTTTCCAAAGGGAGGTGTCTCTCACCAAAAATTGTGAGGGATGGATGCACTTGAATATTTTTCATATATAAATATTTTGGTCTTTATTCATGACCGGGTCCAAATATTTTATTTGTGTTTTGGTTTGAGCTCGATTTGGATTCCAATAAGGTCTGGATCCCTATATGAAGCCTATATTAGTTATTCAGGTGAAGGTCTGGTGCAGTATGGACCAGATTGCTCGCTCTTCATCTCTACTTTGGCCAGTCAATTTAGGTCTTATTTCTTTATTAGGATCTAAGGAATTCATATAGAAAGAATTTCAAAATTCTCCAAAGGTTTTCCCCTTTGGTGGGATTTCAAAATCCTCAGGGATTGAAGTAGAGATTGAGAAATTAGAATTCAGAGAGTTCCAAAAGTTAAACCAGACATTTCAGGTGGTTGGGATTTGGAATTCTTGCAATATATATATTGCATTCAGAAATGCCAAGGGGGTCATCCAGCAGACAACAGTCAAGTCACAATAAAAAGAATTCCCAATATCAGGAGTTCCTATAAAAAATTCTAGTAAATGAATATGCCCTATTGATTTTGTAATTTTAACACCATGGTAAATGAAATTCAAAAGTTAAAATTAGGCAGGTCAATGGGTATCTGATTATATCAATTGCCAATGTCTGGTTTGATTCTTCTTGTCTAAGAAAAAAAGGAGTATGGAACTTGTTTTTTCGTAAACATTGAGAAGATCAGAATTCAAGCCCATAACTAATTTCAAATCTATATAAAAAAACTCATAAAGACCGAGCTTCGGTCATATCATTTTCTTAACAGCCCTACTTGTATACTAACATCATTTTTAGAAGTATAGTCAAAGGCAGTTTTGTATTTTCAAGAGATAATGTAAAATCTATGAGAAAGTAACTCCAATAGTTAGAAATTTTACTTTACCCATGTTTTTTTAATCACAAGTAAGAAAGTAAAGTCCTAGGTGCCAAAAAAAAATTTACTTCTACTTTTTTAGTCATAAAAAAAGTTTACTCTATATAGTTACTTTTGACTTATTGGTTTCTCATCTCAACTCAAATTACTTTAGTTACTTTACTAAGAAAGAAAAAGCACTTTAGCTATGGAACTAAGTATATGTTTACTTTGTATACTTCTCTTTTACATAATTATGGAGAGTATTCATATGCATCTATCCCATATCCTATGGTGAGAGACACTCTCCTTATTGGAAAGTTTGAAGTACATGGGGAATATTCTTATGTACTTAAAAAGTCACTTTTGTACTTGAAACTTTCTAAAAAAAGGAGTGTCCCTCACCCTATGGTGAATGATAGATATATTTGAATATTTCTTAATAATTATTATGTTGATTTAACATTTACTTTATATTATTTTATTACTTCGTCACTACACTACTTCAAAAATAAAGTCTATTTTTGGGGCTCACATGACATGAGCACTACTCACTGTCTTGTATCTGTATAAAATGGTTCCTGATCCAAGCACCCCATGTGGCCTACTAATGTCAAGTCTATTTACTCTCTGTGGTCACCACCAGTATATGTCTATACGGTTGAGTTCAGTGCTCCTAACAATGCCTGGTCCTTTTTACGTAAATGTGGGCAGTTGATCTTAAAAGAGAAAAAGAGAGGCGACAAAAGTTTCATAAATCTTACTTTAGGACTATGAATGGGAAGGCTTCTTTTTACTTGTACTTTATTTAGTTGGGGTGTTAGTTTTACTTGCTCACTTGCTTTATTTGGGTTGGTTTGGGGTCCCCTGCACTAGAAGAGTAGCTTTTGCCTTCTTTTAACATATCTTCTTGTCTAAGGTTTTGGTTCTGGTTTAGATTGTCGGCATTGGTGGGGTTGAATTGTTGAAACAAAGATCCTTGGGAATATGACGGTTTGGATTCTCTTCCATCACTTATGCCCTCTTTTTTAATCCTCACAGGAATCTTTATCCTCTCTTCCTTTTGTGTAAAAAGAGGACCCACTTCATCCTCATCATTTTCGTCGCCATCATCACCACCACTGCCATAGATTTATTTCATTGAAGGTGGTGGAGTGCTTGCAAGATTTGGTTGGACAGGTGCTTATTTATTTATTAATTTATTCATCGAGGTTTGAAGATGGTACATGTCCAAGAATGATACATGACTAAAGAAAGTGAAGGAAATGATCAAAAGTAGTCACCAAAATGAGACATTGGATAGATATTTGCAACTTCGAACTTTTCAATTTCTTATAGTCTCGTCCCGCATATTTGCCTTTTTGTTTATTTGTCCCTTGTGGAGAGCCTCCCCAGGAGTCAAACCCGTGACTTCTCAATCTCTTATAGTCTTGGGAAGCAACCCTGATACCACTCGAGCTAGTAGCCCAAGTGATATCAGGTAAGACCCAGATATTCTCTTAAAGGGAGAGGTCTAAGGTTCGAGTCATGGGGAGGCTATCCCCTGGTTGAAATTCATACGAGGGGACCAAATAAACAAATGCGCCCTAGTAGGCCCGGAACCACCCCTACCAGGGGACCGGGTAGGGGCCCACCCCCGTGGGGAGACCAGCCTTGTGGGCACCGGCAGGTGGCTACTCCACTGGCAACCGGATTCAGCTGCGGGTCACGTCTCCTACAAATTTTAAGAGGAAAAACAAGTAATATTCATTCATCACACAATGTATTTCACCATTCATTCACGTGTGTTACTAATTATATGAAAAAATAGAGGACCTATCACATGTAACCATCAACTTAGTAAAGTAGTTCCAACTTCCAAGGCATACAGCCTAATGCAAGACAAGGCTAAGGTCAACCATATAGTAGTTAGGCCCATGTGTTAGATCTAATTAATGCAGTTTGCAACATAAATCAAACCTACGATCAAGACTTATATATTAAACAATGGATAATTCAATACATTAAAAACATACCATACATCATGATCTTGAAGATAAGTGATTCGGATATGATCTATGGCTTATCCTGCCTTGTGATCAACAGTCTTGATCAAACATGATTTTCTTTTATCTCTCTTTTTTACTTACTCTAAAATGCATGGGAGTTAATGGATACTTTTCAATCTAACGTAAGTAAAGAGAGAATAAAAAAACTATTCATAAAGATAACCCTAGAGAAATCTCTTTCCATCAAAGAAGTCTTATTAGATCTCAACATACTTAATTCCCTCATTCATTGGTCAAACAAGAGTCCTAATGAATTGGGCTTTCTAAAAATACACCCATACAAGAAGAACAATTCCCCTTGTTTCTTTCTATTTATTCTTTTGAATGGAACTTTTCTCATTAAAAGGAAAGATTCTCATCATTTGCAGCGGCTGTGTTGCCACCTGGGCCATTGGGTCCTAAGTGAGATGGGGGGACCTAAGGAGACAACATGAAGTGAGAGTTATTCAAATTCCATTCCCATGCAAATATGCAATCATCCTGACCCATAGAAAAATATCAATGTTATAATTGGCAAAAACAAGGCAATAATTTTTTTCGAAGGGTAAAATAAGGCAATAATGCTACAACATGAACAGCCTCTTTCAGAAGAGGGCAAGAAAATCTTTACAAGTGCATGCCGAAAAGCACCCCACTGGATTCCACTCTTTTTTCTCATTGTCTGGCCAGAAAGGGACTGTTTGAATGAAACAAAGAAGCATGATGACACACCTTCAAAAGGAAAGAGGGGGAAAATTGAGGTCATTACTCAGCAATGCATACAAAATGATGTACTTACTGTTTATTCTCTCTCACCAGATTTATTTACTTTGGGAAATAATGTCTCCCCATTATTTCAGTTTTAATATGTACGTATTAACCTACTGACACATTTGCCTCTGCCTCATACTGCATCAGCAGGGTTACAATGTAAGGAGCATTAACCCTTAGATCATGAAATGACCACCCAATTCCACTCCAATAAGCTAATTAACAGTTGAACATAGAGAACAGTGGTTTTTGGGTACTGCAATTGCCCTCCCTGCTGGCCTCACATCTTGGGCTGTTTGTTTCATTTCACATAATTGAATACCTTTAATTATAATTATAAGTGGTTTAAAATGAAGAATCAAAAGTGAATATTAAGAAGTAACCATCAAATAATCTCCTTTTTTAATGGAAATTGAATCAAGGAAATTTGAAAATTGACTAATTGAGTACCCAACCATAACCTTGGTAATTCAATACCTAAAAAAGACGAGGTCACATCTACATCTCTACCTCATGTCTTTCACCTTTCACCTCATATCCTTCACCCATCTCCTCTTTAATAATCATTTGGAGGAGCTCATTTTGCAGTGGATAATTCTCATGTATTCAATTGCAAGGTATTTTATGAAAATAAATAGGCGGCTAGTGTTCAATAGATGGCCAATTTTAACTATATATCAAAATTCAATTTTTTTAGCTGTTCAACAAAAAAAAAAAATTTCTAATTTCATATGGCTAGCAATCAATATAAGATGGTTTTCATTTTTGGGACTTGCTAGTCTATAATCCCGCTTGCATTTTGTTTAGACATCACGCAAAGCCACCAACAAATAGAGAAAAATGTGAACCTGCCAAATCAAAATTTGGGTTTTACTTTGTAAAATGATATGTGAAAAAAAAATCTAAAGTCGTTTGCAGCCCTATTTTAGACACCTATGGATTTTTAGTCTAGTCTAAGTAATTTTAACAGCACTATAAGTATTTCAATTACTTTTATTTCGATCATTTTAAATTCTTAGATTGGATAAATAAAAATCTGTAACATAATGCTTGTTTTCTTGTTTTTTATTTATCGAACTACCATGGAACACTTTTTCTAGGTTGTATAATAAATGAACTCATCAACATATCTTCTGTCACCAATTTAAAACTCGGTCTTCCTTCACATGTGTAACTGGCCCATTCAAATTAGTTAATAAGATTGGTCCAAGTAGCATGTGCTTATTGATGACAAGGGCCCCATGCAAAGAAAGATGTTGTAAAGAGGCATCATGTCCTTGCTCAACTTGTGGGCCTACATACCAGAACCAAACACCCAAAATGGCCGACCTGCATCATGAACCTACTCACACTGCAGCATCATGGACTTATCAACAGGGTTGCCATAGATTTATTTCATTGAAGGTGCTACATTGTTTGCAAGATTTTCATATTACAATTGATTTCTTATTTTATTATTTATTTAGTTTTGAATTTGGCATATGTCGAAGAAAAACACATGATCATTAAAGTAAGACATTGAATGGTTTATACAATGATTGTTGCAGTAGATTTTGGAGAAGAGAAACATGCAATGTTCATTCACCATCATTATTGTCTTCGGCATCATCATTATCGTCGTCACCCAATCCATCGTATCTTATTATTCATTCACGAGTGTTACTAATTAGATGAAAGAGTAATGGAAGTGCCCCCATTTAACTATAGAACTAGTAAAATAGGCCCAAAACACCCAGCCTAATGCAGGGTGGGGCTTACATGAAGTACTATTTTTCTTTCTATTTTTCATTTTTTTAATTTTCATTCCCACGCAGTCATCCTAGCCATAGCAAATACCATTGTTTATAATTGGCAAAACAGGGCAAGAATTCTACAACATGAACAGCCTCTTTCAAAAGAGGGCAAGAAATTCCTGTAAAGTGCATACTGAAAGCACCCCACTGGATTCCATTCTTCTACTCATATTGTGGCCAAAAGGGACCTGTTGGAATGGAACAAAGAACAATGATGACATACCTCCAAAAGAAAGAGAGGTAAATTTGAGGTCAGTACTGCATAAAAAATGATGTAGTTACTATGTGGATGACACTGTACCTTGCAGGTTGCAGCATGGCAAAAAAAGTGATGTGAAAGCTGCTTATACCCCTCTCAAACAATTTATTTTGGGAAATAAGTTCTTCCCATTATTTCAGTTTTAACATTTATCATCCTACTGACACATTTGCCAAGCTTCCGAGCCAACAGTAGGTTTACTATTTAAGGGGCATTAATCCTATAGATCATGGAATCACCATCTTCCATTCCAGTGGGAGTGATCTAAAGAGTTGAACATCCAACAGAGGACAGTGGTTTTTGGGTACAACAAACTAAATTTTTAAAGAACCCCTCCCTATTTTCCTCACATTCGAGCTTGCCCTGGCCTCATCAAAATTACTTGGGTCCTATTTGCTTCATATAATTCAATACTTAGGATCATATTTCTGTAAAAGCTTGTTTGCTTTTATTAAAATACATAAAAATTGAATTCATAGGATTCATATCATTAGTTGTTAAAAGTAAAGGTTAAAGATTAATTTTAAAAAATGAAGAGCAAATAGTTTTACCTATTAGGAAAATAGAATAAAAAAAAGGTAGGAAATGAACTACTGGAGTGATGATCGACCGGTGTATTCATTTCCCATTTTGTTTTAATTCCATTTTCCTAAGAGGAAAGGTTGTTTGATGCGTATTTTTAAGAATTCACAATTAATCTTCATTTTTAACTACCTATTATATGAAATCTATGTATTCAATTACTATGTATTATAATGCAAACAAATTGGCCCTAAGTGATAAAAAATAAAGAATAAAAAGTGAATATTAAAAAATAACTATTAGATAACCTTCTCTCTAATGGAAATTTAGTCAACAAAAGATGGGAAATGGATATTCAGTCATCATCCTAATAACTCATTACCTAAGATAGTGGTCTAGTAAGTGCATTTCACTTAATTTTATTTCAACCATTTTAAACCCTAATTTTGGGGCCTGTTTGTTTGCCATGGAGTAGAATGAAGATAGCTTAATCTATCTTTATTCTATTGCATGGCAAACAATTACAAAGAGGCTTGGATAACTAAAAAAGTAATACAGTGCTCAGTTATTTATTTATTTAATGAACAATCATAAAACATTTTGGGGATTTTATCATAAAAAAAAAACCTTAGATTTAGTGAAAACAAAAAATGCTATCAAATTTCAATACCAACCAAAAAGACCCTAACAAGGAATATCGCCACTTATTTCTTTTCTTTTTTTTTTTTTTTTTTGTTTTTTGTTGTTTTACTAGCCGCTCACCCCATCATGAGGAAAAAAAAAAAAACAGATATTGCTGAGCCATTTGGGGTGATATTGAAACTTGAGAAGTCTAGACTTTCTTTCCTTTTTTTTGGTAAAATCCCAAACACTTTTCTAGATTGTATAATAAAGGAAGTAATCAACATATCTTCTATCACCAATTTAAAACCTGTTATCCATCACATGCGTGAGTGACCGAGTCAAAGTTGTGAATAAGATTGGTCCAAGTAGCATGTGCTTATTGATGACAAGGGCCCCATGGAAAGAAAGATGTTGTAAAGAGGTATCATGTTCTTGTTTATAAGGAAATTATGTTTTGTGGGCCACTTAAAATGGCCGACCTGCATCATGGACCTACTACACGATGGCCCACCTCATAAATGAAGTGTGTCCACTTTGGTTATCTTTACCAGACAGATCATGATCAGACTAACATCGTATCTCTCCAATTTGAAACCTAGACTAGAAAAGTAACAACACATCAGAAACACAAGCAATAAAAGTGGGCCTAAGATTCTAGCTAAATGTGATGAACTATTAAATATTTAAGTGTCAATAGAGGTGTGAACTAGCCGAGTTGAGCCAAGACTAGCTAAGCTTGAGCTTGACTGGCTCATCAGCAGCTCAAGCTTGAGTCAGGCTTGGGATTGGATTAGTCTTTATTATGCACACTCCTCTTCTTTTTTTTTGTGTGTGTGTGTTTCTGTAGATTAACAAGCTGAGCTAAATCTTGGGATTGGGCTTTTTCATTTTTTTTTTCTTGAAGGGAATGAGCTAAGCTTAAAGGCCTGATGGGCCAACCTGGCCCGCTGTCAGTCCAAGACTAATGACAGTTTTTACAGCTTGGTAAGACATGCACCACAGTCTAATAGGACTAGTTATCTAAGCCTGTTTTGTGATGATAAGTCCGTGATATGGGCCCCTTAATCTCATAATGCTGGTTCACAAATGGATAATCACAGCCTTCCATCCACATTTAGCGAGCAAAATCCGATAAATTAGGATCATCGTTTGCTGAAAACTTCACATACTCCAGTCCAGACTGCTGCCATCATGAGCCCAGTAGCCCACCACATAATACCCTTCTGGGTAAAATAATGTTAAATGACTCTTCAGATAAAGGGCAAGATATAAACAATTAAAAGAAATAAAACACAGCTAGGACCCATATAAGTAAATCTCATAATGATCCAAATCCTCTTGAGGACCATGCTCTCAATCCATGAATGGAGCCCACCTTTTAAATTCAAACTTTCAAAACCACTGCCCCACCTTGTATTACCTTCGAGCCAAATTTCACTCCGATCATAGTAATGTCCACCGGTTAGATTGGTCTGATCCTCTATGAAATAACCCATCTGCAGTGGACACTAGATGAACAATTTGAGGATCCTGATTTCATGAATGGTACCAATCACAGAGCTTAAAATGGAGAAGCAAACTTTCAGGCAAGAATAGAAGAAACTGTACTTGACTTGGGTCAGAAAATTCAATGGTTCATAAAGATCATTGTTATCATCTTAGCCTTATCCAAGAGACTAGTAAGGTGATGATAAAGAAAGTGTGGAGATTCTTTTTTGTAACTGAGCCTGAGACTGATTTGGCATAACCCTTCTTTATTCAAGCTTGGGATCAGCACATACCAGAGAGACACACCCAGCGGGAGCACTATGTTCACAAAAATGAATAAATTGGAATCCCAACTTCAATCAACGTAAAAGAAGCCCCAGAATCTGCCTCAAAAACCATAGTCATGGTATTATGGTGAATACCGCAGAAAGCTAAACAGGCGGTAAGGGAAACTGAAATATTATTCGCTTACAGGGCATAAACAAGTTCAGAATAGTGATAGTGGAAACTCCCAAGGGTGGAGAGATAGCAGGAGCTCAAAATACTAGCAAAAGCAGACTTGGGCAAGAATGCAGACTACATGACTTGTGAACAAGCTAGGGGATATAGGACATCTACTATAAAAGCTTTGCTGCCTCTAGAAGTTACCAGCTTAGCCATGCGAAATGGTCATTTGTAGTTGGTTAGTCTCAGATTTCTCTGAACAGGAATAAAATTAGAGGACAAAGGTTGAATTATCTGTGGATGTGGAAATGGATGATTGATAAAGCTCAAGATGGGAATCTGGAGAATTTCATCAACCTGAATCTAGAAAGAAAGTCACAGGCTCACAGCATGGAATCCAGGCCTGTTTGGAACTGTATTTACAAAAAAAGCTGTGAGATCTGTGAGGCACTACATAAGGTACAAAAATGTTCCAAGAAAAGCACAAACAAGTACCCATTTTTTACATATAGAGGCTGGAGAAAAATGATAACATGGTTCTGAAAGCCCGTCAGGGACTGACTTAGCATTGAAAATTGTGGGATGTGTGTATGGGTGCAGATTACAGCTGATACTGGAAGAAGGTAAAAAATCAATCATGGGTCATAATTTTCTTTTAAGTATGGCAGTGCAAAACGACAAGGCATACTAAAAAAGATAAGTTGTGGGACCCACACCGATACAGTGAAGTATTATGCTGATCCCTCATACTTCATCCCAAGTAAGCGCTAAACCAACAATATTAAAAAAGACAATAAATGAAATCAGGAAAGGCCATAAAACCAAGAATTGGGTCATTCCTAACAAAACATTGAGACATTGACTGGAATGGAGTAAAACAGACTTCATACTCACATCAAAAGTACCCAAATCTTGTGTAAAAACTGGAGGTGGGGGTATATGAAGTTGTTTCAGATAGTAATACCAATCATCGAACTATTTGGCTTTAAATTATTGTTTGCTCCTGAAATTCCCAGATACACATTGATCGTATGTTCATAAGATACAGAAAGAGAACATGCAGTTCTGAAAAGTGGATTGACAGATAATTTATTTATTTTTTGCCACTCAAAAAATTGAGAACTATGACTGATATATTAAAGTATTTTTAAGATAAAAGAACTTGCTCATGTGGGTTATGTTCTGCTGCTGTCACCTTAATAACCACTTTCTTCCATATTAGATGACCACAAACAATGCTCGTACGGCCACAACTCATAACCACGCAACTTATATCGATGTCCATTACTTCAAAACTTGCTTCAGCCAAATAAAAATAAGCTCACCAGTAGCCTAGCTTTATGTTCTATTTCATCAGTTGATATGGTAATAGTTTTCTTTTTAATATGAAATGAACTCGAGTTGACAAGAAAGAAACCAACTAGGACAGGATCATCTATCTTTTTCAACAGTGGCTTTCATAGCTCTGTGGTTTGAAGCCACTACAGTAGGTTCAAAAGTCCTGGTGCCTGGATGTATCTTAAATTCTTAAATTTTATTTTATGAGATTTGGAAATTCCAGATGAGATTTTAGGGAATCATCTGATGGATACAATAAGAAAACAATATGCCAAGGAACAAAAGACCCTAAAGAATCTTCATAGCTCCATAAAATAAGATAGACCTTTAGATATTAAGGAGAAAGGGGTAGTAGTAGTAGTATAAGTGAGTTTTGCAACCGTTTCTCCTGGAATAGGGATTTCATAGGCAATGTTACAATTATTGTTGTTGGGATAATTTTAAATTTGTCAGGAATATTGGTGATATTTATAGGGGCTGATGTCATGGGGTAGCATACAGGTTCTATGTTTGCCTTAGGTTGTATCCTGGTTGCTGTTTTGAATAAAATCATTTTCACCCAAAGAATGATAGACCGGCTTAAGTTAACAACCCAGAGGATCCTTGAAATACTGTCAACCTCAACTAAGGAACTAGGTTCACTAACATCCAAGAGGCTCAATTACATGCTCATGCACTAAGTTTCCAATAAGACAATCTTGCGCCAGAGTCCTTTCACTTGCTCTTGGAGGGTTGCACCTCCAGCCCATTCAGAACAAGGGGTAAAATTACTAGGAAAATGATTCCACTAGCTATAGCTTGGTGTAATGGAATGGGTGCAACAGAACATTTTTTTTATGGCAAGGATCATCATAGGCACCCATGGTATTGAGAATTAAGTCTCCCCTTATAGCTTGGGCCCTTCAAGCAAAGGAGTTTATGGGCATATATGCATCAGATATATGAACAAATAGGATGAAGTCAGTAAAACGGGCATCTGATGGTAGTCTCCCCCAAGCAACTAGCAATGAATCCTCCTGCAGGAGAAAATAAGCTAATTGTAGATGGACGCTCCAAAGTAAACCTAGGCCCATAGGGTAACTAGGAGGAGGGATGAGGTTTAAAAAAGATCACTAAACAGTGTTATCTTTTCCAACCCGACAGGTTATGGCAATTCAAGTAGAGGCGAAATCTTGACAATAGAAGATCTCGAATTAGTGAGGTCGCATTCTCACGGTCCTTTTCTAGTGGAGGGGAACTCGAGAAATACCAACAACTAGGCTAGTGGAGAAGTACAAGCAGCTTGGTGCTTCTACATTATCAAGGATATTAAGGAACTGTTGAAGGACACCCAATGCCACAATCCATCACATCCCAAGAGACCTCAATGAAGATGCAGATATTTTAGCAACATCAGGATCTGACAGGCAAAGTACCTTGATTGTTAAGGGATTAATATTTTATGTTTTTGTGAATGAGTCTTGTTTTCCACCATCCATACTCATGATGGAGGGTTTGTTTCTACAAAATTTTAGCTTTATTTATGAAAGTTTGTAAAAAAAAAAAAAAAGAAAAAGTTTCTATGATCCTACTTGAGGTGAATTAGTGGTAGAATAGTCTCCAACCTTCCTTTGAGGTTTGTTTGGGCAATCTCTCATCATGAATCTATCACTTCTCCTCTACGATACTACATGGGGATGCTTGCAAGGGGAATTAATAAAGTCAGTAAGCCAGGTCTTTCAATTTATTGGCTGCTTTTTGTCCATACTACAGGGTTAGTGGACCAAATTAACCTCCATTGCCCATTCACCTCTGATGTTTGGGGCTTAGTCATGAATCTTCCACCTGAGGTGATACTCCTGCTTAGGAATCTCCTATCATTCAAGCTACTGCTTTTAGTCCCTTTCATTTCTAGATCTAATCCAAAGTTTCTATGAACACTATCAGTAAATAAGATAACTCCTATATTCTAGTAAATAACTTTCGAAACCATCAGTGGCAGCAAGAGTCTTTCAATAAAACAGCTCATGATTTATCTTTCCGAGGACAACTTTGGCCTTTTGACAAGTAATCTCATCAACAGAAAAGCAAAACAAAAGAGAAACAAATATTTCTTGAAGAGCAACAAAATTCCCTTAGAACCATATAATAATGCACCCTAACTGGAAAACTATCCACCATATAAATCAGTGAGGGAAGACAAAAGACTGTTGATGGAGATACCAAGATTATGATTAGTGGCTGACAAGTCCATGTATGGTGCAATGAAAACATTCAGAAACTCAACTTGGAAGGCAATTAAACGTAGGGATGGGTACCAAAACCAAGCATCCAGGGGTATACATTGAGGCGCCACCTTGGTACTTTGTAAAATCAATGATTCCAAAAAGTTCAATATGTGCTTTAGAGCTGATTTTACAGAAGCATGCTTTACCAATGAACATCCATGCATATATACACAATTGCATCTATCTAAATTGAGAGAAAAGTGAAGTGGTCATTTTTACTTAACTTCCAACTCATGCAGTTCAAGACTAAAAGTTCTTGACAATTGTTTTAGCATATCATCTTTGAAGTGACAGGATCAATTGCAAGTTAAAATATTGGGTCCAAATACCAAAATAAATTGGAAAATTTTCGATTTGAGTAATATAGAACTTAGGATGTTGGACTGGAAAGTACCAAAGATTGCATAGTCTCTTTCAGTTTTTATTTGAATTCCTTTCATTGTGACAACTGACAAGTTCTGAAATTTTCAATATATTAAATTTCCCACTATTCAGACATTTTTGTACAGAATAGTGCTCCTCTAAGAGAATGAAATGATAAGATTATAAAGAACAAATTTGCACATCTATATAGAACACAGCTGCTGGCAAGAAGCATGCGAAGCACCCCAAAAGCATGTGAAACCGATTTCCAACATGCATTCAAGATGCGGAAACCATTTAACTCTGAAACTGTTGAAATGCTTGTGAAACAATTTGGAATTTTACAGAAGGTTATAAAGTAGGGGAAAAACAAAGGAAGAAAATAGCAGAAATCTACGAACTAGTCGGAAGTGACTGAGGCTTATCAGAATTTCATGTGAAACCAACCAGAATCATAAAACATTTGTAAACAAACACGAGAATAGTTAAAGTTCCAAAAGAAACAGTTGAAAACTGGCGCAAACCCAATCAGAAACACTCGATAAAACTAATGTACATGTTGATGGAACAAAATGAGAAATAGATATTCAAACTATGCTCTGCATTAAATTAGAAACAGAAATAAATGAAAATTGGCAACGTAAAGCTTACTGAAAATATAGCAGAGCTCCACTATATACAAATTACATCTTCTTTATAGAAACCTCAAAACTCAAAACATATGTATGTGTGAAATAGCCTATTGGTAATCATCAGTCCCTCTATGATTAACACACTCAGACTATTAGATTTTGAGTAGTTTCAGAACTCGAAGTCTTAAAGGTGTCAGAAGAGAACTTGAAAATCAATCTCACCTGAAGAATAAAGCATTGCCTGTAATAGAGGAAACAATGAAGCAAAGCACAATGACTTCTATATCAAATAAGATGATAAGAGAATACTAGCAAAACATCCAAGATTGATATTAGATTTTAGCAATGATTCAGGGTATAACCTGTTCATAGTCTCCAGCTAAACTCATCCATGAATGAGTAAAAAGATGGTAAAAGCGAAAGTTAAAACAATAAGTTTTAAGATGTTAACTAATAAAGTCTCTCAGACCCATGATTTAACTGGTAATAGTAAGAAACAGAACCTTTTCAACCACTATCCTGATTCTTACTTGCACTCTACGCCTGCTTCAGCAGCCCGGCGAGGCTTGCTCTTGCGCCTACTTCCATTTGGTCGAAATCCATTTGATTTCATCGGTGCATCATTGCTGGAACTTACTGCGACGCCGTTTTCTTCTTTGACCGAATCAGTGTTCTCTTTTACCTGTGTGTGCCTCTTCCGCTTCTTTCCATTCTCTGCTGCTGCAGAGCTTTTGATTTCTTTGCCAGAATTGGAAGTGGCTGAATTGTCTGCATCTTCCTCTTCAATTTTTTCAGCCTCTTCTTGGTCGACCTCTTCTTTCAGAGGTTTCTGTGGCCGTCCTCTTCTCTTACTGGATGGAAGCGTTTCTTCCTCGCCACTTCCAGGGTCCTCATTGCCAGCAGAAACAGTTGGCTTCTTCCCCTTTACTCTACCTCTACCCATGACTCCAGAACACTTCAGAAAAGAAACACTTACAGGAATTGCTGCAATAACAAAGAAACAGATACATTCCATTAAAAGAAAACCACAAAAGAAACAGACTACTAACAAGATATTAACCAAAATGAAAAAGCAATTTTATCCAAGATATTCATATAAATACATATTCTACTTAAACCAAGAAGAGAATGAATCCATTTCCATAATTTAAAATTAAATAAAAGGAGATAGTCCAAATAACTTTACCTATCAGAAAAGGTCTCTGTTTGCTAACCAAGGAAACCCAATAAAATACACTTCATAACACACCAGAAAAACTTCATTTTCATCACTAAAAGCAACAACACTTCAAGCTATCTTCACTCCTAGACCAAAAATAAATAACTAAAAGAAAAGGAAAAGTTAAAGAAAATATTCAACCATAGCCCCTACAAAACCAGGGGAAAAGTTCATCACACACACACACCAAAAAAAAACAAAAAAACTCAAGAGAAAAATTGTGCTTTTTATAACAAAATGAACATAGATCCATGTTATATATATATATATATATATATTTATATAAAGACAAAACAAAAGCAAATACGGATCCATGGTAGCTTCACTTTCAACATGAAAAACATAGAAGATACAAGTAAAAACTGATAATCAGACCCCTAAAACTATCAAACCCGAATATCACAAGCTTCAAGAAACCATACAGCCTTCTACAAATACCCATCAAAGAAATAGCTACATAAGTTCCTACACCCAAACAAAAACACAAAAACTATAGCAAAAAAGATTTCATCTTTATAAGCAAAAGAACATAATCCATGCCTACTGTATCATCCATGCTTTGAAAATTAAGTCAGAAATTGTTAACCAGACGTCTGAACCCTTTCACAATAGGAAGACCAAACCATATATTACAAACATATGCAGAAAAGAAGGGAGAGTCAGAAACTAACTCCATATGTATGCACCTTCATCTGCAACAATCTCAGGAGACCAATTCCTCTGAATCTGATGCAAAAAAGAAAAAAGAAAAAAAAAAACTGTAGAAACTAGGATCCAAAATCAAGGAAATGGTTTAGATCAAGGAAAAGTCACTGTCTTTTCACTGGTTTCATTCAGGCAAAAGGGGTACTGGCTTGGGTGTAGGAAAAGAGATTTAACAGGATAAATATGTGATCTGGGTTGAAAATAGTGAAAACCCAAATCAGAGATGAAGAAAAAGAATGAGAAATCTCAGCAAGAAAATAGAGAGACTCAAGGAAATGAATCTCAACAATATGAGCTTCAAGAGCTGAGAGAGGAGTGGGGAAGAGGGGGGGAGAGAATGGGATATTTGTAGAAGCTTATAAACACTGATGACTTTAATTTGTATGGTCACAACAAACTCGGCACTGTCATCTTTCTAAAAAAAACTAGAAAGACTCCAGTTTTGATCAAGAGGAACGAGGACAAGATATGTGGGATTATTCACCCAGGTTCAGTGTATGACCTCTCATGTCAATTGATCTGGGGTGGGCCACAGTTCAAAGTATTGATCATAGCACATCTGTTGATTGATGGCCTTTTGAGATCAAATTTAGGATGCCCAAAACACAAGATGGTCTTGAATCTCAAATAAAATTCATTGATACACGATGAGAATGAGATAGCCGTTGGATATCTTGTGCCATGGACATGGTAAAGGTGGCCCACAGCTTGGGATGAATGGGATTCTGTGGGCTGCACCAATCCAACGTTTGAGGTGGTTTGGAGTTTGGACAGATAAAAGACACCATTTGTTACCTTTGTGGCTTTTATCTACAGCATTTATTCTTGCCGTGAGCAATGGAGGTAGTATTGTCATTTGCTTTTTCTGAAAACTTTAGCTTATTGGCTATCCATTATTTTTATATAACGCAGTTTATTTCAGCCTCTTTTAGTAATATCAATTATTAATTACATGTCTTCATTTTTTTCAAATTAAATTTAAAGTAGTTTAGATGTAAACGATTTTTTTTATAAAATGGATGTAATTTTTTTTTCAATTATCATATATTAAAGTGGAGGGTTTCTGATTTAATTTTAACAATACTTTTTAATTTTAACCAGACGTTATCTTCGATTTCTACAGCCATTAACTTACTCTTTTTCTGCTTTCTCTAATGTACTTCTCAATCTACCTGATTTACATGCATAGAATCTAAGAACTCCCCTTACCCTAGTGGTAAGAGGTGACCGTTCACCTTTCCTCCTCACTCGAGAATATTCATATACTACTTCACCAGAAATCATCTCCCCTCAGTAGAGGATTGCCCTAACTCACCCGATGTTTACTCCCCTCACCCGATGGCTCCCTCGCTAGAGGACTAGGGGCCCAACTCCTCTAAGCTGGGATAACAAAAAAAAAAAAAAAAAAAAAAAACATTGATAGAATATGACCTCTTCATATATGACTGTGCTTAGCATGGGTTTTTGTGTTAGCACATTTTAAGTTTCATATTAGTGCACACTTTTATGAGTAAATATGGTTGATATTTTAAATTTATCTAATATCATTTAGGTTAATAAAAAATACATTGATCCAAAAAATATCCATTTGAAATGTTGTCCTTTTCTTCATGATTATTTATGAGACTATCGGAAATAATTATATTTGCAAGCAATGCTTAGTCTAATTTTCTGTTTCCTACAGGGGTGGATATAGGGGAGTGCGGGGGTGGGCTGCGGCCCACCCAAGCTTTTAGCCAAAAATATATATATAGTGTTACACAACCTAACCTACAGCCTTTGATAGATATCACCCTCTAACTAAGTCACATTCAGTATAAATCTAGCTAGTGTTCAACGAGTCATATCAGAAAATGCTTACATATAGTAAATGGATTCCATATCGTAGTTTACAAAAGAATGTGTTCAAAGTTCACCGAATTACGAAAAGCACGAGTAAGTTGAAATTTTAAAGTTAGAATATAACGAAATGTACGTAACATGTTGGTATACATATATATATCCTAATGTAATGTGACATTGTCGTATGAATTGCCGGTAGCACTGGGTTATGCATTCCAAATTTTAAAAAAACGTGAAAAATAAGTTTTTTTAATATATGTAGTGCAGCCCCCCTATATTGAATTCCTGGATCCGCCCCTGGTTTCCTAATCACCAAACTTCTTATCACATGACGAGAAATGAAATATTATGAGAAAATAAGTTTTTTTAAGCCATATTAGGTTATCCAAAGAGGATATAATTTTCTTTTTTTAATGATGCGGGTATTCTTAATGTATTTGACCCAACATGATTGTATTCCTCGGTGGCGCCCCCTAAATTCACAAAAGTGTAAACCGAACAAATTTAAGTGGATGTTGAACACAAGCATAACCCACACCTTATGCCGCACCACCAAGTGAGCACAGAGGATAGAATCCTTAATATGAGATTTGGGGCTTCCAAGTTGTTGTGAAGTTGAGACCAATCGGCAACATGCATATTGGATAAGATTTTCTAATAATCTTCTAGTTTAAACCTTTGATTGGTGGCCAATGTACAAACGGTGGAGCAAGAAAATCTTTATTTTGGGCCACAGGGTAAATTTTCCAGAGGGCCATTATGCAAATAATGCATAGGATTATAAAAGAAAAATTGGGAAAACCCTCAGGAAGTATAATTAAGCACTTCATTTATATTTTTTGTTTGTAAAAAGGAACGTGTACATGAAATTAGCCACCTGAAATTTTCTTCAATATTACATCAGAAGAAAGAACTGATCAAGGAATTAGTGAAATGGAATAAAATGGATTTATCTCAGGCCACAAGAAATCTTCTCATGCAACTCATTTCATAGTGATAATATACATATTTTTATGGAAAAGAACCTTAAAGACGGCAAATGACCCCTATTTCATGATATCGAGAAAAAACTTACATGCAAAATTGCAAATCTTACCAGAAAAAGGTATAATCTATGATATCATGGAACAATTCAACATTTCATGATATCTTGGAATCAGGGTATTTGCATGTCACATTATCCCATGATATAATAGGATGTCGAGTTATTCCATGATATCATGGAATAGTGGCCATCTATCGTCATTATAAAGTGTTTGTGACCACCCATCATAGTTCTCTACTTTTTTCATAAAATAGAAAAATTGATATTATATCATCATTAGAGTAGGTGGAAAAGTCAAGCAAAAAATAAGTGAAAAGACACTTTAGTAGTTTAAAAAATTACAAGGATTTCAATTTTTTTTTCAATTAGAAACAAAACTTAAGATGAGAATATCCACATCACAACACTATTTATTTCATGCAATTGAATACTCAGTACCGTATTTCTATGAGTGGTTAAAAATAAAAAAATAAAGGTGGATATTTAAAAATGACCATAAAATAAACTCCTACGTAATTAAAAATAAATATTTATTTCATTTAATTGAATACTCGGTACTGTATTTCTATGAGTAGTTAAAAATGAAAAACTAAAGGTGGATATTTAAAAGTGACCATCAAATAAACTATTCTTTAGTCATCACATGTTAATTTAATATCTAAGAAAGTTAAGGTCCTATTTATATTCTTCTCCCTTCACCTCAAAATCGTTTTATGTTTTTTTCTGTTTTATCTAATATCTTTTCCACTCAAGGGCATGGAAAACTCTATTATCTTTGTAGGTTTTCTTTGCTAACTAACATGGGCTGCCATAAGCTTGCGTACAATGGATTCAACAAAATCTAAGACATTGTCTTCTGCCTTCTTTTATGTGGTCCACGAGCTGTTTGTGCCCACTGTTTCTGGGTCCGGCTCTTCCCCATGAATCCAATACCTCTAGTATATATAGTGTTTCCAAAAACAAGACTGGACCTCCTGGTTGGGTCTAGCACAATCTGCCTCACCCTCCATGGGGCCACAGAACCAGTCAAAATTAACCCAAACCATTCCCCTTTTTGTTATTTATTTTGTTTGCTAAATTATGACATCCTGATCAGAGTCTATCAAAGGAGTGATCAAGCTGATTTAGATGGTCCAATAAAGCAAATTGATTGCTTACGTGGTTACAAAAACATTGCTTTCGTGTCCACACGATCAATGTATCTCCTTTCACACTTTTAACACTCCACGATTAGACACCATGCCAAATTTTAATGCTCGTGATCTTTACTCACTATTGGCTTGAATCTAAAAAAAAGTAAATCTATGATTTAAATATCATTAAACTTTAATTAATAGCTAGGATGATATAGTGAGGTTGAATTTTCTGCCCGCCCCTTGTTTGTAAAGAGACCTTTCCCTTTATCCTACCCTGGATGATAGGAATGGACCCCATGTTGTCTGCTTGCTGGTGAAAATCCTCCATTTAACTACCTCGTAACCAAAGAGGAAACAGATCACTGGTGTAGTAATTAAGTGCTTCAGCAGTGTACGCGTTTTTAAGGAAGACCAATGTGTGACCTTTTCCATTAAATAGGTAAGCAAGGTTTGACTTGAGAATTTGGTCACATGAGTACAGGTTTTCCAATTAATCAAACCTAACTGTGATTGGAGGGATGTATCTTATAATTTAATATAGGATTAGGAACAAGTGGCTATCTTTTTATGCCCATTTTTCTCCTAGAAGGTAAGGTAGTCTATATAAGCTACTCAAAAGAACTCCTACTCGGAAAAGTGCACACTTGGGTAACCCTCCACATCAACTCACAGCCTGACATGATAAGTTAGGGTTTAATGTTATTGATTTTTTTTTTTTTTTTTGTTATTGGAGAGTTTTTAATTTTTTGGACTGGATTAATCTCATTCGTGCCCAGAGGAAAGCCGGGTAAACTCCCCTGTAGCCCCAATGTGATAGTGCAGTTTCGAACCTACAACCTCCGGGTAAACTCCCCTATAGCCCCAGTTAGGATTTAATGTTATTGATGAATAGTTAGTTTGGATTTGGGTTCGGTTCATATCTAATATTGACTAGCTATCCGAGTTGAAGTTAAAACAACCCTACTACTTGCACTTTAACCTACCAAGTTGGCATGAGCTTGGCATGTTTGACATTTAGGTGGGGTTGGAGTTAACATTTTTTACTTATGGTACAAAAAGGTTGTGCTTGGGCTGGGCCTATATCTCTAGCCGACTTGTCAGCCCAATCCATCTCAGTACTACCCTTGATGACCCACATTTGATGCTGTGAAGACACCTTAAATGGTTGGTTTCTCATCGGTTTTTCCACATAGTTGTGGAAATCAATTGTTGGCATTGGCAATGGTCAATCCCCTAGGATTTGGGCAGGTGAAAATCTTGATTTTTTACATTAAGTTTGGGAAGGGAGGTAGGGATGGCAACGGGTCGGATCGGACATATCCGCCTCCATATCCGAATCCAATTCTCAGACTCCATATCCACTCCGATCTCCGAACGGATATCCATTCTATCCTCCATCCCCGCCTCCAAACGGAGATCGGATATCCAAATGGAGAATCGGATATTCCAATCATTAAAAAATTATTAAAAAGACAATACAATTCAAAATATAATTTAAACATTAAAAACATTAAAAAGACAATACAATTCAAACTATATCCAAAAATAAAGTCATTCAAGTTTCAACATACTTATACAAGTCATACAAATCCCAATTACTGAAGTACTCTCTGTAATATATTGATATATATATATATATGGTGTAATATATATAAGGGATAAATACAGAATAGCTACTTGTACTTTGCACGTATTTTAGACTACCTCCCTGAAGTTTGGTATTTTGTACTAAACCTACCTGAACTTGTAATTAACATGCAAAAGTGATGGATTCTGTTAGTATTAACGGCGTATATGTATAAATGGCTTGTATGGCAGACTGGCCGCAACTTACAATCCCAAATGGCTTTACAACGTGACTTTTTTGCCCCTAAACCTACAACTCCTCTTCTCATCACAAAAGGTAAAACCCATCTATCTCATTGTGTAACTCTCTTCAAGAAATTTCATTCCATGGCACAATCAAAAGAAAAAAGTCATGAACTTTAAAATTCAAAAAGAAAATTGTAGCTTACCATTAAAGGAGGCAAGGTTTTTCCCATTGTTATATCAAGATTCCAAGCTCAGAACAAAAAAAACCATTGCTGATCGGAACCAAAAACACACTTCTACCTAGAAATCACAAAAACCCAATCCTAAAAATCCATATTCATTGTTGAAGAATCCATGCCCAATGGAAAATACCCTATGATAGTCTACTTGTTTTTCACAGTAACTCCATGAGACCCAGCAACAATAACAGTAGTCGCCATGTCCAAAAACATCCCATGCTCCATAACACCAGGCAATCTCAACATTGCATCGTTCGCCGCATTCAAATCCCCAATCTCCTTTTCAAAATACAAATGCAGCAAGGCTGACAACACTTCTATGCTTCATACAAGAGGACGAGCACGCAGGTTTAGAAGGAAGAAGAAGTATAGAGAGAGATGGAGTAGCTTCTTAATATTCATCAGAAAAACGACCAGAAGTGATCTCAGCATGAGAGTTGCTTTGCTTTAGATGTGCACCAAAGTTTGCCCACCAAAACTGCAGAGAGTTACTTTCAAGGTCTGAATAGCACTTGTAGTAACAAAAAGAGGCCTTCCATCTATGCCTAATTGTTCAGAGAAAGCGTCATCACCAGCAGAATCTTCATGTAAAGATGCTTCTGTTTCTAGCAATTCCACATCATCGCTGCAAGAAGTGGCCTTTGATGTTGTAGCAGAAAGGTTTACAGTGTCATTACTACTTTCCTCATTATTGACCTTTTCCATTATAATATCATGTGGTGTGACACTGAAGTTCTTTTCATTAACAAACAAATTCTTCGCTAAAGAACACCCATCGCCCAAAGCTGAGCCACTGTCAGAACAGGTCTCAAGGGCAGAAATTCCATAGATACCTTGCTCATTGATAACTGCTCTATCACTAGTTCACGAGGAAGGTTTCTTTTGCTGCCTCATTTTCTTCTTTATTTTTTTTCTTGAGCTTCTTTTCACAGGCTTATCTACTTTGGAGCCATCCTCTACTAGGTCAGCAGAACCAGCTCGAGTGGAAGCATCGTGCCCTGAAGCCTCCCTTGCCCGCGCCATCTCCAACTCCAACACCTCCCCCGACTCCTCCTACCGCTTCGTCCCACTCTCCGCCGTCACCGCCGGCGTCAAAGATGTCCAAGACGCCGTCCAGGAGGCCCGCCGCTGGAAAAGGAGCGGCAAACGTACGCTGCTCTTCCTTGACGAGGCCCACCATTTCAACAAATCCCAGCAAGATTCCTTCCTCCCTGTGATCGAAGATGGGAGCATCATCTTCATCGGCGCCACCACCGAGAACCCCTCTTTCCACCTCGTGACGCCCCTGCTCTCGCGCTGCCAGGTTCTCAGCCTTAACCCTTTGCAGCCCTGCCACATCGCAGCGCTTCTCCACCGCTCTACAGGGGAGCGAAGCAGATGCTGCAATTCTGGAGACAAATGAAATTGCAGCATCCTTCCAAGTCGATGTTGGAAGGAGGAGAGGAGCAAAAATGATGAAAAAGGGCAAGAAAGAGTTATATACAGGGGGGTAATTTCGTCATTCCATCTTTTCCGTTACGGACGTCTATATTTGCATTGTCATTTAAAGTACATGTAGGTTTAGTACAAAATACCAAACTACATGGGGGTGGTCTGAAATACGTACAAAGTACAGATAGGTATTTTGTATTTATCCCTATATATAATATTATATAAGATGAGGGGGAAAACTGTAATTAAGGGTTAAACGGATATCCAATGGGTCGGATACGGGTAGGAGATCGGATATCTCCATATCCGCCTCCGATCCGATCTCCGAATTTTTTTTCAAAATCCATATCCGAATCCAATCCGATCTCCGAAAAAATCTCCGAAATCCATATCCAAATGGAGTGGATATCGGATCAAATCGGATCGAACCGGACGAAATTGCCATCCCTAAAGGGAGGAGGGGAGGGGATGGAAAATTTGAGGGGAAAGAAAAATGAAGGGGAGGGGAGGGGAGGGAAAATTAATTTTACATCATCTTATTTAGATAGTAAAAAAGTAGGGAAAAGAAAAATGAAAAGTATAATTTTATTTGTTTGTGAGGTAGATAGACAATTACTATTTTATCCTTATAGGCTGGCTACAAGCTTTGATGGAAAAATTTTAAAAAAGGGCAATTTAGTAATTTATTGTAAAAATCCCCTCTTTGCTTCTCATTTTCCCCTCAGTTTTGAAGGAAAAATTTTTTAGTGGGCCCTACATAAATTTTCCCCCATATTTCCCTCCCCCCATCCCAAACACCCTCCATTTTCCCCTCTTTTTTTTCCTTCCCCACATTTTTCCTCCTTCCCAAACATAGTATTAGGGTTTTCATATCCGACCCTCCTCCATAGGACTTGAAAATCCTAATTTTTACATAATAAACACACCCATTGCCAATTCTTCTCAGCTATAAATATGCATACATGCTAATATTGATGTAAAATCCTCAATGAGGAATTCCTATTGTAGGGATAAGGAAGAGTTCTCAAATCTATAAATTCCTCGTGGATTCCTTACTTGTTAGTGTAGAATATGGTTAGTCGGCAAAGCCCTCTAATCAATCTACAATTGAAAATAAAAATGGACACAAAAACCAAATCTTCAAGTCATCCACAATTTCAACATTTGCGGAACTTGGGGAAGTCACACTCCCACAAAGATTCTTGAAAATCTTTCTATTTATTTCTTTACAATTGGCTCCCTCATAATTTTGTATTTATTTATTTACTGTGGCCCCTAAAGGAAGGAAAAGGGAAATTTTCATGGGAACCATTCAAGTGGCGGAGCCAGGTAGTAGGGTTTGGAGATTGAAGCCCCCACGCCCCACTCATATCTAATTTTTTTTTAAATTTTCTAATAACCCCCTATAAATCTTGATAATTAATATGCAGTTTTTAACATTGTCCATTGAGCAAATCGCTTGATCATCTTGAAGCGAAGGTTTTATTTACTCATAGCCCATTTGCAGTGGGACCAATCGCATGGAGGTTGACATCTAAGATGTAGATGGCGAATTGGGGAATTAGAAGAACATCAGTGCCTTTTATTTTCTTCTACTTGTAAGTTATGAGTTAGCAGCCCACTGCACTTCAAATATTTTAACAGGCTGTAAGGATCTTTCCCAGTTGAAATATAATATATATAGTGCAGCTAAGTCAAGTGTATTACTCTTCACACATCTCTGTCATTTAACTATTATATGAAGTCACATGGACCATTCCTTCTAAGGGCTGAGAGTAATATCATACTCTCCGCCCCTCTTTCCCTTGAAATGGTTTTCCTTGTTATTACCAAAGATTTTATCTTTGGCAACTAAATTCTCATGGGTTCTTTATCCCTTTTTTTTTTTTTTTAGGATTCGAAAAATCAACGTTTGGAAATCTTAGCGGATTTAGACCGCTGAAAATCCTCAATGCTTAAGATTTTCAGGTCGGACTCTCCTCCATGGGATTTGAAAATCCTTGACTCTCGAATTACATATTGACACCAATTTTTGGGTTGAGCATGTTGATTCTATGTTGACCCATTTAAGAGCAGAACACGTTTTTCCTCACTCGTATGTATTGCATGTTGAGTTACCAGGGTCTCGTTAGAGCCCGCTGAACCTAATTTTCATGACTTCTAAGTTTTAACAAATAGGTTTAGATTTGTCAAAGGGTCAGGCGCATGGTTGTCTTTGTCATACCCTTTAAATGATATAAGCACTTCGAGCCCAAAAATCCGTAATGGCCCAGACTATTTTGGGCCCTTGTCCTACCATCAAAAGGATAGATACGAATGGATTGGACCGTTAAGCCAACTTTCTTGTAATAGTGAGAAATTATAGGCCGTTGATCAAAAGTATAAAAGAATTAAAACTAAAACATGACCTAAGTGGTTTAGATGATGAACCATGCCTTAAGACATCGCAAAGAGAGCCCAATTGCCAGCCCTAGTTAGGTTCCATTGTGGAGCGCATGGTTGTCTTTGTCATACCCTTTAAAAGATATAAGCACTTCGAGCCCAAATATCCGTAATGGCCCAGACTATTTTGGGCCCTTGTCCTACCATCAAAAGGATAGATACGAATGGATTGGACCGTTAAGCCAACTTTCTTGTAATAGTGAGAACTTATAGGCCGTTGATCAAAAGTATAAAAGAAATTAAAACATGACCTAAGTGGTTTAGATGATGATCCTTGCCTTAAGACATCGCAAAGGGAGCCCAATTGCCAGCCCTAGTTAGGTTCCATTGTGGAGCCCACTTGCGGCCACTTCCCTGCGAGCGCTTCCTGTCTAGACTCTAGACCTGACCAGGAGCGCACGAGCCGAACCCATACTGCGCAGCTTTGTAGCTCAGGTACTTCACCTTCTGCTCTCTTTCGCTGCAGTCTGCACTGTTACGACGTAAAAAAAACCGTCTGTATTGAATGTTACGTTCGATATTTTGACAGCATTTTCACAATACAGTGAGTTCTCTCTACCCTTTTGTTTCCAATTAGGGTTTTGATTCTCATTTCATTGGAGTTTTCTGTTTCCCCTTTGAATTGCTAGGAGTGAAATTTATTTGAAAGGGGGTTTTTTAGTTGCCCTATTGCAATCTTTTCTAATGGTTGAAAGGGCTCTTCCGATTGCAACTGTAGATTATAAATCTTACGTTTCGAACTGTTTTGGTTTTGTATGCTTCTATGTTTTGTGATTGGGACTTGAAAGCTCTGTTTTGGAAGTGATTCTGAACATTTAATCGGTTTAGGCTTAGACGTTGAGAAATGTGATGCTATTAATGATCCTGTTGGAACAAAACCCTCTCCACTTTTATTTGATTATCTGAGGTTTCTGTTTCAATCCCAAGAGATCAATTGTCAGGGCTTCCAATTGGGATTCTGAAAAATCCCTCTACGAAATGCTTGGTACCTTTCTCAAATGCTTACTTCTGTTTGAAGAAAAATCTAAATTTTCATTTGCGATTGATGATGATTGTGTTGTGCAGAATAAGAATCATCCAGTTTCCAGCTTGAGTTGGATGTATTTGAAGAAAGTTTACATTTTTTTTTTAATTCTTGTTTCTTCATTTCTTCTTCTTTCTTTTTTGAGCTTCCTTTTTTTTCTTGTTTCTGACATAGATTTATGAAGTTTTGGGAAAAGAAAGCTTTTGCTATGAGAAGCTATATTATGAGATGTTAACAGTTGATACCTGTTAATTTAGAAATTGGAGTGGACACCTTTTCAAATGTTTTAACTTGAAACCAAGTCTGTTTGAGGCTTCATAAGTCGAAAATTGTTTTAAACAGAGTATTTGGAGTCAAGCAGAGTTCTGAAGAGGAGGTTTTTGGAATATGCGAGTTTAGGCAGCTTTGTGGTTGGTTAGCCTTGTCCAAAGAATTCAAATACATTTTCGAAACCTGTTTTGAACCTACCAGCAATTGGATTACATGGTCCCAAACTGTTCTAAATTTCACTTTTTTTCTCCCATTTTCTATCAAGTCTGAGGAAAACTTCATGGGAACAAAACTATACCAGTTGGAGATTACAACCTTGCACTCATATCCATGATGTATTTATTTGTTGGTAGATGCTCCTATGAGAGCATCTCTCACCTTACTATGAGAGATAAGGTCCCCCACCTTATCTCTCATAGTAAGGTGAGAGCATCTCTCATAGGAGCATCCCCCTTATTTATTTATACATTTTGTGTGTATGTGTGATGATTACATGCATTGTGCTGGATTTGGGTTGTGTTTCTTGGCTTATGGGATGGACCCAAGCCTAACTTTCCAGACCAATAGTCAAGTGAGCAGTGAGGCTACTTATTGATGCGCACATTTTTTAGGACTCAAGTAAACTTGCGGATGTTGTTTATAATATGATGGTATGTGTGTAGGTAATAGATGTGTTCTAGAATGGGTCCATGTTGAATATTGAATGGGTTCAAATGACAGGTTACTTCTTATTGAATGGGTCCATGTCTAGTGATATTTCTAGATCTAGATCTGTTCTAGTATCAAGTCTGGCTGGAACTGGAATGAGAAGTAAAGGTAGAAGATTTTTCAAGAGGTCTGGACACCTGAATGAAGCAACGCGAGGAAGGGAGGATAGCCAACAGGCTAAACTCCAAGCCAAAAGGCTTAGGGATAGGGATCCATAGGATCAAACTTGTCTTGGTCTCACACCACAGACACACAATCAAGAGAAAACTCAATAGAAAACTTTATTAAATCAATGCATTGTCCCTAAAGAGGGATTACAATCCTTTATATAGATTTATACTCTAACCTATTCTTGGAAACAACTCTAATTAAAATAAGCACTAAATCAAATAAGAGAAACTTTCTAATTAATCTCATAAGTATTCCTAAAATTCAGCTAATACTAAAAATAAAACTATTGCATGATTTAAAGATCTTTTTATGGGCTTGGGCCTAATGGGCAACCAAACCGAGGATTTGGCCTGCATCAGCTCCCCCCCTCTTGGAGGGAACTCGTCCTCGAGTTCAGTAGGTGACCGCCTGGGTCGAAGATCAAACGCATAAACTTCCGATTCTCTTGTGGATCTTCATATCGTGTGTAAGCTTCACGGAAGCATGTACTCCACGGAAGTCTTAGATATTGCCTCTTTTGATGGTTGGAGCTTGCATGGACTCGTGCTCGAACAAATTGATGCTTCGATTTCTGAATTTGTACCATCTGCTCACAAACTTCTGATATCAACAATCGATTCCCGAAGATGAAATCAATGTGGGGAAACCTCAATGATTTGCTCTTCTTTTTCAACCTTTGAAACAATATCCTGTTCTTTTGATGCTTTAATTGGCTCTTTAGGAATTGAACATACGAGGAAATCTACCAGTTGATCAGGCTCTTGGCTGATTACATTCAATTCTTCAAAGTCCGCATATTCTTCCTTCGGTGCTTGCACTTCTTCATCTGAATTTGTTGAGAAATCATTAGTGTCTTGATTTTGTTCCTCAACTTCAGTTTTGATAATCCCAAGACTGGTTCCACCATATGGACTTCAGTGGTGTGCTGAGACTTTTCTTCTTGCATCTTAGCTTTTCGGACGCGAGACCATTTAAGTATGCGCTCAACACGAATTGCTTCCCAATAGGCATCATGAATGGTTTCACAATAATTCATATTTTGTAATATGTTTGGTCTCAAGCCTCTGATAAAGCGATTCAAATCATGAAGCTCACTCTGTTCCAGTTCACATACTTGTTGTAGCCTTGAAAACCGATCAGAATATTCATCGACTGTCCAATCTCTTTGTTTCAAATTAAGGAACTGCTCAAAGTATACCTCATTTGCATAATACCAATCTCCATAGTTACGCTCATACAACATTCTTTGAACTTCATTGGAGCACCCAAAGATTTGCATATTGGCTTTTGAGAATCAACAGTTGAGATTGAGCAAGCTGAAAGACTGGATTGTCCTCTGGATGGGGTTGACATCCAGTTGGTTGGGCCCAACTCTTTTTTTTTTTTGGGTCGGGCTTGACCTGACTGTTGGATGGGCCCACCTTTATTTTATTTTTCTGTAGCTGATTACTAATGGGTCAGACTAACCAGAACTCAAGCCCAGAAGATGGGCCCAAACACTTATGTCTGAAGTGTTCCCTGCTCCTGTTTTCGTTTTTGTTGGACTTCAGCGAAGAAGAATATGGAGAAGAGAGGTGCTGGGGATGGCGGGTGTGGACACGATGATGCCGACGACGATGAAGATGAGAGGTTTGGCCGCTGGTGGGTGATGGTGAAGTCTCAGGTGACAGGTATGCTTCTCTGTGTTCTCTGTTGTCTTCCTTCTATCCTTTTTCTTTTTTATTTCTTATTCACTAGTCTATCCTCTTTCTTTCTCTCTCTCTCTCTGTTTTTTATTTTATTTGGGAATGGGTTCTGAGATTTTGAGGAGGGGTTGGGTTCCAGCAGTTTTGGGTTTGGGGAATGGGGTTTGGATTTAGGGATTTGCAGTGGGGTGAGGATGAAGGGATTTGGGGATTGTTGGTGGGGTTCGATTGGGTTTTGGGATTAGGGGAATTTGGGGAAGTGAGAGGACAAGCTTTGGCAAATCTGGGAACGTAGGGTTTTAGATTTTGGGGATTTTTGAATTAGGGAGTTTGGGTGATTTGGTTTTATTTTATTTATTTAGAATGGATGGTTTTAGTGGTTGGATTCAGAGTTGTTGAGATGGGGAAGAGGTTTGGTCGGCAGGGAGGTTTTTTCTTTTTTTTTTTTTTTTTTAAATCTGGGTTGTTGGGATTGGAGGTCTGACAGTAGGTGTGGGGTTCAATTCGGCTCGGGTGTGGCTTTGTGAATGGCTTCGGTGATGGGCTCTGTGGCCGGAATGGTAGAATGTGGGTTTTCTGGGTTTCGGCTAGTCACTGGGTGGATGAATTGATGAGGATGGATTAACGATGGTGAAGATGGGTTTTGGTTTTTTTACTGGATTAGGTTCAGATGAGGGTTTTCGGTGGTGGGTTGTGTGAAGCAGGTGTGGAGAGGGGGTTCTGGGAGGTCGAAGATGGGGGTGGACTGTTTGGTGTGTCGGGGGTTTGGTTTGGAGAGATGGGTATCGGTGAAGAGTTTGGGTAGAGAGGATGGGTGAGGGAAGGTCTGATAGGGCTGGTTTGGGGCTGCTAGAAGGTCTGATAGGGCTGGTTTGGGGCTGCTGGAAAAGGGTTTGCGGTGTAGGTTGGTGGATGAGTCGAGGAAGACGTACGGGTGGTTTTGGGAATGGAGGGTATGGTGCTGTGACGAGAATGATGTGGGGATGATGATGATGATGATAATAATGGATGGTGGGGATGATGATGATGATGATAATAATGGATGGTGAAGATGATAATAGGAGATGAGTGGATGGGTTACCTCGATCGGCAATCGAAACGGCGATCTGAGAATGGATCTTCGCTCTGATACCAATTGAAGCAGCGCGGGGAAGGGAGGATAGCCAACAGGCTAAACTCCAAGCCAAAAGGCTTAGGGATAGGGATCCATAGGATCAAACTTGTCTTGGTCTCACACCACAGACACACAATCAAGAGAAAACTCAATAGAAAACTTTATTAAATCAATGCATTGGGCCCAATGGGCAACCAGACCGAGGATCTGGCCTGCATCACTGAACATGCTATTGCCTAAACCTGAGTATCCGCCGCTTCTGCATTGATATCTACTCAAGTTACTTTAATGGCTACACCTGATGCTGCCTGCAGGTTTCGCATCCATTTCAGATGGTTAATGTGTCTTTAACAGAGGATGATCTCTGTCCCCAGAGAAACCTTACCAACTTGAACATGTATTCCCTCTTCAAACCATGTCAGTTATCTGTTGGGGTAACTTGCTCACCAAATTTTGATATGCTCAGGTTTCTTCAACAGCCAGCAGCTTTGAGCATTCGACGACCACGACGATGACCATGTTCTCTCAGACATGTACTGTGTAAAGATTGATAGTGCTAATTAATGCCTCTACTTCTATGGGTAGTTGAATGAGATGGATCTGCACATAAGGGGGTTGTCAGTTGGAGTTATTATTTATCTCTGTAAATTATGCTTCTTGTTCATTGATTTCAGTTTATACAGATCATGGATATATAAATTCCATGTCCATTAACATAATCCATGCTGTTGAGCAATAGGTGTGGTTTAATGCTCTCTCTCTCTCTCTCTCGTGGGTGTGAATTGATTGCAAATTATCTGGCTGCATTCTGTGCAGTTTTCATTTGCAGATTGCCTATTTATCCAGTCAGTTTGGAACAACTCCACAGATCTGACTTGCATATTTATTTTTTATTGGAACATTGAACTGGTGGGATGTGAAGGGTCTAAGCATAACATGTGGACAGATGATCACTTTCCTTGGATTTAATTATTTATTATTGGTTGTTATGGGTGATGGTTGGATAATCAAATACAGGGGCTCCTCTTATGGGCCAGATTCAACAAAATGGCCCTCCAGAAAAGAGATGGCCCATACGAAAAATCAGTTTATAGCCGAGCTTGCTTGGGTTCTCTGAAAATTGGCGACTCAAATGGAGCATGGATCTTCTTCATCAAGATGGGTCTTAAGCCAATGAACCCTTTAATTTGCTAATTGATGAGGGTGATTTTAATAGTGTATCTTTCTTCAAGCATCAATTTATTCAAGTTGCAAATGGAAAAGTGATGGTCATGGACATGTTGATGAAGATTTATGTTTCTTTCATTCATTTCATATGATTCTAAAATTTCACAAGAATGTTGTTTTTTCATTGAATAGATATTTCTATTGGCAGGTTTTGTCAAAGTATTAGATAATGACATAAATACCCTTCTAATAAGAGGCAGATCCCTCTAAAAAGAGGCAAATAAAGGGCATACAAAACGGTCTATTTAAAATAGATTTGTGCGTTACCAAACATGTTATTTTATTTTAGCTTCTTCTTTGTATGGCTCTTTTTTTAATGGCTCTATTTCAATTGGGTCTGTGAGAAAAAAGAGTAGAGATAACAAAAATGGCCTAATTCAATTCAAGCTGGGTTTTTTTTTTTCCCTTGAGTGTAGATTAGATTCCAGTCTTGTATCCGAGCAATACATGACGTTCTCAAAACATTTGTCTCATCCTCTTCTTGATTGATGCAGGTGGACCCAGAAATCATGCAATGACAATGTTGGAATTGGACAAGAGCAAGTTCGATGTAAAGCTTGAGCTGTGGGCTCTACGCATTCCTCGTGAGCTCTGCAAGTGCATTGGTAGCATACTCCATGGGTATGTTCTTTTCCTGCATTTTGGTTGGCACAATTTTTGGGATCCTTCCGTTCCTCCAAGGGTTTTAGCTTTTTGCTGGATTGCTAGATGGCATAAAATTTTGACTATTGACAAGCTTCGTCGACGAAACCATATTATAGTTAATGGGTGCCCTATGTGTTTACAAGATGAGGAGTCGGTGCATCATTTGATGATCCATTGTCATTTTGCTTATAAAGTGTGGAACGCTATTCTTGACATGTTTGGTATGCAGTGGGTCATGCCTAGTGAAGTTAATGACCTTTTTCATCAATGGCGTTTTGGGTGCAAGTATATTCGTGGCAGAATCTTATGGAAATTAGTATTGTATGCTACACTATGGAAGCTTTGGTTGGAGAGGAATGATAGATTATTCAGGAATAAGAGTAGTTCTGTGGATGAGGTTGTTCGGTCTATTGTTTGGTCTGTTTCGGAGTGGGTGCGAACTAAACATGAGTTTGAAGGTGTTGATCTAAGTGATCTCATTATTTCTTGGGTAGATGTTTTGAGAGGAGGTTGGAAGGCTAAACCTGTGAAAAGAGTGCTTTGGTTGAATCCTCCGTGGGGTGTTTTAAAGCTAAATTTTGATGGAAGTTTTGTTCATTCTTTTAGAAGAGGTAGAATTGGGGGTGTTATTAGAGATTGGTCTGGTGTGGTGGTTCAAAACTATTCAGGGCCTGTGGATTCGATTGATGCTTATGAAGTTGAACTTTTTGCTCTTTTGATTGGATGCCGTGAGTTGCGTAGGATGGGCTGTGTCACTGTTATTCTTGAAGGAGATTCTTTTTCAGTTATTCAGTGGTGTACTGGTAAGTCGTCTTTTCCATGGAGGTTAGCGGATTGGGTGGAGGAGGTGCAGGGAATATTTCTATTCAGTTGGGTGCCTGCTTCAATCATATTTTAAGAGGCGCTAATGTCATGGTATATGCTCTTGCAAAGGAGGGAGTTTTTATTTCATCTCTTAATTTTGATGTATAGTATCTTTTTGTTTTGTAGTTCTCTTTTTTAGTCTTGTGTGAGCTGGCTTGTTGTGGCTTTGTTCCTGTTTTGTTTTTTTTTATTCTTAATAAAACTTTATTGTTATAAAAAAAAATGTTCTTTTCCTGCATTTCTCCAGTGTATTATTACATCAACTTTGGCCCCTTGGATGGATGCTTGGGTTATGCTAGTTAATTAACAAGAAATAATTAAAAAGAGAAAACTTTTAAGTTACCTGTTAGTGACAGTTGCTTTGTTCTTTGCCAAAACCAATTATAGGCGAATAGAATTGCAGGGAATTAGATTTGCGGGTAAGCTGAGTGCAGGGCAGCCAACCGAGTTCCAATGATCAAAGCAGGGCCCTTGATTAGTCATGTGAAAGGATTGAATTTGCTCTTAAGCACTTGTGTTACATTGTGTAGGTTTTTCCCTCGCCTCTCACCATTTATGACATGGGCATTGGGCAGAAATTGAATGTCAGTTCTATATTGGTGATATTTGGATTGTTAGATCATAGCCAAGTGTTTGTCTGGTCAGAAGAATTTTCTGCTTGTGATGATGAGAGGATTTGGTTAAGCAATAATAAACCAAGTGTGTACAATTGTGCAGGAATATTTGTGTACATTATGCAGTTGATTAACACTATCATTTGCAATTGGACTCTGATTTTGGTTTTGGTTTTGGTTTTTTTTTTTTTCTTTTTTGAGGAATTTTATGTTTGTAAACTCTCTTATGTGGATCTTTGGGAGCTTTTATTTATTTTTATTTTTTTTCAATTTACCATGTAATGGTGCGTTTTCTGTTTTGCAGATACTTGCTCGATAAGGCCCGTGTCAAACCCATTACTGAAGATCCATCATGTGAGAAGAATCGATATATGATTTTATCTGAAAGGATTCAAAATCCTGGTAAGAGTGACATACGTTCACTTTTTTTTTTTTGTACACAGTGGTAAGCAGCCAATAAGGGGTGAAATCAGAATGGTGGTCAGTGCCTTCAAAAAATGCCAAACACTCTTGAGAAAAAACATCTTCCAACTATAACCTATAATCATGCTTCTACATTCATCCATTGACAGATCAACCTATGTTGGTTTTGTCGTATGCATTGAAAGTTTTTTCAGTTCATCAGGGAAACATAGGATTAAAAAGATTATGGGATAGTAATTAGAGTAAAATCTTATATATGTATGTTTTTAAAAAGTTTCTAGAAAGAAATTTCTTTATTTGCTTTTTTTTTTTTTTCTGTGCCATTCTTTATAAGTTGCAAGAACTGACTAGAGTATTTAAGAAGCTACATTTAAGTGTTAAGAAATTCTTTTTTCTGTTGAACAATCAAGGATCTTTTCATGCTTGCTTTTGCATTTGAAACGAGATTGCTAGTAGCTTTTCTTGCCATTCTAGTTCATCCAGACAAGACCAGTTATTTAAATATGGACACACCAGATATGTCCCATTGATTAGGCGTCTTTATTGTGTTTGGTCTTCTGGACACTTATGCTTTTTAGCTGACACTTTTGTATTATTATTGTTATTATTATTATTATTATTTTGAAATGACACATTTTTTTTGTTCAGTTCTTTTTTCTTTTTTCTTGTTGGGATTGGGGTCACTTTTGTATTGTTGAGTTATCATTTCATCCAGCACACAACTTCGAGTCCTACTGATATTAAAAAATGAATGTAAAATTTGAATCCTACCCCTTTCTGTTTGTTAGTTTACTAATGAACTTTATGATCTGAAACAGACTTATCTGAGATTCCAGAGCAAAAACTTGATGATTTGAAGAAATTATGCGAGCTTGAAGTAGTTCCTTACTCACTGACTCTTGGATATTCCTATTGGGGTGCAGGTTAGTTACAATTCTCGTAAAAAGCATATAGATGCTTGTTTTCCCTCATCTGGTCGGTTCTTTTTTGATATATAGGATGTGGTGGTAGAGGATTAAGCAGCATACCATGCATAACTACATCTACAGTTTCACTTTTTATGCATGGTCTGAAAACTTAAGTTCAACTTGAATTTGATGAGTGCCCAAGTGACTTGCCTAGATCCTGTTGAGTTTCATGGTGAATGCTTTGAAGTTATTAATTATGAACCAATCCACCGATATCTCGGTGATGAGGCATCTTCCTCTCCACATAAACAACTGGGAATCAATTTCCGGTTGTAGGTCTGATGGTTAGGGACTTGGGTGGCGTGTGCTTGTGTGAGAGAGTATTTACCAACTATGTTTTTAACCATGTGCAATCGGAATGAAATCCTGTTAGATGGTTATGAATCAGTCTACTCGACTTATGATGTACTACTAGTTTTATTGTTTTGAAGAGTGTGTGTGTGTGTGTGTATAGATAAATTCCTTATTTTTAAATATACAACCTACGACATGCAATTTGGGTGAGTTGATGCAACTTGGGCAGTTGTACCGGTACCGGCAGTGACCGGGTCGCACATGAGCACCAGGATTTGATATCATGATGTGCAAAACTTCGTATCACCGTTCTTTTACAATTCAGGTCAAACATTAATGCATTAGCAGTACTAGGTTTAGGTTATGAATTTTGTAGAAGCTACTCTTTATTGTTTATCAGTTATAATGAAAGAAAGGCATAAACTCATACCTTGAGGGAGAGCACCCCATCTTGCATTAGTGAAAACAATGTACATTTTGGGACCTGCTGTCAGCCTTAAGCCCAGCATTGGAATTTTTTCTGGGTTGATTAATAATATGGAGCATATGCTGTTTGACACATTTACACACTTGTAAGTACTTATAAATTAAGACGATGTCAAAAAGGCTGCCCATGAGGTAAGTGACACGACTAGCAAAAGAGAAAAAGTTCTTAAGTTGATGAATTCTACCTTATTAAGCAAATTGATGAATGCAAAGTCTCTACCATGCTTATGAGTTTATATTTGTTTTGGAAAAGGTTCTGCGTAATGCTATCATTTATTTATTTTAATAATACCTGCCTGTACCTTTTTAATGAGAAGGTTATTTAATCACTTGCCTCTTTTTTTATCTTCAGACTATATTTTGAAGCAGATACTACCCCCGGGAGTGGAAGTGCCTTCTTCCTTTGAAACAATAGTTAAGCAGCCATATTCTTTCTCTTTATTTTTATATATTCTTCGTTATCCTTTCCTGTTTGTTTTGTATTGCAAGTTGTTACCATCTTCATATGGTCTATAACTTGGCCAGTCTACATTGATCAACGCATACTTGTTGCCATTTAAGTGGGTTCTGGTCTCACTTTCTCTTCTCTTCGATGATGGTATTCAGTAAATAACCTCATTATCGTGGCATGATGTGAAGAACTGTCAAATTGATCTATGTGCCTAACATGACTCCACTTGCTAGGCTGAAACATTATCTAACCAATTCTAGCCATTTTCCTATTTACTTTGGATGCCCACTTTGGGTTGCAGCATCACCTTGTTTGCTTGCAACAATGTTTTGATTTCGTGTTATTTTATTGGTCGGGCTTCTGTATTAACAATGATCATATTTATTCACAGGTCATATTGCTCATCTAAATATAACTGGCGAACTACTTCCCTACAAGGATGTTATTGCAAGGGTTATCTATGATGTATGTTTACAGTTATTTCAATCTTTCATGCTTTCTTACCTTGATTTGTTGGACTAGAAATAAGAATGGAAATGAGTAGAATGCCTCCACACTGAAAAGTTTGCAATGATATAGCCTTTTTGTTTGAGCTGTAGATTTTTCATCCCCTCCAACTTTTGTCATTTTATGCTTAATATATCATCCTTCCCTTTCAGTAACTGTTTGCAATTCTTTTAGGCACCCTGTCTTTTACAATTAATAGCATCACGGTGTTCACTGCTCTGTTGTTTAATTTGGTACAATAACTAAAATGTTGAAGTTCATAAAGCTGGAGCTTGGATATACTGCTGAGAGGACAATGAGTTTTCATGCTTGCTGTAGAATGGTAGGGGTACCCTTAGGGTTGGCTGTGGGTTTCGTCAGCCCATGGTCCATGTGAACTGATCTGCTTCTTAGGAGTTTGGGCTATTTCATAATCCATTGATTGGGTTCAGGACTGTATCTGAGCCATTTGATCAAACAGGTTGATCTTCAGCTGCCCAAACTGATCCTATGATTATAAATGATGGCGGTCATTTTACTTGTGTTTCTCTTTCTGCGATAATATTGGAAAAGAGAGCAATCTGTTACAGGTCTGGTCAGGCTCGGCCTTAACATTCTTTACATGGGCATAGTGCATTCTTTTTAGATCATGGATCAGGAACAGGTTTTACTTCAAGTTACCATATTTTATAAATGATGGCAGTCATTTTACTTGTGTTTCTCTTTCTGTGATTATATTGGAATGGTGAACACTCTGTTACAGGTCTGGTCAGGCTCGGCGTTAACATTCTGTACATGGGCATAGTGCATTCTTTTTAGATCATGGATCAGGAATAGGTTTTACTTCAAGTTACCATATCAGAAAAAAAGAAAGAAAAGGGTTTTATTTGAAGGCCTGTTTTATAAACAGACTTGGGCTGACCCTAACCTGACCCATTGGTATCCCTACTAGGCTACTACTAGTTTTGTTAATGGTCATGTCTGACCCCGTTTACTCAGGCACCATCTTTAGAAAAAGTTTTGAAGCATCACCTTGTAGGTTTGGACCAGGTTTTGAACCCTTGAAAGAATGCAGCCTTGGCATTAGATTAGACCTTTGAGATATGCAGTCAAGCATTATCCACTCGGTGTTGATACCTGTTGGGTTGCTCTAGTGTTTAACATCGAGCTATCCAATCCATCACTCATAGAATATTTAATGTGTGATCGAATGATTTTCTTTAATTCATCATTATAATTTTCTTACACAGAAAAACCAGCCAAGGATCCAAACTGTGGTGAATAAAGTTGGGACCATTACGAATGAGTTCAGAGTGCCAAAGTTTGAAATCCTTGCGGGGAAAAATGATATGGTTACTGAAGTGAAGCAGTATGGAGCTACTTTCAAGCTTGATTATGGCTTGGTTTATTGGAACTCAAGACTTGAACATGAACACATGCGTCTGGTTTCTCAGTTCAATGAAGGAGACACAATTTGTGATATGTTTGCTGGCATTGGGCCTTTTGCGATCCCAGCAGCACAGAAAGGATGTATTGTGCATGCAAATGATTTGAATCCAAATAGCATTGATTATCTAATAATTAATGCAAAGATTAACAAAGTGGAGGATCATGTTTTTACGTATAATATGGATGCAAGAGCATTCATGCGGCGGTTAATGAAAACACCGATTTGTGAGGATACACTGGACTCGGAGCTTGCTGTCTCTAGTGCTTGCACCATACACAAATTGCCATCTAATAGAACTACAGATTCGGAAGTTGAAAGGTCAACAGGTAACTTTTGTTCTTAAATCAATAAAAAATGTTCATTCAAGAACAATAATTATATTTTGTTTGCTGAACTGTATGTTGACATTATCATGCCTCGCAATGGAAGCGAAAACATTGCTTGTTAGTGGTTCAAATGATCGAGAGCTTCTACAAGGTTCTTGTCTGAATTCAGATGCTGCTGTGAAAAGACGCTCGGAAAATTTTGCTGATGGTATGCTCCGCTAGAATGATGATTCCTCTTGCGATGATGAACTTCGCCATCTCTGATTTGCATACAAATGTTTAATACCGATATGAAAATTTCAATGGTTCCTATGTTCTGAAAGCATCAGGCTATGATTTTTTTTTTTTTTTTTTCAATTCATGTTGCTTTTCTTTCTTCACATTTACTTATGCAGATAGATTTGTGAATGAAGATGCTGTAACTGCAACGGGTAGGAGAAAGGGAGGTGCAAACAAGAGAATGAGAGGCTCTATGAAATCCATTAGCAATCCCTGGGAGCATGTTGATCATGTCGTTATGAATCTACCTGCTTCTGCTTTGGAATTTTTTGGTACGCATTTTATATATTTTGGTGACTGAGAAAGTAGTTAGCCATCCTGCATATGATTTCTTAGGAAGTAGGGTTTTCTTTCCTTTCTGTTTCTCTAACAGCAGGGGCGAAAATTTTTTTTTGGGGGTGCGGGGGGGCCATGGCCCCAAAAGATTTGAGATCCTCTACAAATTAGTTCTTTGGCCACCCCATTGTAAATGGATGGCCCCTCCATCTATTAGGAATATGGTTAACATAACTTTGATTCTTAAAAAAGGAAACAAAATCATAGCTGATTTTGGAAAAAATTAGAATGAAGAAGCAAATGAAAAGAAGGAAAGAAAAGGAAAGGAAGGAAAGAATAACGAATGAGAAAGGAATGATGGAGAAGATTTTGTAACCTGTCTAACTTGCCTACCTGAGATCGTGATTGAGAGCTGTCTAACTTGCCTCCTAAGATCGTGATTGAAGAGAGGTAGAGAGGAGACTGGGTTGAGATTTTGGATAGAAGTTTCAAGTTGCAGAATCCATGTGCTACATGTACAACGGGAAGGAGGATCCTACCCGTCTAAGCTTTATTTGTTTACATTGGGTAGATGTACTATTTCACCATAGGCCACTATGTATTTTTAATCACGGGGGCTCATATTGAAATCTAACCCACTCAAAATTAAGTTCTCTTTGTGTTCTACTATTACATAAAATCTTAATTCAATCAGAGTTTTATCCATCGTGGGTAAAGAAATGTAGTTGTATTTTTGTGTTTTGATTATTATTGTCCATGTCAACATAAATCCAATTGAAGAAATTTATTTTAAGGATATAAAAACTAGTGGGACCAGGCTTTTAAACGGTATATATTTTAAAATTGGTCCCGCTCATACATATCTGTCAATGAGCATACTCTGCTAATCAAAATTAATGATCCATGACATCACTTTGAGTGCTACTTGATAAGTGCTATGACTGAATTTCTTAGATTATGATTTGTCCAAATAATAGACATTAAATATATAATATAGATTTTAGGCTTCGGTATTCATGCATTATTAATCGTTTATGTTATAGTAATGATTTGAGTGTCATTTACTTTTCCATTTATTGTAGTTTTTGTTTTTATAAATACATTTTTAGAATTTTAATATTTTTAACTTTTATTATTTTTTTCTATGAGTGTTGACCCTAGTTAACTTATATACCATTGATGCATTTTTTAAGAGAAAAATGCTCAAAATCTAGAGGATAAAACGATATTACCCTCTGGTCCCGATACTTCATCTCATTAATCGCCTCCAAGATTTCAACTTAATGAAAGAATGTGGAGTATGGCTTCAATATTTTATTTATTGTGTATTATATTACTAAATTTTGCAATATTATTTTAACATATTTTTTATTTTGGCCCCCACAAGAAAAAAATCCTGGTTCCGCCATTGTCTAACAGGTTCTGGCTTCCTGGATCTTCTTTTTCCCTGTTTCTTCAGTCATATTAGTAATGTCAATGGACCTCCAACTACCCAGTTACCCAAAGTTCCAACCCAAAAAATCTGGTATGATCCTTTTTGGACCTGATCAGTAATCGGGTCTATGTCCGGGTTCAGTGGGGTCCACACTCGAGATTCTGATTATCTGAGTGATATGCATAAATACTATATATAGATATTATATTATTTTATACAGCATTTAACCAGCAGATGCTTGTGGCCCAAATGTTGAACCAGCGGATGTCTTGTGTTTGAATCCCAGTATTGTATCTATTTTTTTATATTCTAAAAAAAAAAAAAACTATAGTATATGATTCTGAGTTGGATTCGGAGTCGGGTCCGGGTTCAGTAAATTCCATCGCAGCTGGACCCACATCTCGTTATATATTTAGTCCATACCTGGGTTCGTCATCAACTGGTCTGTTCACATCCCTATTTCATATAATGTTTGGATACTAAAGATACGTGATGTATCACAAGTCTTCTCAGATCTTGTGAGATGATTGCTCTATAAATAAATAGTACCCTAATTGAATACCAGCCATTGATTTGTTTCCATTATTGCTGTTTGTTTTTTTTAATAATTACTCAAGAGTTGGGAAATCACTATAATTCAATGATAGATCTATCTTCATATAGGGATCATTAAGCATGCACATTGAAGCCTGCAATAAGAGTAACTGGCAATATTTTTTCCCCTTTCTGACAGTGGCATTCAGATGTCCTAATTTGTTTCCTTTTCATATACCGATGTTTAGTGCTGCTTTTGAGTTATACTTTGCTCTTATGGCATTGTCAAAGTTTCATGATTTACCCTGTTTGCATGGTTTGCTTAGCACTAGTGATAATTTCTTGACAAATTATCCCAACAGATGTTTTTAAAGGACTTCTCCAAAGAAAATACTGGAAGGGGCCTTTACCTTGGATTCATTGTTATGGCTTCATGCGATCAAATGAAACAAAAGAATCAATAATTACTGTAAGTTTCATTTTGTGACCTTTTTTTTTATTTCCTTTATTCTGTGCAATTGTTTCACTTATTTATTGAACTTCTTGATTGTTATTCTTAAACTGCTAGTTCTTGATTGTTATTCTTTACCTGCTATCCATATGAAGAGCTACATTTTTTTTCGAGTTATCTATTTCCCAAGTCAGATCAAAGCATCTTTTATGATGATTCCCATTTTATTCCCTTTCACTGTTGTGCCATTGCCTCCAAAACCAAGATTAATATAAAATTCGTCATGTTCATCTATTTATAATATTACTCGAGATGGTAAATTTGTTTCCTATGACAGATTTACAGAAAGACAATAGTACAGAACAGAACTCATTATCTGGAAACAAATGGATGGAACTAAAACCTTGTGACCAGACCTGGAATTTGGCTGTTTAGTGACGAAATGCGCGCTAAACAGCATATCTCCATTCTTGATTAAGTGTGCCAAATTGAAACTCCTTCAAATGTTGGTCATTGTTGGGTTTTAGCCAAACAGGAAAAAAAAAAAAAAACACCCTTTTTCTGAGGGTTGAAAATGATTGAACTCTGAGGAGGCCCAAAAACTGACACCCATATCCGTACCCGATGCAAACTAGATTGTACTCTTTGTCCTTATCATATAATCTGCGGATGCCTATCCTTGGGCTGATATAGTCATCTAGGTATCATAAGCTTATATGTTGTCTTCTTTTTTTTTTAATTAATAAAATTAAATTATCCCTGATTCTCTTAATTCAATTAGTGTTGTACTTCATGGAAATATCTATTTCAAAATTGGATCTTTTTGTACTGCAGCAAGAATAATTGTCTTATACTGATTACACACCCGCACGCCTAAAACAAAGCTGATTACACACGCGCACACCTAAAAAAAACCTATCTTCTGAATTCGCATAATTGGCTGATTAGAACACACACCATGTTTTCAACCTGGTTTTTAGTTGTGGCCACTGATCTGTCTCCATCTTTGTAATTTCCAACCAGATCCAACTTGTACAATATAATTCTGCTAATAATCACTCTGTACCATTACCATCTCACATATTCTCATATTAAAACGTCAACTTTTCAGGATGTTAACAGCTTTTCCCATTTCAATGCAGGAGGCAGAGGTTACTTTGAATGCTAAAATTCATGACCCAATTTTTCACAGAGTAAGGGATGTTGCTCCAAACAAGGTAAGAACTAAATCAGAATTGCTTTTATTTCACATTTAGTCAACACTGAGTACTCTTTTTATTAAAAAAAATTCTGTAGTAGTAGTCGTATATGTAGTAGACATGGAGACGCAACTTGAGTCCAACAAATAAAAAGAAACTGATCTATCATTTTTGTGCAATTATGTTTTCATTGAAAAATGCATTCTTGTTGCAGGTGATGATTTGTTTAAGCTTCCGCTTGCCAGAAGAAACTTGTTTCAAAGAGGAAAATACAAGTGATACTATGGTTTAAGATTTTTTTTTTTTTGGATTTGGTAGATAGAAAGTGGTTTAAGAACTTGTTGCTCTGTTTTTGATAAGAGAAAAGGTGGTGTTCCCGAGTTTAAATACCAAGTCTATATATAACTCTTTTTCCTTGGAAGGGCCTGAAATTGGCAGAGTGAATGTAATAATTTAGAAGATTCTGTTTGGTTGATTTGTTGTATGTTTTACACGAGAGGTTGGTGAATGCTGACCATTTGGTTTGACCAATTGATGAGCTCATGGCTTGGCCAATTCTAGATTGTAGCAATTGGGCATTTCTAATTATTTTATCCACCCTTTTTGGACCATTCTTTTCTGAAAGATATTTTTTTTTTTACTCGCCCAAGTCAGTCTAATTGAGTACTCAATCAATCTAGTACTCAATGAAATTCGCCCAAGTTATTTCTAAAAATGGTAAGGAGGAGAAAACCTTAACAAGACAGGTATAGATGAGTCGACCAGATGCATCTGTCCGAAGTAGAAATGTGGCATCTTGATGGAGCTCAACTGTCCCACCTAAAAAAGGGGTTTGTGAAATGACTATGTACTTGAAACAAATTATATTGGGTATTGCAGGCCATCAAATTGGCAGTAACCTGTCTTTGCTGTGCAAGCTGCGAAGATGACTCTATATTCAAAACGACCTGCGCCTACCACCAAGGTATTATCAGTGGCTTGGAAATGTGTAGCCAATAGAAGTATGAAGGGAGGCCAAAGACGTAATCTCATTCAGACTGGAATGCAGTTAACTAAAAAACTGAACCATGGGCTACGCTTGTACAAAACGGATGCAATTGTTTGGCTATAAAAGAGGAAGGTGCAAAAAGATGAGCCCCAACACACAAGAAACAAGAACATTCGGTAACCTGATAGATTCAAGCTTCCAAGGATTGAAATCAGAACTAGAAACAGCAAGAGGGGCTTTCTTTCCCACAACAAGATGCTGTTGTAGAGATGTGTTAGCTGGCCATCATGAGAAAATCTGTTGAGAGGTCCTACAATTCCTCTCAAAGTCTACAAACGAACCACTGAACTTTCCTCTTCATCTGAAGAACGATGAATAATTTAGAAGAAAACCAGCAGCTGAATCTGATGCTGGATGCATGTGCAAAGACGAACAATCTTGAATCATGACGGTATCTGGCCCAGATTTGAAGCTCTATTGGAACAATGAACCCGGGATGAGATTAGTTTTTAACTCTTCTAGTTGGAGGGAGGAAGGGAGGGAGGGAGAGAGGCAAAGCCATGGAACAAATCTCAATCTGTATACAAGTTCCAACACCATCTTCGTAGTGGACATTCATTGTCTGTGTTCCATAATCTACACAACGATTTAAGATTCATATCGCTTCAGACATGTCAAAAGGGAATGGGAAGAAAAGCATATACCTGTTGATGCAAGATGGGAAATAATGTTCATGTAGACTCTTTAATGTGGGAAAGTCATGCATTTAGGTTCCTCGACTCAGGATGTATGGAAGACACTGCTCTAAAAAGAACCTGCATGGGCAAGTTTAACAAAGTTTTCCCTACTCATTGCAGCTGGTTTACAGCTGTTTTCTTAACTAGTTGAGTTTCTCAGTTGCGACTCTTTCAACTTATCATCATCATCAAAGTCTTGTCCCAACTATGTTGGGTTTAGACTCTCCAACTTCTATAAACTTAAGCTGAAGGGTCAAATTGGGTTCTGAACAGCCTGAGATGTTAAAGATCTTTTGTGAAAACAAAGTCAATGAGTGTTGCCCATTGAGTGAACACTCAACTTGCAGAAACATTGCTCTAGCTTCAAGGGAAGCCTTTCCTACAGACCTAAATAGCACCTTCAGGGCGAAATGCCAACATTGTAAAGCATCAACATGCCCTCAACAAGGCTGGGCTAGGAACCTGGAATAATGCCACTACCCCTTCAGTGCCAAATTTTGCAAATCTCTCGCATGGGAATGTAGTTTAAGCGTCTGCCAACTGGTGCTCCGTGACCTGAAAATCCAAATCAGAGAATCCCTATGAGAAAATGATGCCCCATTTGCTTCCAACATCTACACTGTCAATTCCTCCTCTGTCTACGGCAAAGATTACTTCCCCAGTAGGCTCTGAGGATTTTATCACAGCATTGACAGTCCCATCAGGGATAGGGTGGCAATCTACCGCAATGTATTTGATGCCCACCTTTAAACCTTTAAAGCCTCATCTAGACCCTGAAAATGGGCTATCCATACATGCCGACCATCACCGGAGAAGTTGGTACAAACATTGATAATGCTGAGAGATTCAGCTAGGGATTGCTTTCCCATGCTGAGTGAGAAGATTAAAACAAGGACAACTTCGATCTATGAATACTAAAACAAAGCTCTGCAATGCGCAGGGTGCCTAATCAGAAGGAACTGTGTTCTGAACCCAGCTGGAATTACCTGCACAAGATTTAAGTGTTCTATAAACTTTGAATACATGGCTATAATCTGATTGTTAATTGACCCACCTTTAATCCATGTTAAAACCTTCCAATCCCACCCTACCCATGGTTCGCTTGCATCAAGTGGGCCCTACTACATCATGGTTTGCAAATTTACTTTCTGTGGCCAGTTCCTCTCTCTCTCTCTCTCCCTCTCTCATACACACTAAAAAATGGATATTTCAATCCAATGGTGAGTACAAGCTAGATGAGTATAAAATTGGGGTGGTGGTGTGGTTAGTGTGTGTGAAGGCAGTAGATTGATCATAGATTCATGAGGAGAGTACAAAGTAGAAACTATTTCTCACAAAATATATGTGAAGATTACTCATGATAAATTTTTTGTTTTTGTCTGTATTAGTTTGGGTTTATGTTAGACATTTTTCTTTGCATCTGGAATTGGTTGTGTTACTTGACATGGAAGAGAAGAATTTTTCTGGGTCACACATTGACATGCTTGGGATGATTCCCTTTTTCTGCTTGAATCAGATGTCTGTTCTCATGGGGCAAGATGCTGTTACATATAAGGGAAGATTCTACCCCAAATATATTTTACCACTTTTGTTCTTTGTATGGGGCAATGTTGAGAATGCATGAAGTGTTTTTCTATTTTATTATTTAAAATATTGGTTAGGGAAGTAATACATGTCAAAATCATCTGACAACAAATGAACTCTCTCCCCCTTTTCCCCCTTCTTTCTAGTACCTGGTTCTTTTGTCAGAAGAACAATGCAACCATAAATAGAATGATAACACAATGCAGTGTTATTAATGCAGCTATCTTTTCTATCCATGATGAACATATGCCTGTTCATTATTTTCTCCCAGTGGGAGCTTGTGGAGTATGTAACTTTGGAACTCTCATGTAATACAAACAAGCCCTCTTCCATAAAACCTAAGATTCCTCTTTTCTTCTCACAATAAGGAAAAGAAGAAACGAGAATTTTAAAGGAAATGAATGTAAAATATCAGTCCGTCAGAAGCTGTCAAAATTTCAGAAAATTTTCTTAAGTATCATAGTTTTAACTCATTAAGTTCATACGCTCAAAGCAGACTAACCAGACATCAATGTCATCCTAGTATTTTCTTGGAGAGAAAATAAGCATGTTTTAAACTTCTTATTACTTCATCTGATCAGGTGGTCTTGTTCTTCAATAGAGAAACTGCTAGGACAACAGCCACGACGTCTGGTCTGTCTTTCTAACTCATTAATTTTCAACAGTGTCCATCTGCAAAATGCAACCCTTAATTGTCTGATAATAATGCAGAAGGTGTAAACCCTTAGTCGGCTCTCTCAAGAAAATAACAGATCAAGGGCCAAAGCAGTGAGGCTTGAGCAAAGTCGGTCAAAACAATGCCTGCTCACCCAAGTCAGATGGAGTATCTCCAGCAGACTCTTAGCTTTCTAGGTCCCTTGTTTAAGCTGTTCCATGTATTGATATGTAGGGAAGGGAAGATGATATCAATTTTGCTTACTGATTGAGAACAGCAATCAATTTGCAGATCCTTAGAAACGCATCCACTCAAATGTTACCATCTGCCAATTTCTGCCTTGTCAAGATGGTTGAAACCCTATGGTTTAGACCATTAGGTCATGGGTTCAAGATTTGGCACCAACAAACAAAAAAAAAAAAAAATGTTACCATCTGGCAAGCTCTCAATAAGGTTGGATCTGTGAAGAGGATCAACATCTTGAAACTATTATTTTCTTATCCTCTATAAAGACAAACATTTCTACATGCATTTCACCTCCTTCAGTGATACTGAGTACTAAGCTCATCAAGGGGAAGGAAAAAGCCTATTCCAATTGATTGATGCCATCTTCAATGGGTTATTCACATTTAATTCCTATCCATCTCGAAAACCCCTGGAGCCTCTTGACACTTCCTGGTGAATTGGACTAAAAAGATTCACACCGATCTTTCCGCCTAAAAACAAGGTTTGTTCACCAGAAGAATACAGTAAAACCATCCAGGTCAAATCTCTCTGAGTCATCCATATTACATGATTGTCACCATAAGTTGGCCAGCCTACTTCTCCGACAATGATGGACATCTGGACATAATCTACTCCAAATGCATTCAATGATACTCCATCAATGCATAGATAACACAGAAGATTTAACCAAGAAGTAATTCACCACGTTCGAGTAAGGAACTCTAGGAAAAAGGCGGGACATTTTATAAGGATCTCGTCAACCAGATTGGCATGAATGTCAGAGCGAGCATCTTTGAGAGACAGTGGGTAATTCTCAGAGTAGAAGTGAAACTTCAAGATGAAATAAAATAATCTGTTCACAATAAAAAAAAACCAAGGTTTAAGGAGTGCAGCAGTTGTAGAATGTATTCTGACCTGATCTTATTGGCTGTACTTCGGCGTGCAGAACTTTAGTGGGAGTATCATTTATGCTTGCACATTCTCTGATTAGTGATTAATCTCTCTGGAGCATAGGACTTCTGTCACCGGACCTGTGTTCATTCATGCAGATGCTTCCATGTGCTGTAACATGTTTTATCAGGTAGAAACCAGCAAGTTGGTGAGCGTCTCTCTGTTCACTTATTGTGATGGTAAATCTAGCACTCACCTCTGCAGTGTGACATACACAGGTTAATTATCTATCAGTTTCGTCGCTACTGTCATATAGGAAAGAAATGGTACGGCCAAAGTAATTAGTGAGGATGTCTGCAGGCTAGTTAATTAATGTTGTGTTCGTGTCCCAATTCAAGGAGCAGGCAACTCCATTGTGAATTTAGGTCCGATAGTTTTTTTTTTTTTTTACAACGGAGGGTGTCCCAGCCCTTTGGGCTAGAATAATCCCTACGGGCCCAAGGGGAGCCGGGTAAATCCCCTGTGGCCCCAGTGTGGTAGTGCAGTTTCAAACCCTCAACCTTCGGGTGCGAATTTAGGTCCGATAGTTTATCATGACCTTTGATTATAATCTGGAACCTTTAAGCATAAAATATATCTAGCTGAACTCAATTTTGCTCAACAGTCCATACAGGCTATGGTTTGTGTGTTCTCTGCATTGAAAATCTGACTTGATACTTTCTCATGAAGAAAATCCAATAAAGAAACTGATACTGGTAATACAATCATGCCCAACATCATGCAATAAGCCAATAACTACCTGTTGATGCACATGGGATAAATAGCACTCAAGGCTAAAGCTGAAATAGCTAATTAAAATAAACTTGGTAAAAAAAATGGTTCAAAAATGATATGTTATCTTTTTCCCTCTTTTGTTAGTAAAAAAGATACATTGCTGACAGGCAGCTCAGTTTTGCTTTATACAGGTCAAATTCACTTATATTTTCAACAAATGTTGTAAAAAAGAAAAGAAAAAAAGGCCAGTTTTAATTTACTGACTAATAAGTTCCTGGAAGGAAGGAAATAAAATTAAGTAACAATCTGAATAATAAAAACTGAGTAAAAGAAGGTGTTTAGCTTAAAGATAATGCTTTTTTGAATGTTTTCCAGACCTCAGGTCCCTTTGGGTGACGATTTACATACTGCAGAGCAAAAGCCTTTTCTGAACATACAATGATAGTGCTCAAAGCCAACGTAGGGATCACCTTTTCCTGATCCTTGAGCCACTCATACATTAAAAACCTCAGCTTAACTCTTTCAATGGTGTACGACATATACCTAGGAAATTCCAGTAGTGACTCCAAGGGAAAAACCAAGGCTATTTACAAAAAAATCAATCTTCTTCTGCAGCATATCTCTGGATTGATTTAGAACCTGTGGAGTGGCTTTGATCATGTTAGAGACATCAGTTGGTTTCAGCCCTGCTCTCACAAGACAATCAAATCTCTCCTGCAATTCAACACCACTGCCTCGAAACAACTTTAGGGCATTTTTCATTTCATCTGAGCCCTCAGTAAAACCCAAAGTCACCAAGAATGCAGTCTTCTGCATCAACCTTGGATCCCTACTGGGCTTCGGCAAAGGGCTAATCTTTGATCCAAAAACCCAGTTCTTTAACTGATTTGGATCCTCCTTTATGATACCGCACAACCTCTTCTTCCCAACATTCAGTTTTGTAAGCACGCTGTTAGGTCTCTTCAAAGAACATGAACCCAAAACTTGCAGGTGAGAATGCACGATCTTTACAATCTGTTCGGTCTCCATTCCAATCTCAATAAGAAATGCCAAACCCTGCCTCATGTTCTCAATGAAATCCCCAATTATGACTTCAGGAAACTGCAGAAACAAGGTTATAATCTCATTCCTTGCGAAGCCCAATTTCAACAACAGTGCAATTAATGAAAAAAACTGTGTCCCCCGAACCATCTAACAACAATTCTGGATGACTTATGAATAGTCCCCCTAGTTCTTCTTTACTGTACCCCATCTCTCCAAAGAAATGCAGCACTCCAAGCATTCTACTCCAGTCATATGTATTATTTTCAGACAACTGCGCAGTAATCCAATCACTCTCAATTCCCAAATTCTTCAATTCCTCTATTACCTTGACAAACTCCCCTTTGACATCCTCAGACAAAAGAGAAGGACTAGTGGCAACAAGCTTGACAACACTAGCCTTACTAAGACCTACATCTTCGTAAGCCAGAAGCTTTGAACCCAAAACCCCATTCTCATATCCAAAAATCTCTCTTTCTTCCATATACATTTTACCAACATAACTACGTGGAATTCCATAATCGCAGAGTGTGCGGACGTTCTCAACTAACCACGGAATGTCACAGAGAAACATCAAGTTATGAGGCAGAAGCTGAGAGACCTGAGACTGTTTCAATCCCAAGCTCTCAAAGAAGGGCTCAAATTCATTAATGGGGTGGTACTGAAGGAACTTGACCATGGATTGTCTAATTTCCTGCTTGTTTTCGACATGTTTGAGAAGCTTGCTGAGGAAAGTTGGTGAGTTCATGCTCATCTGCTCAGCATCATTGAAATGAAAGCATCTGGTGCAGTGAAGATAATCCAAGAGAGCAGCTTGCGCTTGGGTTCGCGCGCTACCGGAGTTCTGTGACATGGTTTGAGAAGCAGGTGTAGAGCCCCCATACAAAAGAGAGGGTTTTGTACAAAGCCGAGCTCTACCACCGTGCCAAAATGGGAACTTTACAGGGTGGAAAGCTCTGCTAGTGTGAAAAGATGGGATTTTGATGATCTCAGATGTTTTTCTGCTGAAACTGCAGAAACCCATTTGAGAACAGACGATGCTTTGAATTTCTGGAGATGGGTCATGACGATTTGCACATAGAAGGATAGAACGGAACTCAAGGAATGAAATAGAGCCGTTTGGGGTATAGATTCTTTTTACCTTGGAGTTTGAATCCTCGGAAATCAAGAGACCCTTGAGTGGTCCGAGTATTCGATATTCTAAAGGGGAGCGTTTCTCCTCGAGAAGCAGCCATTGGAGGAGCTTGTTGCAGGAACACAAGGGTTGTAACCGTTATCACTGATCCGCACAACTGAAAAAGACGAGCCTCTTCAAAAATATCTGTCGAGGGGAAGGTTACAGTATCCTTTCATTGATGGGTGCTTACTCTTCATTTGCATAATCAGACCAGAGTTTTTAATAGAAAGAAATTGAGGATTGTACAGACAAAAAGCAGAGTGAAAAGAAGAGAGAGGCAGAAATCAGTTATCAGTACCTTATTTGAAAAAAATAAAAAAAGAGTCCTGTTACATGGACTAACTCATGTACAGGATTATGGACCAACTCCATGAGTTAGTCCATGTAGACTTTTTAAAAGAAAAAAAAAGGATAGTAGGGTTAGTTTTGCTGGGAGGACACTTTATACAGATTTTAAAATATTCAATTCAGGTAACTCATATGAATTTTTTTTTGCTAGAATGGAAGGTATGAATTATATGATACCACCTTATATATATATATATATATATATATTTTTTTTTTGATGTCGAAGGGTTCCAACCATTTGGATTGGACTAATCCCTCCGAATTAAGAGGGAAGCCGGATAAACTCCCCTCTAGCTCCAGTGTGGTAGTACAATTTCAAACCTACAACCTCCGGATTCAAAACATGGTCCTAGGCCAACTGAGATACTACCTTATAGAATTCATGAATTTGTATATCCACGTAGACTAAAAAACCTCATCTTATATGCTATTATTTTCCCAAAAACTCTATTTGCACCGAAAATCATGGCACGAAAAGTGCCATGAACCCAAGTGGCCCCTTGGATCTGATCTTGGACCTGATCGGATCAGATCCAAGATCAGATCCAAGGGGCCACTTGGGTTCATGGCACTTTTCGTGCCATGATTTTCGGTGCAAATAGACCCTCTCTTATTTTCCGGTATCTATATCCAAAATCTACAGCTTAGACTATTCTCATGGGAGAGCTCTTATGGTCGTACACTTGAAAAAGATTTATTATTTTGGTGTGAAAAAGGAAAGATAAAGATTTAGAACTTGTGCAACCTACCCGTGGGCTAGCTGGTTGCCCTGATTAGGGCTGTGAAAATTGACCGAAATAACCGAACCGCCTGGCCGAACTGACCATTTGGGCGGTTTTATATATATTTTTTTAAAAGAAAATCGACCAATTAGTTATTTGTTTCACCTAAAAATTATACGACGGTCGGTTTTTTTATAAACTAAAAAATCGTTCGGTTAAAACCGAACCGACCGAATTGTTAAGCAGCTGGAGACTGCACTAACTTAGTGACTTGAACTGTTGAACATCTGCATTTTTTAAGTACTACTAGCTAGCTGCTGGGCCTGTACTTATTGTTAATTACTGCTGGGCCTGTTTATTTGTGTGTAAGTTACTAAATTAGATTGAATACTTAACTTATTTAATGAAATTAAAGGCCCAATGGCCAATTAGACCAATACAAAATGAGGCTTGACCCATTCAAATTAGGACTCATTCCAAAATTGAAAACCGACCAAACCGAATGTTTGATTTTCCCACTTGCACTAAATATAGTGCTCGGTTTTCGGTTATCTATATCTAAAAAACCGAACATTTGGCCCGGGTGCAGAGGTGACTAAAAAACCGACCAAGACCGACCACCGACAACCCTAGCCCTGGTTATTATGCAAATGTTACATCTGCAAATAATATAGGGATTTTTTTTATAGAAAAAACAACTTAGACTCTTACTAGATCAAAAAGGACCCCTAAAAAACTTATGCCCCAGAGTAGTCTCCTAGCCCCTAGGATTGTTCCATTTTATTTTATTTTTAATGTTTTCTATCGCTGCTCACTTCATAAAAACTTAAACGCTCTCCGCTCTTATTTCCTTCATCTTCCTCATCTCTTACATTTTCCTCTCTATTGACGGAGACGCCCCCTTGCTGTTGTGGTCTCAAGCTCCTCCAAATCAACCATCATAAGAGCTTTTTAACCTTTGATTCCTACCAAAGACTTGTGTGTTTTCTTGTCTACTTATTCCTCTTTGCGGCCCACGGGTGAACGACCTAGGTTTGACTTTCCTCTTTGATTCCTACCTCTTTATTGGAGTCCATCTTCCACTTTAGTAGGGTAATGGAAGAGAAAATTCCAAAAGAAAATTCTGAGATGGAAAAGGTTACAGAGATTCTATTATTGGACGAAAAAGATGACAAATGAGAAAAGGAAATTTAAGTCGCTTAAATACTTTATAAGTAGCCATATCGCTCATATTGCTGCTCACAGAAAAGTGCAACAAAATAGGTAAAGTGTGGCTGAAAGTCCAATTTGGTCTAGTAAGAGTCTAAAGGGTTTTTTTTTTTTTCCGAAACAAAAAAAAAACCCATATTATATATGTTAAACACATTATCATATTTTTTAAGATCACCATTTTCACAAGTAAATTAGTATATTCGACGGTTTTAGATGTATTTAGACTTTGTGAAAAATCTTGACAACTTTTTCAAAGTTTATGGAGATTGAAGATATGAAATTAATTTTCTTGGTATTTATCATTAATATAAGAATATTGAACGGTATGGATTATGAAGTTGGAGGCGTTGGAAAGTGTAAAAAATTTGATCTATAGTTTGAACTTTTGAATGTTGTTTACAAAGTTTCTCAAAATCTATAAAAGTTTAAAAATTAAAATTACAAGTATCAAGGTTTATTATTTCAATAAAAAAAGATTTTACGTTTGGAATTACATATACAAGGCCCATATGTATGGACACATAAAAGTGGTTGTTGGGATATATTCCCGTGACCAATTGAACAACTAAATGCACTCACCATGTGAATGCTATGCTATGGTACCGGTGCCATTTTGTAAGTAGGTGATGTGAAAGTGAGTTTCTCACCTATTTATATATGAAGTCTCATAGTGAAAATCGCCTTCTATGTAGCATGTACTACTTTCACACCTCACTGCAGTCAAATATGTTGGCATGATGGGTGCTATCATGCAATGTGTATCATCGAGAGCCTCAGCTGGGCGCATGTGACTGACACATGTGGGCGGAACACAAAATGAGAAGTCTCATCTCAAATATCGCTGGTTTCCCTCATTCTCATTTCCCCTTGGCAGACCTAATCGCTCCTCTCTCTCTGCGATCTCTCCCACCAACTTTTGATCTCGTCAGATCCATCTCGTCGCTCGATCCATCTCCTCAGATCACCTCCCGTGCTTGGACGTCCAGCGAGTTCCGCCTAAAGCACCCCTCTCTCCCTTTCTGCGACGTGCAGACCTGGGTTTCATCCCCTCTGAATCCCTCTATCTCTTCTCTCCTTTGTGGAACCCCATCTTCCAGACCTTCCTCTCTGAAACCCTTTGCCTTCTCTCTCCTCTCTAGAACCCCATCTGCCAAACCCCTGTATCGAACCCAATTCGATCCCGGAGAAAAAGGGGTCCAGTAGGCTGCCTTGGGTGAATTTAGTGCAGACAGAATCAATAGGTAGAAGAAAGAGCCAGTTTTGTTTCTATTTCAGATCAGTAGAGTTAACTCATTTTCTTTAACAGTGTTTTTGTGCTGCATCATTAGAGTTAACTCAATTTCTATAACAGTGTTTTGCTCTGCATTCCTAGGGGTTCTTGTAAAGAGTTCGGTAATAACTTGAGCTACTCATGTTCAATGATTTGCAACAGTGAGGATTCTAAGCTTCCCATGTCTGCTTTTGGTTTCTCCATATCGTTGAGATTGATTGCAGCTGAGCATCGAGTCTTCTTCAGGGAGAGCAACAACCAAAAAGGAGCGTACCAAGACCTGAAGATTGTTTTTCCTTCACTCGCTTGCTACCGAATCATCGTCTTTGTCTTCTCCTCCTTCCTCTGCATTTTTTTTCTTCCGTATGTCCTTTTCCCCTTCGAAAGGCTCCATGGTGAGGACCCACGTGCCAATAATCAAAGCCGTTTAAATGAATGGCCCATTGTTACATGAGCCCTTGAAAAACTTCACACTAAAAGCAAATGGGGCAATTGTTAGATTCATTCGATTTCTTATTAATTTATTGCTATTAATCAATTTGTCAATGGGTACATCCATCCCAAACTACAGTAAAATTATAACAAGCTCTTACAAAGGTGGGGCAATTTTTAATGGCTTAGATTGTCAATTACTTAGCCCCGCTGTGGCACCTAAAGCAACATTTTGTACTAAGAGATTAGAAAAAAAGAATGGTTTGCAGTAAGAGATGTATAAGAGGGTTAAAGTGGCAGATTTTGATGTGATTCTTATTGAGGACTGTAATGGGACATTTTATTATACCGATTACCATTTAAGAAAACTCTAAACCACTAAAAAATATGTCTCCCTCTATAGAGCCTAGAATGTCCTTATAAAATTCTATTAGAATGAGAGTTGGAACATTGTCACATCACACTACACTTACAAAACTATGTGAGAAAATATTTAAAAGATTAAATTGGACCTACACTGACTAGCCTGTAAAGTTATCATGCTGAATATCTAGACCAGTATTTCTCTTATACGCCTGAATTCCGCAGAAAGAGAACAGTTGGGTACAGCGCTAGCCATCTGATGTTATTTAAGTCCCTGGGACTTTGAGGAGAGCTGCTTTTTCCAGATTTGTTTAATGCATAGCATTTGGACTAGTGTGGTTGACATCTCAGGAAAAAAAAAGAAAGAAACAAGTTTTAAAAAAGCAATCGCAGTAAGGTGGAGAAAAACTATTCATCAAAATTCAAAAGTTCAGAGACATTTTAACATTTTTCAGATATTTATTATTAAAATATAAGAATCTTTTTTTTTAATTAACAAAAACTTTTAATTTTCTAGAAACTCTAGTAACAACAGGCAATTGAAAAAGAATACATGGAGAACACCTGCAATGGTAATGGGTGATCAAATTTGGGCCACATCCATTCCATTACTGTTCCGGATGCATCAAATTTGTCAAAATACCTTAGAATATATAGCTTGAAGCATAACTCCAAATACCAGTCCTCAAACAATACAATATCAGTAATGAGCGTCTCATTTAGGGGATAGAAGAGAAAAACATCAACTATGTAGCCTTAATAGACTGTCACGTCCATTTTTCACACACCAAATATATATAACAAAAATAAAAACATCGACAAACATACTTTCTCTTAGACACGATATTTCCAGCCAGCCTCATTTCTTCAACGGCATTTTTCATTTCTTCCATTTTTGCATCAATTTGGACACTTCTTTAAATTTGACTTGGAAATCCATTCCGACGTTATAGACCACTCAAAGTTTATTGAATAGTAAAGAACATTCTAGTAGCAGCATTTTATTTTTACAACTTGCAAAAAAAAAAAAAAGAAGTAAATAGAAAAAATTAAAAAAAAAAAAAGAGAAAATGATAAAGAGCTGTGCTACACAGCCCGGTAATCGTGCTCGGGCTGTGGCACGGATCCCACGAGCACGGATCCCACGAGGACCCTCCTCGTGGGATCCGTGCAACAGCCCGGGCACGATTCCCGGGCTGTGGAGACTTTTCCAATGATAAAATCAATCAGGGACCTGCTACTTGCACCGATGGGGAGCCCGGGCTGTGGCCCGGCTCCCCATCGGTGCACTTAGAATTTCGCAATCAACAAAGCCCTCACGGTTAAAGCCTTCTGTTGAAAAACAAAAAAGGCCCTCACAATTATAACACCCACACTTGCCTCATTGCCTTGTTCATTCTTTCTACTAACAAACTCCTATGTTAAATCTCAAAATCTAAGCAAACCACCTTTGTTGAACATTTATTAATATTATAGTTTCATTGTTTAAAATTCACCTGGATGTAACCTCTTTTAAACTTGGTTTGAGGAACTACGATGAAATGACCATGGAACTCTGATGATGAAAGGACCATGAAACTCTGTTACAGAAATTGGGTTAGGACCAAGGACCATGGAACTACTTCTTCTTCTTCGTACCTTCGTCTCCTTCTCTCACGTGTTTTGAGCCATGGTCGTCATGGACATGCAAACTGTCCTCGACTTTCCGAGACAAAACGGGTTCGTCGAGGCCGAGTCTGCTCTCTGGGACGACATCCTCCACAGAGATGGAGGGCTCATTCCACCGCCTCCTCCTCCTCCATCTTCCACCGTTAGGTCGCCCTGCTCGCCGGCGCCGCCTCCGCCTGTGACAATTGTGGTCGTTACAAAAATTGGGTTAGCTCTGATGATGCAGAGCAGAAACACTGTTAAAGAAAATGGGTTAACTCTACTGATCTGAAATAGAAACAAAACTGGCTCTTTCTTCTACCTATTGATTCTGTCTGCACTAAATTCACCCAAGGTAGCCTGCTGGACCCCTTTTTTCTCCGGGATCGAATTGGGTTCCAGAGAGAAGAGAGAAGGCAGAAGGTTTCAGAGAGGAAGGTCTGGGAGATGGGGTTCCACAAAGGAGAGAAGAGAGAGAGGGTTTCAGAGGGGGTGAAACCCAGGTCTGGACGTCGCAGAAAGGGAGAGAGGGGTGCTTTAGGCGGAACTCGCTGGACGTCCAAGCACGGGAGGTGATCTGAGGAGATGGATCGAGCGACGAGATGGATCTGACGAGATCAAAAGTTGGTGGGAGAGATCGCAGAGAGAGAGGAGCGATTAGGTCTGCCGGGGTATAATGAAAGTGGGGAAATGAGAAAGGGGGAAAACAACGATATTTGAGATGAGACTTCTCATTTTGTGTTCCGCACACATGTGTCGTCGCACAGCTGAGGCTCACCTCAACTGCACTTATATATATAGAAAGAAAAATATTTAAGTGCATCCATCCCTCACCATTTTTGGTGAGGTACACCCCCCTTTGAAAAGTGTAAGTACAAAAAGGGAAGTGTCAAGTACATAGGACTCCCATTTTTATACTTGACACTTTCCAAAAGTTGGTGTCCCTCACCAAAAATGGTGAGGAATGGATGCACTTGAATACTTCCAATATATATATATATATATAGGGACAGGTTCTCCTAAACTGCAGCTTAGGGGTATCCTAAGCTGCAGTAGTGTAAAAATGGGTCACACATGTGCTCACACATGTGCGGTTTACACACTGTAGCTTAGGATACCCCTAAGCTGCAGCTTAGGAGAACCTGCCCCATATATATATATATATATATATTTGTGCTGTCAGAGGGTTTCCAACCTTTTGAAATGGACTAATTATTCCGGGCCAAGAGGGAAATCAGGTAAACTCCCCTGTAGCCCAAGTATAATAGTGGTCTGGGTGCAAACCGCAGTCCTACGCCAACTCATACACTAAAACGTGGAATAGAACTCTGATACACATACCCATGTACTAAACCGTGGGTCAACTATTAAGTGGGTTGATGTCGCATAACAATTTGATCCAGTCTCGCCTAAAAAAGATCTAGTGCTGCTTACACCATTTGGTGGTGACATGTGGACATTGACTGTAATTTTGTTCCTTTGCTAGGAATTTAACTCAGGCATGCGCTGGCCTCGCCCCCATTGGAAAAGATCAAAAACCCATAAGAAAATCTTGAATCCACCTCCAAAGATCACATGAGAGTTTTGATCTGCCCGAAAACCTATATGATATTTTTAGATTTGCCCCCATAATCTAACTAGATGGTTGGAGTCTTCTCTCCGAAAATGAAAACTCTGTCATTGCTCCTGGAAACCCTTTGTCCCTGACTGGCCTTCTAAATAATTGTTTTGGACATTAAAAACTGTCTATTTCTTATTTACTAGATTTTTTCACAAGAATTTAGGGCGTTGGAGATTTCGTAACATTATGTGATAGTCCGTCTCCTCGCATTTATAAATTTTATATTTATGCACTAAGATTCTAATATTCGAACCACCTAAAAAATCTAAAATGACATTCGAATTCCTAAAATTTTATACACTTTGCCTTCTTTTTTTGAGTTTATGGATGCACAAGTATAAATGGCTATCTCACTTCATTCCTCTTTGGTGAAAAAAAAAACATTTGTCACGCCAGTCCAAATCCCAACTTTTACCCACACACTTCTTGTGATTGATTGTGTGGATCTTGACTGTGGGGTCTACCTATTGACAATCCATGCTATTTAAAATGAATTCCATCCCCTGACCTATCTATTAATTATAACTAATTCAGAGCTAGTCTCATATTAATCATGTTAGAAGTCATATACTCAGTCTTAATAGTGAGGCGTTGGAGTTCATTTTGAACGGTCCACATCAATAAGTGGGTCCAAAGAAGAATTCCACGCATCATGGAAAGGGTTGCAAAAGGCATCCGATTACCCCGGAAGTTCTAACCTGGAAAAATTCGGGTTTGGAATCTATTTTAAGTTCAGATTTATAATTTATAAACGGGTTCGGTCAGGAACCCAATTTAGTTTTTTATTGATAAACGTGTCCGATTCAGGGTCCATATAGGATCTAACCCATGGACCCGGGACCTGGTATATAAATCTTTGATATTGCAAAGTGTATTTTAAAATCAATATTTGTTTGGACATTTTTATGTATAATCTGAAAGGTAGTGTACTTGATAAACTGTTATAAGTCGAATGATATGTTTATTTAAAAAAAAAAAAGATAAATTAAAATCGATTTGGGAACTAGACTCCGGTCCTCTAAATGAATCCGGTTCCAGAACCAGATTCAGATTTTTTCTCGAAATCAAATCTGAAAGTGAAACTAACAAAACAAATTTCGATTTAATATCAAATTCAAAATTATTATTTACAAATATATATAAATTTACGTTAAATAATATTCCGACACGAAACTATCCCATTTTCCATCCTACTCGAGGACAGAGTCAAAATTCCTAGAATTGTCCGCGTGCATTAGCAGGCTGTCCCGGAACCACGTCGCAGAGTGTAGTTGGTCGATCCACGCGGTGAGGATTTACGCTATGAATAGTTTTTTCCAATAGTCCTGCTACATGGACTAACTCATGGAGAGAATCATGGACTAACTTCATGGTTCTCATTCAAATATTGGATTTGTTCATCCAATATTTGAATGAGAACCATGAGGTTAGTCCATGCAGGGGCGGATGAAGGGGGGGCCCGGGGTGGCTGCAGCCCACCCAAGGTTTCAGCCATTTTTTTTTTTTCATATGGGTTGTTTTCTTGCCTTTTCAATTCATAGTTTGAGTAATGCAATATATCATTGTATTCTTTCTCTCTCTTTCTCCTGGTTATGGAAAGAATTTATCTTTTGTTTCTATTTCTTCTTCTGGGTCCTTTTATCAAAATCCCAATCTCCTTTTGCGTACATGTGATTTCTTTCAAATACAATATTTTCTGTGACTGTTTTTTCATGTGTTGCTCTGTTTTTCTTCTCCATTTTTTATTTACAGATCTCTCCATGTTTGCATCATCTCAAATGGATTTCCTTCAAATCCTTTGTTCCTCTTCTCTTATCTTAAATTTATAAGGATTGCAAAGAACACCAACAATAAAGGGACGCATTCGGGAAGTGGGATTGCATTTTTGAGCCGTTTGGATGAGGTTTCCTCAAATGAACAGATCCTTCCCATTACTCCCACTTTAAAGATTTTCAGTTTTGCAAGGCTGAAGAAGGCGACCATGAACTTTAGTCCCGATAGACTTCTTGGCGAGGTAGGTTTTTGGAGGGTTTTCATGGGTTGGATTGATGAAAAGACATTTGCACCAACCAAGGCCTGGAGTGAGATGGCTATTGCAGTATTGCTGTCAAGAAATGAAATTCAGACGGCTTCCAGGGAAGGGAAGAGTGGCATGTATTTTTCATTCAATCCAATATTTATTTGGCAAAATTTGAGAAAAATAAAAAAGAAAAAGAAAAATAGGTTGGCGGAGTTGTGGTGCATGGAAAAAAACTGTGCCTGGGCCATGGACTAGTGCCGACCCATTCTTCAAGTTATAAATGAGCATCAATGTTTTTGCATTTATTTTAATAGTTTAATTTTATTTCAAATGAAAGAACCTAATGAATCCTTCTCGACATATAGATAATGTTTTCAATACACTTTCTAAATAAGCAATTGCAAATAATCGGTTGCTTCTCCGAAATGTTATTCAATGTATTCGGATGCTTGCACTACGTGTGTTTCCTTTTAGAGGACATGATGAATAGAATTTTTTATAGTTTTTGGTGAGACATTATTGCTATTTTTTTAGTGTAAGTTAAGTGCAGCCCCCCAGATTAGAAGTCCCGGATCCACCCCCCGAGTCCATGTAGATTTTTTATTTTTCTAATCCTCAGTCTCGCTCATTATAATTTATACTGCAGTGGGTCCCACATCTTGAAATGCACCGGATTCCAATATTTTTGTTTTATCTGAATGAGACAAGGATATTTGTTTCCAGCTTTATATTTCTGTACCGAGCCTTCTCCACTCCAGTCAAGAGCAACAAGTAGCGAGGAGACGGCCATGGCTCTTCTGTCCAGCATCAACTGGGCTACTAATCAGATCCCGAGCGTACAAGAGCTTGCACGAGAGACGTTGGATTCAATCCCACAGAGCTACGTGCGCGACGTGGCAGACGATCCGGTCGCCGCCGATCGCTGCAACCCTTCTCTCCAAGTTCCCCTGGTCAACATGGCCAATCTGGTCAACGGAGGAGAATCTCAAGACGAAGAGCTTCAAAAGCTTTACTCAGCTTGCACAGAATGGGGGGCATTCCAGGTATCTTCAATTCTTTCAGTTTTCCATGGAAAATAATCGATGGATCATCTAATTCTTTATCCCCTGTTTGTTTTCTCTTTCGGACTAATTTTCCAATTCTAATTATATATCCGCGAAAAATCTACGGGACCAAACAAAGGTTTCATAAAAGTTGGCACATCTGTTTGCATGAAATTAAATTTTTAGGAAATTTAAAAAATATATTGCTAAAATTGAATAAACAAATGTGAAAGATTGAGAAATGGCAGCCCAATAATCTTCTAAGTTAGAGACTTTGGATACAAAGATAATAAGATATCTATTTATAACCCTAGCAGTCAAATTATAATATATTAAAGTCAATGATTTTGACTTTATTTTTAATTGCGAGTTTTAATTTTGACCAACAATTATGCCTTTTTTTTTTTTATCAAATATTCCACACTCTCTACTGCTTATATCTTGCAGCTACCCACTCATATTTTTTTCTCATCAAACCATTCATTTCTATTTCCACTTCTTAAAGTTTTAGTTACTCCTCTGTGTAAAAACTCCCTCATCTCTTCTATTCTTTTTCAGTCCCCAATCTTCCCATTTCCTATGGAAAGGAGGTACATTCATAGCATATTTAATGTATGATTATTTATTTTGCAATATATGGGATTCCGTGCTAAGCACGGATTATCGTCCTAATTAAGTATTACTTAAATGCACCTGTATTATTATCTGTAAAATTAGATGTGCTATCTTTTTATCCCTTTTAATTTTCATTAAAGCCAGTATATCTATCTATGTAATTTGATATTCAAATTCGGTGGAATCGTGCAGTTGATAAACCATGGAGTGTCAGACAGATTGATAAAAGAAATGAAGAAGCAAACACGGGAGTTCTATGATCTCCCTTTGCAAGAGAAAATGCGTTATGCGCATAAGGAAGACAGCTTGGAAGGTTATGGCCAGCCCTTTATTAACAATCAGAAGCTCCAATGGAGTGACATGATGTTTCTGAACGCCTTACCTGTAGAAGACAGGAATTTTAGCTTCTGGCCAGAAAATCCTCATGGCTTCAAGTAATTACACCAATTTCTCTGCTTATTAAGTTGTTTATTTGCGTAGAATGCACAGGAATTCACCCTCAACCAATCTTCACTGAGGAACTATTAGGTGAGGTGTGAATGATAGGAGGTGAAAGGTGAAAGACATAAGGTAGCAATGTAGATGGAATTTTGATAACATTTTGGAGCTCATTTGACCATGAATAGAGCATGCTTGAGAGTGTCATACATGCTCATAATTGCAATGACGAATATCACTCTAACCAAAGTGATTCTCGAGCATATTTCTAATTATATCCAAAAGGGCCGGGTTATTTCTACCTTTTATGCATGAGATATGAAAATAGGATTTATGTATGTAAAACTTGCATAAGTGAAGTTTATATGAGTACACTTTGAATGTTTGATATTGTGTTTAATCTTCATATTTCTCGAAATCTTTAAATGTTTAAATCTGAAACTAAACGTTGAGAAGGGATTACATATCACGACCCATGCTTGGAATCCTTTGTATTGGCCACATCTTCTTAACCAAGGAGGTACACGTAGGCGTGCAAAGTTTTTATATGAAAATGACCTCATATACACATCATTTTCACACCTTAATTACGCAAGCACAAACAAATATGAATGTGTCTAAATGTTATGCATGCATGTGCAACATTTATATAGGTAAACAAGTAGAAACACGACCCCTGTGGGAGGAATTATCTTAGGAATGCAATGGTTCATTGCTTAAGTTCTATGAGCCCATGATCTTAGCCACTCTACTATAGGATATTTCCTTCATATTTTGCTCAATTTTTTTATTTACTTTTATCAAATTATTTTCTTAAGAAGTTCTAGAACTAGCTAGGGCCAATGAAAATTTCTTCAGATGATGGAATTTATCAGCAAACATGAGATTTCTGACATGAAAAACTATATAATATGACCAAGAACCTAGCTCCCAGCAAAATTCTAGACAGTTTTTTCCCCTAACAAATTTACCTTGCAATGATAAAATTTCTTTTAACGATTCCTGAAGGAAGAAACTTCTTTCTTTTTTCTTAGGGAAAACATAGACAATTACACAGAGGAGATGATGAAGCTAGCAGTTTCACTATTGGGCTTCATGGGCATGGCCACTAGCTTAAAGGCCAGTGAATTCTCTGAGGTTTGTGAAGATGGAGTACAACATTTCAGGATGAATTACTATCCCCCCTGTCCTCAACCGGATCAGGTCATTGGGTGTTCACCACATACTGACATCACGAGTATCTCACTCTTGCTCGAGTTGGATGATACGCCGGGCTTACAGATCCGAAAGGATGGATACTGGGCCACAGTCAAGCCAGTCCCTGATGCAGTTGATGTAATTATTGGCCATATCACTGAGGTAACAAAAACAAATTTTCACAAGCTCATGCATGTAAACCACATGAAGAGAGGCATACAACAAAGATTATGTGCAATGAGGTTTACTTTGATCCTATTGCTAGGAGAGAGGATCATGTTGAGATTGCATTTTTACCATTGTCATACTTTAGGGAAAACTCTTCCCTGACTAAGCAAGTCTGATGCTTAGCCTGACTTGCCAACCAAGGTGACTCTTGCCATGTTACTGGCACCACCACACCTACCCATGATTCCCATACACAACATGGATATTGCAAGGACATGCCATGGATATAGCACTATAGCCGGACATGAATTTTACACAAAAAGTATAGCATTGGATACTATATAGCATTATACCTGTCCATTTTGAAATATCCTTGAATCATAGGCGCTTACTGGCCCAAGAAGTATAAATGCGCTATTGATTAGTCATATACCAAAAATCAACTCTTCAGATTGTTAACTGATTTTTTTTTTTAATTCCAAAGCTTTGGATTTGATGACTATGAATGCAAGATGGAGTTAACTTTTGATTGCTACAAAATTCACAGCCTCAGATTGTATTTCATGTGGATGGTGGGATCTACCAACATTTTTAAAGCTGTCATAATAATAATTTAGCCTGGGATCTACCAAGATTCTCAGCTGATTAAACCTTGGATGTAAACAAGTATTAAATTTTAATTTAGATGCAAATGCAAGTTAACTTCAGATAGAGGCAAACGACTTCAATGATGATATAATAATGATAAATTTGAATGGATTAATTTGTTTAATGAGTTTGGACAAGCATTGCAGTCTTGCTTAATGGAAACGTTCTGACAATAATATATATATAGAGATAGATTAATGATCCAGTGCAATGATCTGACCTGGCCCACCTATGATTAGGTGTCCACTTAATTCACACACTAGTAACTTCCCCTCCCTGTTTGCGACAAACCTAAATTTTACAATTAACCGAGTGTGGCTCAATTTTTTTTTGAAAAGAATGATACACTCAATTAAATCATTAAACTTGAGAGTCATAGACCAAGGGGTTAGAATGATTCTTTTGCATGCCAATAGGTCTCATCGAGAACTTTTCATCCCCCACCTTCACCATGGGTGTCATGATCTCAAGTTGCCCAAGTTGGGTTAATCACGTATGTTGCACTGCAAACAACCCCTAGGAAACTTTCCTGGTTCTGCCATCGTAAATAATATAGCACAGGCATTTGTTCAATTTTCACTTAATCAGTACCCGCTAATTGTTGGATTATACAGATCATGAGTAATGGGATTTACAAAGCTGCGGAGCACAGAGCAGTTGTAAATGAATCAAAGGTAAGAATATCCATCATTTGCTTTTGTTATCCTGGAAAAAATGCCACAATCGAGCCGGTGCAAGATCTTGTCAAACCAGATTGTCCTGCCGTCTACAAATCCATAAGCGTACCAGAATATTTTCGTACATACTTCGATCAGAAGCTTGAAGGCAACCAGCAGTTCATCGACACCTTGAAAGTCCATAGACCTTGAAAGTCATGGTTTCTCTCGGAATTGCACTTAAAGAAGTTTTATGCCAGTGTTAAGTGATTAGATCTTATCAGTTTGGTTTACTCGTGAAAGAGAACAGAATATGTGGATATGCTAAAGAGTAATAATCCTGAATATATAAAGTCGATGATTGTATGTGTGTGGAGTGATAAGTCATATGATATGGAAATAGTAACCTATCAGTAAGTAGTTTGAGCATGACTCATAGCATACATATAAACGGCCGAGCCAGTTTGCAGGCGAACACAGCCCTATTGTGATGATGATTCCAAGGTGCCATTTGGTGAATGTAGTTTTTATGTCTGTTTGACTTCTTTTTTCAGTTATATATTCCTATTTGACTTAAAATTGATTCTAACATATGTTAAGAGTGTCTAGTAAATTTTATTTGAACGTTTGATTGAAACTTCTTGCCATCCACCTCTCAATTATATATATTTTGTTTTGTTCTTGACAAGTTTGCCCATAAAAGTTTTATCATATGACAAGTTTGTTGATAGTATTTCTATTTTCCGGCAAATGTGCTTGGCGTACTTTTTTCATGTACAACCTTGCCCATATAACTTTAAAATTATGGGATTTTTTTTTTTTTTTTGAATTGAATAGACATATCAGATAATCTATTTCAAAAAGATGTATTTAGGTCGACTCTACTAACCTGCCAAACAATCCCTAAATGCGATTGGCTTTGAATGAGCTTTCAGGTTTATTCTGGTTGAACACCTCAGGTGTTTTTTTCCCATGGGTTGGGATGTTGAGTCGGGTTGACCCAAACCGATGAGGAACCTGATCTGAGTTGCACCCCTCATCACGTTTCTGAGTACGTATACAAAAGTTGAATGAACAAGAGTATTTTTACTTAATTGGATAGAGAATCGGCATCCCACAATACTTTACAAACTTCTTTTTCATCCATTTATTACTTATTTATTTATTTCTCTATAAGGTGGACTGGAGCTCAAGCACCCAGCTCCAAACCCATGACCCCAACTCATTCCACTGATGTGACTCAGTGGCCTTTCAAGCCGAGCCAACTCAAAATAATTGTATGTAGTATATGCTAAGTCAACTCAAAATAAATGTATCCAGTGTACTGGCTTTGGTGAAATTTTAATCCAGTAAGAATTGGTTCCACTCTAATCGAGACGTGGTTAACACTATAATGCATAGAGGGAGGTGCCTATTTTTACCTGTTTGAATTTTAGTTATTTCAAGAGTAAGTCCAAATTGGATCGGACATCTATTTTTACCTCTCTTATACATGATAAATCGAAATTGTTCTAATTAAAAGGAGAGTTGCTGTTTTATATGGGAATAGCATTTTATTAAGAACCATACCATTAAGTGGGCTGGTGGCCCATAACCATTGGCCCCAACCAATCTCGCTTCAAAAAGAATTCGTGCTGATGCCATTTGGTAGCAAGATTGATGTCTTGTGAGTGGTACGCCAGCGTCCGATTCACTTATAAAATTTTACTTAAATAGAAGTTGATTTTATTATAAAATTGAATGCATGGCTGCTAATGAGATCAGCATCAATCAAGTTATCAAGGAAAAAATACTATGTAATTAAACTCTAAGAATGTCACTAGAGGTAATGAGACCACCCCAACTTACAGAGAGCCTGTGGGAGAGCTGCTCTTGGTTGGATTGGATGTAGACTGCCAAGGTAGATTTTTTCCAATCGTCCAATCAGCAGACCTCAATTGAATGGTCTCTCCTTCCTCCTTCCTCATCGTCATTTCCGTCTACAGTGGGACCCACATCCTGCACCCTGCCACGAAGGCTTCTTCTGTTTATTGCTTTTTTATGCACTAGTCTTCTTCTAGTCCAAGTCCAGAACAAGAAGTACTAAGCACTGACGGCCATGGCTCTTCTTTCCAGCATCAACTGGGCTACTAATCAGATCCCAAGCGTACAAGAGCTTGCAAGAGAGCCGTTGGATTCAGTCCCACAGAGCTACGTGCGCGACGTGGCAGACGACCCGGTCGCCGATCGCTGCAACCCTTCTCTCCAAGTTCCCCTGGTCAACATGGCCAATCTGGTCCACGGAGGAGAATCTAGAGAGGAAGAGCTGCACAAGCTTTACTCAGCTTGCAGAGACTGGGGGGCATTCCAGGTACTTAATTTTCCTCCTTTTTTCAGTTTTTCCTTGAAGCAAGTGGTAAGTGATAACTAGGAAAGTAATCTTCAAATTCCTTGGAATTCTCCAGTTGATTAACCATGGTGTGTCAGAGGAATTAATAAAAGAGATGAAGAAGCAAACACTAGAATTCTACAATCTTCCCTTGGAAGAGAAACTGCGTTATTCACATAAGGAAGGCAGCTTGGAAGGTTATGGTCAGCCCTTTATTAACAGTCAAAAGCTCCAGTGGAGTGACATGATGTTTGTCAATGCCCTTCCTGTGGAAGACCGGAATTTGAGCTTCTGGCCGGAAAACCCTCAAGGCATCAGGTAATCAGAGCAGTCCCTCTACTTATTAAAAATTTAAAATGTTGAATCTGCATTTGGGTTTATTGGTTGTCATCAATTATTTCCTTTGTAAGGAATTCTAGAACTAGGGTGAAATGAAAATTCTTAAGATGATGGAATTTGCCAATGGGATTTCTTCCTAGATTCTGCTCTGTTATCCTCTACCAAATGAACCTTATTTGAATCAGACCTAGTGATTTCCTGAATGTAGAAACCTTCTTTTTTTTATTTTGTTTATCTTTACTAGGGACACTATAGATGTTTACTCAAAGGAGATGCAGAGGCTTGCAGTTTCTCTATTGGGCTTCTTGGGCATGGCCACTGGCTTAGAGGCCTGCGAATTCTCTGAGGTTTGTAAAGATGGAGTAGTTCAAGTAAGGATGAATTACTATCCTCCATGTTCTCAACCGGAGCAGGTCATTGGGTCTTCACCGCATACTGACTTCACAAGTATCACTCTCTTGCTCGAGTTTGATGATACTCCGGGCTTACAGATACAAAAGGATGGGTACTGGGCCACCGTTAAACCAGTCCCTGGTGCAATAGATGTAATCATTGGCAATGTTACAGAGGTAACAAATCAGACTTCTCAAGCCCATGCATTCAAACCACACATGGAGAGAGACTTAGAACAGGGGTTATTTGCAATGTGTTTTACTGACTCTGATCATATGACTTAGAAAGTTAGAAGTGAGGATCATGTTGGGATAGCATTTTGATTATTGTGATTCTTAAAACAAAAACTCTTGCCTGACTAGAACAAGTAAGATTCAAGGTAAAACTTGCAATGTTGGTGAGGCCCACTGGCCCATAAAGTATGAGTGGGTTGTGATGTGGATTAGCCATTTTGATTTGAAGCAATAATTTGAGTGGTTAAATGAATTTTATTCTTATTAAAAGGCATTGGATCTGATGGATAAAAATGTCAGATTGGATTACCTACTCTTCTATTTCATGTGGCCGGTGGGACCTACCAAGAGTTTTTAAAGCCCTCAGTCTTGATAACTTAGCCTTGGACCTAAGAAGATTTTATTCAACCTTGGATCTGAACAGATATTAAATTTTGGTTTAGATGCAAGTTGAAATCACATAGATAGGATAGGGCTTTAGATGACAATGATTGTGATTTTTTTTTCCTTTTGTTCAGTGATGAATTTAAATACAGTTTGTTTAATGAGTTTAGACAAGTACTGCTGTCTTGGCTATGGAAAAATTGGTCTGATGTATATATAGTACATGCATTCTTCAGTTTTTACTTGATCACCACCCTAATTTTTTTATTGTACATACAGGTTATGAGTAATGGGATTTACAAATCTGCAGAGCACAGAGCAGTTGTAAATGAATCGAAGGTAAGAATATCCATCATTTGCTTTTGTTATCCAGACAAAAATGCCACAATCAAGCCGGCCCAAGATCTTATCAAGCCAGATTATCCTGCCATCTACAAAGGCATAAGCCAGCCTGAATATTTTCGTAGTTACTTTGAGCAGAAGGCTGGCAGCGTTCGGTTCCTCGACACCTTGAAAGTGGATGGACCTTGAAAGTCATGGTTCATTTGACAATTGCACTAAAGTTCTTTTTAGTGTTGAACGATTAACTCTTAATCAGTTTGATGTACTCATCAGAGAAGTACTGAATATCTGTATAAGCTGAAGACATGATCCTGAACATACAAAACCAGTTACTGTATGTGTATGTAGTGACAGTATCACAGTAATAGGAATGATCACAGGAGGCTGTTATCCAGTAGTTTGAGCATGACTTCTGAGTATTTTATATGATACATATATGAATTAAAGGTTTATTGTTGATTTTTGTGTTGTTGAATGGGAGTTCAGATATCTTGCATATTTGTATATGCTTTGCATATCTGGCACCAACATGACCTGGATTTCCATATGACCATAGTTAAAAGGTTTAAAAATGAAAACCATTGAGTTTTGAATGTAAATAGTATGGCATGAATGGGATATGAGGTAATGTATCATTGTCCTGGATGGCTGGATATGGTTAATTTTCAATCTCATGTCCTTTAGCTATCTTTAATATACACGAGACATGAATCAAATTAGTAAGGATGGATATAAAGAAGTGCAACATATCTAAGAATTTGACTTAAAACATATTGGAATGGAAAAATGAAATTTATGCCAACAAGTTGGGATAAGTCTTTGTTACCGCCGTCGTCAACTCGTTGTGGTTGTTGTTGATGATGATCTTTAGTAACTAAATGAGGATAAGTGGACCTAACTCCCAGCTATAGTCTCATCATTTAATTGATCAAAATAGGGAGAAAAAGGAATGTGATTATCTCTCAGTAAAATCTAAGCAAATATTTATGTCTGATCATACGTGCTGGAGTTATTTGACTTTGATTTATTTATTTATTTTGGTAGAAGGAGATATTTGACTTGATAAACATCAGAACACATCTTGATAAATATTGATGAACTTGGCTTTAATTAAGTTGACAATTTATGTGAGCCCAAGCTTAGCTTGTTATTGTACATATATTTATGCATGAAATTGACAATGATGGTGCATAACTAACTAGTTGAGAACTGATTAGGTGTAAAGTGTTTGATCCAATGGTTGGCCTTTCTTCATACTCTATATACTTTGGTTTGTGTCTAGGGTGCTCATGGGGCAGGTTGGGCCAACCTCTTGTCAAGGCTAGCTCTTTTTGTTACTGGACTTTATCGGCTGAGATCCAACACATCGGCTCAAAAACATAGGACTTGACTCAGTCAATTGTCTATATGGAAGATGTTCCTGCATTATCTGTCTCTCACGGCACCATGCGAGGTAAATGATTCTGTGTCCCGCCTTTGTCCCCTACAAATCATGGGACTATGGGGCATGGAAAGATCCTAGGTAGGGCGTAAATATTAGATCTCAAGTCAGTCAATGCCCCTAACCCCTTGATTTAATGGCCTAAAAGTTTAATGGCTTTAAAAACAATGACCATCCAATATCCTATGGTCGAAGCCCATTTGGACTGGTACAAACTCATGGGATCTGGTGACATTTAGCAGGTGGGGCTTTGGATGGTCCATTTGGATAGTGTACGCAAATAAGATCATGCATACTAACCTATATATGGGGCCCACCTTTCATCATGCTGATCATGAGGGAGAGAGTGGGGAGTTGGAAAGATCTGAAAGTGATAAGGGGTGAAAGATATCGCCTCCAATAGATCATCATAATCTCTTGATTTATGGCCCAAAAGATTAATAATTTCAAAAGACATCACTTTTTTTTTAATCCAATGATAAATAATAGTTTGATGGTTTTCACATTCTCAGATTTGGTCTTGTGGCAACTCTTGGGTTGGTGAAAGTGTGCAAGAGGAGGGTAGATTTGGGGGGTGGTCACAAAATTTGTCAAACCACTTATAAATACCTTGCTGACAATTCTTACTTAGAATAATGATTTTCATATGGATATTTCTGTATCTATCTATATATTAAATTTATAAATTTGCTAAAAGGTCTCTCTCATGAATTCACATGTGTTAATCTTTTATTAGTGCAGGGAACTCCTCGCGACAAATCTAACCCTCTCATACTCACTAACCCCCATAAATTAGTGCCAATAGAAGTTATCTTATTATTTAGATGTGTGCCAAATTATGGGTGAGTAATTGGGATTGAAGTTCCTCTTAGAAGAACAAAACCCATAAATAATATATCGACCCCATCGTATAACAAAAGCCTAAACCATCGTCCATCATCATGGAAAGTTCGGATCATCTGACCAACTAAACAAATGATTGCATAGGCTTTCAATGTGACTCCCACCATCTAAGGTATTCTATCCTGAAAAATAAGTTTTGGGCCATCCTTCTTATAATCAGTGTAGGATCTGGCCTGCCCATGAGGCATCAGCACCTTACCCTTTCTCCACTCTGCCAATCCTCTCTTAGCCCATAAGAACAAATGGGTTGATAAATCTTGGATCTTATTGCCACTATCTTGGATCTTTAAGTATTCCACAAACCATGGAAAAAAATGATCATAGACTGGATGGTCCATATCATCCAATTCATGTAATTTTGTACCATGTTACATGGCTCAGGAGCCACTCGATCACTGGATGTATTTTTGTATTGAGTGGTGACGACACCTTTCTTTTGTCTATACAACCGATCCCACTCTTGCCTAAAAAAAAAAAAACTGATCCCACTCTAGTGGCTTAGGTCAACTGAAGCAATGACTGCTTCTAAATCACTCCAAATACTATATACGGAGGCCCACCAAAGAGAAAAATCAAATTGCCAATAATCATGAAAAGTACTTTCGGTGGATATGCTTTCCCATGATCCCATCCCTATCGCTTGACTGATGACTACTATTTATTCTTTTCTTACCATCTAATATTTCATTCCCATGTACGGGTGATGTACACTTTTTCAAAGACCGTGTCAGGATGCTAGTGGAGCAAGCCAGGCTAGGCCCGAACCAAGGCCTACACGTTGGGCTGAATTTCTGTGGTCTTTGGCTCTTGGGTCGGGGCTAGGCTTATTTCCTGGCTCAGTAGTTTTTTTTTTTGTAACCTGGTAAACGAGTTGTCATCCAACAGTAAGTTCACACGTACGCGGAAAAACAGCTCATATAAATAGAAAAAAGCTCACACAAATAAAAAAAATGTGGAATACCCAAAATTCTAATCCTATTAATGGGCTTGTTTGGATAGGCAAAAAATAAAGTAGAGTGAAGTTAAATGGGCCTAACAGTCTAAAATTTTAACTTTACCTCGTTTGGATGAGTTTGGCCCAATGGATGAAGTAATGTTGTGAGCCACATGTACTCCATTTCACTTCAACTCTAACTACTTCTATTTCCTTGAGTAAAAGTGAATTCTACTCCAAACCTTAACTTCAAAATACGCATCCAAATGGAGTGAAGTGAAGTACTCTACTTTAATTTCAACCTACTTTTCTTCACTCTACTTCACATGTGAAATCCACTTCATTTCACTCCACTTCTCATTTATCCAAACAGGCCCTAAGTGAAAATTGCCACCACCTATCAATGAAGTAAGTGGCCGTTCTCTTGGCTCAGTAGTTAAATGGCTGGTCTTGCCTTTTTGGTTATATGCAATTTTTAAGACCCAACTCTTAGTGTAGGACCAACCCTTTCCAAAATATGGCTGATATGTCAATGTTTATGGGCTTTGATTAGATTTCTCTGACCCTAACGGGCTCAACACCACTCGTATGTCACTCTCGCTCTCTCTTTTTTTTTTTTTTGGGCTCACTTTTATCTTTTTTTGTTTAACTAGATATCACTTTCGTGTACACATTCGTGTGCTTGAGTTCTATGGTCCCTTTAAGAAAAGTGATTCCATCCCTATATCGTAGTATATTTTTCTGCACATATAAGAAAAAAAAAAATTCTCTTTTCGGCCAGGGGATGGTGGAAAAGGTGATAGTTGAACAAACTGATGGCATTTCAATTGCTAAAGAATAATTAGTATTGTACAAATGTATCATTGAGGCCAGTTTGTTCATGGATATTATTTACTGAATTTTTCCAGGTCAAGAATCTATGAGAGCAATCACGGTTTATGTCGGGCCCGTTTGGTATTTTACTTTTAAAGTCAAGTGGAGTGAAGTGAAATAAAAAGAATGAATAAAATATGTAGTGAGTTATGATGGTATTTTATTTTTAGTTGTTTAAGATGAAATATTGTTGACTTTCGGTATGGGAAATGAAGTTTTTTTGTCTTTTAGTTAATAAATGTAGTTGCTTTTTTATTTTTTGTTGGAAAAATTGGTGGGAGTTTTGGTAGAAAGTGGTTTTGATGTGATGTTTAGGATGACTTAACTTGACTTGACTTTACTAATTAAATTACCAAACACGCGAAATTTTGAAGGGAGCTGCTAATGCCACAGCTAGAGCTTCTCCTTCCAGGATCCTTTTTTTTATGACCAATGTGTTCCCGTGTGAAATTACCTAAAAGGACATCAACCCCAACCCTATCTTTCTACACTCCCCCACCCCAAACCCAGCCTAGTCATCACCGTCCCCTCCGGCAGCACTGCCGGAGGGGGAGAGGGATAGGGAGATATAAATAGGGGGGGGGGGGGGTGTGGAGGGAGAGAGAAAGAGAGGGAGAAGGAGATGAAGAGGGAGAAAGGGCGGCGGGGGTCGAAGGACGGTTGCAGGAAGGGGGGAAGAAGTGTAGTGAACTGAGAAGGGAGATAATGATATTTAGGGAATAATGGGCTGTGTAGAGAGAAGTTTTAGAAAGAGAAATGATGTGGAAGCAGAAGCTCTAGCTGTGGCATTAACGGCTCTCATTTTGAATTTCCAATTTAAACCAACCATAAGAATTTATCTCTACGAAACATTATCTTGACGTGTTTGGCAATTAACTAGTTAAGTTAAAATAAGGTAAATCCAGACAAGAAATGACGAAGGGGTCATATCAAAAGTATGAAATTCAATTTTTCTATACAAAAAGTCAAAAAAATTTCATATTAAACAACTAAAATAAAAACACAATCATAACACATTATATTTTATTCTCCTGATTTGATGTTTCACCTCACCGTTCACCTTACATGCAAACAGGTAGTCTATGGAGTTCTTTAAATCTTGGTTTTCAAAATGTTACATCATACTTAGATGTTTGTAAACTATCACATCATACTTAATTATTCATGAAATTAAGTGGAGGCAACATTTGGAGGGTTCCTGGAACATTCCAACAAGAATCTTCAAAGATTCAAGACTACGGCCCATTAAAAATCGACACACTTACTTTATATATATTAAAGCAAAGCGGGAGGTGGGCTGTGAGGGGTGCCACATCATCCCTATTAAGCCCGTTTGGTAACTTGACTAGTAAAGTCAAGTAAAGTTAAATCATCCTAAACATCACATCAAAAGCACTTTTTATCAAAACTCCCTCCAACTTTTCCAACAAAAAGTCAAAAAGTAACCACATTATTAACTAAAAGACAAAAAAACTCTATTTCCCATACCAAAAGTCAACAATATTCCATCCCAAACAACTAAAAATAAAATACCATCATAACCCACTATATATTTTATTCATACTTTTCATTTCATTTCACTCCACTTGACTTTAATAGTAAAATGCCAAACGGGTCCGAGTCTCTCATTTCAAAGAAATATGCACAAAAATGCCGCATTGTTTTAAGGTGCCACCTCACTTTATGCTACTCTTTCTCTCCTAAAACCTCTCTCATAAGAGATTTTTATGAACGTTTGAATTTTAGTCATATTTCTTGCCATTATCCAAATTATAAGCAAATCTTTAAAGTCGGTTTGTTTTCTCTTCCTTAGATCTTCAATCATTAATGGGTCCCATGTTAAATATGTTTTTGTCAACCCTACCGATGAATGAAATTCAAGCTTTTGCTCCTTTACTCTCCTTTCAGTTTTTTTTTTTCCCCCAAATGGATGGATCCAGTAGTGGAACCAGTTCGAATTAAATATATTTCAAGATTGGACTCCATTATTGGATGAAATCCCAATGGCCTTCACTTAACCAATTTTTTTTAAGAGTGGGCCCCACTGATGGAGGGAGGCAAGCATGTTGGCCGTTGTCTGGTTTCTTAATGGATGCAAATCAATTACTGGGCCCCGCTCATTTAACTTATTTCTGCAGTGGGACCTACTTATGGATTAATATAGCTCATTTACTCGCCTTTCAGTTTTTTTCCCCAAATAGATGGTTCCAGTAGTGGGCACTAGTTCGTATTAAATATATTTCAAGATTGGACTCCAGTATTTGATGAAATCTCAATGGACTTCTCTTAACCCCTTTTTTCCAATAGTGGGCCCCACTGATGGAGGTAGGCAAGCCCATTTGTCTGGTTTCTTAATGGATGCAAATTAATTAGTGGGCCTCACACATTTAACTTATTTCTGCAGTGGGACCCACTCATGAATTATGCATAGATATTAGTTTTATAGGTCAATATGTATCCGTAGTGGGCAATCAGACTGGGTTGGTATCATACACAAGCTTAATTTATTTGATAATTGTTAGGATGTCATTTGTGTGCACATGAGTTAGAATTATTAGAAACATACTATGATGACTCATATCTATATCCACGCGCACTCATCCCATGTAATGTACATCTTTTATGTTTTTTTTCTTCTCTTACACTTGTTCACCCCCCTCCTCTTTCAATTTTTTTTCTTATACTATCAATCATCTGTGGGGGCCAATTGTTCCATCACTATAAATCCAGATGTGGTGTGTGGCTCATTGAGGATGAAATCATTTGATTTTCATTTTCTTTCTTCTTTGGATGCAGAGCCATCAGTGGGTCCCACACGTTAAAACATTTCAAGGGTAGACCCCAATGATTGATCAAACACGTTAATATTTTTATCCCTTTCTTTTGATTTTTTTTAGTAGATGTAGATCCATCCGGTTTATTTTATCTTCTTATATTTTCAATCATCAATGGTATAATATACCCATAAATGAGATGGTCGTAATGGTCAGTGCCTTTAAATTCAAATGGTCATTGTATTATATAAATTTACTTTATTTTATATTTATTTTCATACATAGAAATTTTTTTAATATTCAAAGATAATAAAAAATTATTTTATATTTATTTTATCTTAATAATATTTCATTTTTTTTTAAATTTAACATTTTTTGATTTTTTGCCTCGGCTCAGCAGGGCGTTTGTTACTAGTTTATAAGTACAACAAAAAAAAAAACTAGAAGTTACCGAAAATATGGGACGCTTCTGATCTTCTAATCTGGTTCTACGGTGATGATGATGATGATTATGATTCTCAATCACATTAACAGTCAAGATTATCCAATCACGAGCCACACATTTCTCACACAGTCCCGCGATGCTCATGTGACCCACGGCTGCTTCGCATCGCGCGTTCCTCAACCGCTATAAATACGCCCTTTCCATTTGTAGAGCTATTGAAGACACCTCCCTGCTCTACGAAGCTCAATCAATCTCCTTTTTCCGGGGGAAAAGAAAAGACTCAGATCTTCCTTCGTCATCAAGCGTTCTGGTTCAAATCTCCCACCGTTGATTTCTCTCTTGCTTGGATATCGCATCGCAAGGTACGAAAATCTCTTCTTCTTTTTCCATATTCCCCCCGTCAAATCTGCTTTCCGAGACAAAGATTTCAAGCTCTGTGACGGTTCAGCATCTGATTTCCTCTGAACTCAGGTTTCTGTATCTTCTTTATCTTCCGATCCTTAAAATATAAGCACTTTCATCCCAATCAACCGTGGAAAATCGATTATCGGGCTAGAAAGAGACGAGATCTCGTTTTTGTTGTAAGAAACAGTTGGTTTTGCGAAAGTTTTAGATCTGCGGATGCCCTAGATCCGTAAATCCACTGGCTTTCAGGAGAAAGATCTGCAGAAACTTGATCTAGGGTTTGTTTGTACGATTCTGTAACTGTAGACGGGAGTTTTAGTTGATAGAAGGTTGTTGATCTTTATTCGAATCCAAAACTTACGAAGTCTGCGGTTTTGGATTTGTCAGATACACGAATTGAGGCGTTTTCATATAGATCTGCAGTTGAGAAGAGAAAAATCAGCTGCCGTTGGTGAAGCTGTGCATCTTATTGCAGCACTGTTATATATAAAGCTTGTAGATCCTTTAGATCTGTTGATCGGTTGCATTGTTTAAAGCATGTGGAGGATCAAGCAATTCATGCCTAAAGAACCGACTGGCATGGAAGGCCGGACTGTTGAGATCGGCAATCTGAAGATTCACGTCCGCAACGCCATCGCGGAAGGAGGATTCTCATGTGTTTATCTTGCACGTGATGCGGTCCATTCATCGAAGCAGTATGCTTTGAAGCACATGATATGCAACGACGAGGAATCGTTGGATCTGGTGAAGAAGGAAATCTCAGTGATGAAATTGCTTAAAGGGCATCCAAATGTTGTGGCACTTCAGGCGCAGGCTATTTTTGATATGGGACGGATGAAGGAAGCATTGCTTGTGATGGAATTTTGCGAAAAGTCGCTGGTCAGTGTGCTGGAGAGCAGAGGAGCTGGGTATTTTGAGGAGAAGCAGGTCCTCTTGATTTTCAGGGACATCTGCAATGCAGTGTTGGCAATGCATTGCCAGTCACCGCCCATTGCTCATAGGTAAATGATGGTGATTCTTGTCGTTGTTGATGTTAACTTCTTCTATATTGATTTTTTTTTTCTCACAATATTGTCTATCTGGATTTAGAAAAAAAATTCAATAATCTCAGAAGAACCATTATGAGTTCTTGACAAGATGATTGAGTTCTAACAGCATGGATGTTAATATATTCTCTACTGAAAGCTTAAGGAATCCTGTATAATTCTCGCCTATGAGCGGACTGCATGCTATCAGTTAGATTTTGAGTTTTGGTGAGGTTGTGGTTAGAAAAGTCTCACCATTGATCAGTGATTGGTTAGGGCAAAAGTTAGCTCTATCACATTATTGTAACCCTTTATTGCATTAGACTCGGTTGAGGTTCCTTTTAGCTATACATTTTTTTATTCAATTCAATAGTTTAGTAAAGGTTGGATGAGTCTTAAAAAACAAAACCATCAGCCCCGTGCCAATACGCAGGCAGGGGGGGAGGGGGTTGGGGGCATTTCTGCGTTTTTCACATTTGTTTGTTTCATTTGGATATTCAGTTTGGTTCTGAATTTACATAATAATTAGATTTTCTAGAAGCCTGGAAGACATGGTTGCTACAGTGCTGCTCCTTTTTCCTCTTTTTTTTTTCTCAAAAAAATATGTTTTGTGTTCAAATATGGAAAAAAAAAAAGGGGGAGATACTAGATCACTGACCAATTCATGCATAATAATGCGTCTTTCATTTTATTTTGATTTGTGATTAGTAGGAACCATTTGAATGCATTTGATCTTACAGTTGTCACAATCCATTCAATGTAGCTCACGTCTCAGTCCTTTTCTTCCCATAGGAGGATAAGTTACAAAAATATTTAAAGTCTAAGCTCCTTTCTGATCTGATGAACTGTATCTTTCACAACCATTTGTATACTCTAAATGTATAGAAAGCCAACTTTACTGTTTGTTACTAGTTTATGTAATACTAGGAGAGTATAAACTTTAGCTGTGTTAGAGAGGTGCTGTTTTAATCATATCAGAAGGTACTCTGTTGGCTGTTTTAATCATATTAGAAGGTACTCTGTTGAGTGTTTTATTCATCCTGTTACCCCTTGTGAGCTGAAGCTGATGTTTTGGTGTTCTGCAGAGACCTCAAAGCTGAGAATGTTCTACTAGGACCTGACGGTGCATGGAAATTGTGTGATTTTGGTAGTGTTTCAACCAATCATAAGTGTTTTGACCGGCCTGAAGAGATGGGCATTGAAGAAGACAATATAAGAAAGCATACAACACCTGCCTATCGAGCTCCTGAGGTTTAATGATTGACTAATCTCCTGTCACTATTTGTACTCTTGTTTTGATGCTGAAATGATAGCTAAGAAAAAAATAATGTTGAAAATGGTGACTCACACTTCCCCCTTTTCTATGCTTAACCTCAGATGTGGGATCTGTTCAGAAAAGAAACCATAAGTGAGAAGGTGGACATATGGGTAAGTTTGTTATTAATTATTTTATTGTTCCCAACAATGGGCCTTCATACAAAAGTTGTTTAAGACAATGGCCTAGATTTACTGAGTAGCTTAAATTGGCTAGCTTTCTCTTTTTAGTGGATTTTATGAAGTTAATATGTTGCTTTGGTGCATTAAACTGATATTAGGCTGATATGTGCATCTGTTTTCTTTAACTTTACAACTGGATCTGTTCCTTGTAAGGTGACTTTCTTTAAATATGCTGTAGGCTCTTGGATGCCTTCTGTACCGAATCTGCTACCTGAAATCTGCATTTGACGGGGAATCAAAGCTACAAATCTTGAATGGAAATTATCGCATTCCAGATTTACCAAGATACAGTTCTTCCGTAATAGACTTGATCAGAGACATGCTTCAGGCCTCTCCAGACGCCAGACCAGATATCACGCAGGCAAGAGATTTGCTTGATTGGCCATTCATCTCCATGAATCTAGGTTTGTTCTAGATTGTTTGTGTCGTGATGGTCCTGGATGCCAAGGCATTTGCCTTCCACTAACTGATATCAAATTGCTCTTGTAACAGGTCTGGTTTCGTGTCAATGAACAATTGCCACTAGAGTTGCAGAAAGAGACTCCTGATGGGCCGATATCAATTGTAGCAGCTGACATACACCTACCAACTACAGATGCACATAGTGAAGGTGAGGATTCAGAACAAAACGGTATATTACCTGTCATACTCTTAGTTTGTAGGTTGTGCACAAAGACACACATGAAAATCTTCTGCCAAGAGGCACTTCTCACAGAATTTCGTGACAAGTATTTCAGCCCCTTTATGGGACCTTAAATTAGGAGTATGGATTATTCCTCTGGCCTCTCTCTCTATCCCCCTTCCCCCCCTCCCCTTAAAATCTAATCTACATTGGGACCTTCCAAGTGTCTTGTTCCCCCATGGTTAGCATATAATTACCTCTCAGCAGAAATTCACCATGTATATTATATATATGTAAAAACATAGAACATGTATTGAATTATGATTTCTGTTCATCAATGATCTTAATATTTAAGAATGAAATGCCGTTGTTACTATATGCCACTGAAATTGTTTACTTGACATTGACTATCCTACATGGCCACAAATCATATTTTTGACATGAAGATGGGATTTTGTAGGTCCAATGCATGCAAAGAGGGCTTCCCGAAGAACTACTCCGCCCCCACCCTCTTCAAGAGAACAAGCTCGAAATGCTTCACCGCCATCCCTATCCACAAAAGAAGCACAGAAATCAAAACCATCTCAGGGTAGTACTCCAAAGCCAACTGGAGGGGGAGCTCCCTTAGGTGCTTTTTGGTCCACCCAATATGCCAAGGATCCACCTCTTTCAGAAGACAGTGGTCCAGTTTTTGATGATGAAGGTCTAAGGGGTGAAACCACATTAAATCGCACTCAACAAAATTCTGAAAATCTCCGTCATATGGACAGTACTAGTCCTCCAAAAGGTCAGAATGTCCGAGTTGGACATCAGAACAAAATGAGCTTGCATGGGAGCTCTCAGAAAAAATATGATGCGGGTCCTGAAGACTTTGAAATTAGATTTTTCTCAGAGGATAAAGATCATGATTCTGAGAAAAATAAAACATCAACTGTCGCAAATATAGGAATCTTTAAGAATGAAGCTTTTAATACTTTTGTCGCTGAATTTGATAGCACTAAGCTCAACTCAGGGAATAACAGAACAGGAAAGGAAGCTTTAGAGGCAGAGGTGGAGAGGCTGAAGGAGCAGCTGAAGCAAGCTAACCTGGAAAAGGCTGAAATAACATCAAAATATGAAAAGCTGTCAGCCATCTGCCGTTCCCAGCGGCAGGAGATCCAGGAGCTTAAGCAGGCCCTCGCTGTGAGGCCCCCATCGCCAAATAAAGATGGTTATAGGATGCATCAGAGCTCTCCAGGAAGCTCACATACCTCACAGGTATTGTCATCATGCTGCTCATATAATTTCTAGGTGATTTACCGTGGTCTTCATTCTCTTTTTAACTATAAATTAATGTAGAAACCATTTAAAAAATATAAATTAATCTAGAAAGTAAAAAAGCATGCAGTAGATGGAAATTTTAAAATGCTCGGGTTTTTTCTTTAATGGAAGTTGTTGTTAATGTTTCATAGAATTTTTCCAATTTAGAAGATTTTTTGACAAGAGCCTATGGCACAGTGGAAGGTGCTTGCTGTTGCAACCTTAGGTTGTGGGTTCAAGCCAGGTTCCAAATAAAATAAAAATAGAATTTTTTTTAAGGTAATTTTTTTTTCTTTCGGGTTAAGTAGGAAAATGAGAATAGGACTCCTTTATTGTTAATATAGAGGGTGGAGATAAAGATACTTTTAGCATCCATGTACGGGATTATTTTAAGGGTGCGTTTGTGTAATGCATTTTCTGCGGAATGATGGTCCATCCATGGACTTCATTTTTCATTGTTTGGTGTGAACAGTTTTCCATGAGGAATGCAGCTTGTTGGCTTGAGCTGGGAATCCGTAGAGAAGCCTTTCTGATTAGTGGGTGTTGGAAAAATATGGAGCATTTCATGGAAGAGCAAAAGTTTGCAGACATCAATTTCCACGGAACCCACACAAGCATGCCCTAAGGTTTTTCTTGTGGCCATTTAAAACTATGCAACAGTTGTGGTGATTTGATTAACTAAACAAAGTTTAAGTCTTGGGAGCAACTCTGGTCCCATACTGATGCATCATTGGCTGCGAAGACCTTGAGTTGGGCATGAATCAAATCCCAATGATACGTTGCCATTCTTGCTTTCTCTTTTGTGATTTAAACATGAAACTATGTTAATTCATGGTGATCTGCTGCTGTTATTCTTGTACCTGTATCCATTTTGAGCCAAAACAAGCCATCTTTATTGTTAGTGCTTGGCTGCTGTCTCAAGTCCATTGACTGGTCCAACACAGGGCAGTGGCTGCTCTACTGTGTGAAACAGCACCAAATAGCTGGTTGAAAAACCTTTGGAAATTTCTATACAATTGTTGATATTAGCAGTCCAGTAGTGAGCTGTTTGAGTGAGGTTCGCTTAGCTGAAAGAACCTAGAGCTGCTCTATTTAAATTACTTTTGGACAGGACTTTGTACTGTCAGTTGTGTCTTTCTGCTGCACTGTTCGATGCAAATTCATGTGTCCTTTGGAAGCCATTATGTGGTTTGCTCAAGTTCCCAACTATATTTTAAGTAGAACGAAGTTGGGCACGCACCACTGAAGATAATCTTTTGTTTCAAATACCATGGAAATAACTTGAGTCTTGAGTGGCTCAGACGATTCTGACTAGCCTGAATTTGTTTGCTACTAATCCTGTTTGCATCACTCGGCTCAAACCCAGTTTTTTATTGCATCATACTCATACCCACTTATCTAGTAGTAACTGCCCTTCACTCCTGCTACAGCAAAGGGAAATCATAAAAGGATCTGTATGGGAGCTTCAGGAGGGAATGCTTTCGAATAACTCACCTGGCCCAGCCTCTGAGTCATGGAAAGCTTTCACCGACGAGCCAGAAGTGCAGCCTTTATCTGCAAACAACCAGCCCAGATCTGTAAGGACATTGAATGGCCACCAGAAGAATCAGAAGGCTCCTGTGAACACTAGTGCTGATGATAAATGGGGTTTTAGCCAGGATGCTTTTACAGCAATTCCTGCCAGTTCTCAGATGTCTTTATCTTCTGGTCGAGGCAGTAACTCCCAGCAATTCAGCAACCAGAGAAGCGTAGAGAACAAGCAGAAGTCTACTCAGCCTGCTGGATGGGCTGGTTTTTGAGCTCTAAAGACTTGTAGCTTCCATTTAGTAAGAAAATACTTTCAGCCTATACCAGTATCTCTCTGAAGCCCCTTTTTGTGTGAATTATGAAAAAAGAAAACGAAACAAAGGTATTCATTGTTTTCCTTTTCTTGTTTTAGTGTTGGCTATTTTTATTATGTTGATGTCCTGAAAGGGTGAAAAGAGAGCATCTATGAAGGTCTTCAGTGTTTGGCACAATCAGGAAGTGGTATCTGTAAAGATCTTGCTCATGTTATTACTGCAAATTTGCAAAATTCAATAATGGTTTGTGTTATATCATTCTTAATAAAAAATTGTGAATTAAATGTCAGTGTGGGTGATGTAGGTGTGAATTGGGTATCAAGGTGATAGCTTTCTTAAATTTCTTTGGCTAACCATTCCTATCAAAACCTCGAGGCGTCAGGTGGAACTTGGTCGTCACCCTTTTGGTGGCATATATTTTTGTTTCGGTGCCTAGTTGTTCCTCTTGGGATTCGATCGGTTAGCTTTGATAGCATGTAAGATACCATATAATGGAAGACTCAGACATGTATATGGAGCCATGTCAAACTCCATTACTTAGCGATTTGGTATGTGGGACTTTCCCAACTATTCCCTTCATATGCAAGCCCAATTGATTTTATGGATGGGCATGCTACGTGGACTATACAAGAACGATAAAACCCGCGTTGATACCATCTTAAATTTCTTGAGCTAACCATTCTTACCAAAAACCTTAGCCCATTATAAATACTTTTCAATACTTTCCAAGCTTAATGTATTGGATTTTGAAAGACATTCACATCAGCTGGTACTAGCAAAACCCCGTGGATAACCACGAAACTACCAAATGCACAGACTAATATAAATTATTTTTAATAAATTTATTAATTAGTAAACTTGTGAGTCCTTTTTTTTTTTGTTGCTAATTTGATTTTTATATTTTTTTTTCAAATGTTTTATTCTTTAGGTGAGGTATGAATTGATTAAGAAAGATCAAATGATCATAGACCTAACAAATTGACCTGATATATTTAAGTGAGACCAAGATGAATGAGGTCCATCATTTCTATTCTAACCGTTCATAAAATCATATGATAACAAATTGACCTGATATATTTAAGTGAGACCAAGATGAATGAGGTCCATCATTTCTATTCTAACCGTTCATAAAATCATATGATGCGGGCTGGGACCCATTAATTGATTGATAAAGATCAAATGATCATAGACCTCTCAAATTGACCAAACCTATTTAAGTGGGACCCCGAAGATGAATGGGGTCCACCATTTATATTCTAACCGTCCATAAAACCATATTATGCAGGATGAGACCCATGAATTGATTAAGAAAGATCAAATGATCAAATAATCGTAGACCTAACAAATTGACATAATATATTTAAGTGGGACCCAGATGAATGGGGTCCACCATCTTTATTCTAACCGTCCATAAAATCAAATGATGCGGGCTGGGACCCATTAATTGATTGATAAAAATCAAATGATCAAATGATCATAGACCTCTCAAATTGACCAAACCTAGCCTATTTAAGTGGGACCCCCAAGATGAATGGGGTCCACCATCTATATTCTAACCGTCCATAAAACCATATGATGCGGGCTGGGACCCATTAATTGATTGCTAAAGATCAAATGATCAAATGATAATAGACCTCTCAAATTGACCAAACCTAACCTATTTAAGTGGGACTCTGAAGATGAATGGGGTCCACCATCTCTATTCTAACCGTCCATAAAACCATATTATGCGGGATGGGACCCATGAATTGATTAAGAAAGATCAAAGGATCGTAGACCTAACAAATTGACCAAATATTTTTAAGTGAGACCCAGATGAATGGGGTCCACCATTTTTATTCTAACCGTCTATAAAATAAAATGATGCGGGCCGGGACCCATGAATTGATTGATAAAGATCAAATGACCAAATTATCATAGACCTCTCAAATTGACCAAACCTGACCTATTTAAGTGGGACCCCCAAGATGAATGGGGTCCACCATCTATATTCTTACCATCCATGAAACAATATGATGCGGGATGGACCCATGAATTGCTTGATAAAGATCAAATGATCATAGACCTCACAAATTGACCAAACCTAATATTTTTAAGTGGAACCCACCAGATGAATGGGGTCCACCATCTCTATTCTAACCGTCCATAAAACCATATTATGCGGGATGGGACCCATGAATTGATTTAAAAAGATCAAATGATCAAATGATCGTAGACCTAACAAATTGACCAAATATTTTTAAGTGAGACCCAGATGAATGGGGTCTACCATCTTTATTCTAATCGTCCATAAAATCAAATGATGCGGGCCGGGACCCATGAATTGATTGATAAAGATCAAATAATCAAATGATCATAGACCTCTCAAATTGACCAAACCTAACCTATTAAAGTGGGACCCCCAAGATGAATGGGGTCCACCATCTATATTCTAATCGTCCATGAAATAATCTGATGCGGGTTGGGACCCATGAATTGCTTGATAATGATCAAAGTATTAAATGATCGTAGACCTCACAAATTGACCAAACCTAACCTATTTAAGTGGAACCCCCCAGATGAATGGGGTCCACCATCTTTATTCTAACCGTCCATAAAACCATATTATGCGGGATGGGACCCATGAATTGATTTAAAAAGATCAAAGGATCAAATGATCGTAGACCTAACAAATTGATCAATATGTTTAAGTGAGACCCAGATGAATGGGGTCCACCATCTCTATTCTAAATGTCCATAAAATCATATGATGCGAGGCGGGACCCATGAATTGATTGATAAAGTTCAAATGATCATAGACCTCATAAATTGACCAAACCTAATTTATTTAAGTGGGACCCAAAGATGAATGGAGTCCACCATCTATATTCTAACCGTTCATAAAACCATATGATGCGGGCTGGGACCCATGAATTGCTTGATAAAAGTCAAAGGATCAAATGATCATAGACCTCACAAATTGACCAAACCTAACCTATTTAAGTGAAACCCCCCAAATGAATGGGGTCCACCATCTCTATTTTAACCATCTTTATTCTAACCGTCCATAAAATCATATTATGCGGGATGAGACCCATGAATTGATTAAGAAAGATCAAAGGATTAAATGATCATAGACCTAACAAATTGACCAAATATTTTTAAGTGGGACCTAAATGAATGGGGTCCACCATCTTTATTCTAACCGTTCATAAAATCAAATGATGCGGGCCGGGACCCATGAATTGATTGATATAAATTTAGTACATCTGGTGTGTTGGCTTATTTAAGGATCTCATGGAGAGATTTTAGGCTTTTGAGTGGAAGATGATTTTTGATGGAGAGATTTTAGGTCTTTTGAGTGGGTAATAGATATAGAGATTTTAGGGATAAGGGCAACTCCGGAAATGGTATTGCAAAAAGCATGAGGTTGCGCTATGTCTTTATATGAGGAAGAGTACATCCCTTTAGTAATATAGATAGATTTAAAACAATATGCAATATCCATATGAAGGCCCATCGATGAAATGGTTGGATCTGAAGCTTCCTTCATGATGGGCATAAACGCAACGTGTGTAAGAATGAAGGAGATTCCACATGAAGGGAGTTTTGATGATCTGATTAGGATTATCTTTGCCCTAAATCACATCTTCGTCACACTATCTCATGATCGGCATGCATCCAAGTTAAAAATAAAGTGATCTAATTGCTTAAAATCAATGGTCTAATGACCTTGGATTGACACTTGGCGACAAGAATGGTACAAATATTTTGTAGATGCATGATTACATGACCCTCTAGTATACAGGTGCTCCACAAAGTACAAACTCGATCAGGTAAGTTTTCTCAAGATGAAAAAAAACAGAAAAAGAAGAAGAATAAGGATCCGGATCATGGTTTGCAACAGGAGCGTACCACCCTCTCTAAATTAGTGACTCTAGTAGGTTAATCTCACGGTTAAACCACTAAGGGCGGGCCAGTTTGTTTGCATGAAACTAAAATTTTCACGAATTCTAGAAAATACATTCCAAAATATTGCTAAAATTCAAAAAGCAAAGGTGATCTACAACTATCTAGTAAATAATTTTTCATTTTATGGAAAATGAATCAAGTGAGATCCCATTTACATTTTTACCTTATATCATTCACCTTTCACCTTTTCAAGTGCGATATTTGGTTACAGACATGCGCACTTTTATTTTTGTCATCTAAAAATCACATGTGCAAATGAGGTGTAAAAATATGGTATTCTTTAGAACCCAAAGTTTTGAAACCACAATTGTATTTCAAAAGGTGCCAGTACTCCTCCACCTCATGTTTACCTGCAATGGGTTGCAGGATGAAATTCCATCAACCGTCTTATATTTCTTCGTAGTTTTGTGGGCTCTAAATTTGTAAATTTAATCGTTCAATTATTTTCTTAAACTAATAAATCTCACGACACTTTTTTTTCGCATATCAAATAGTTTCATATATCAGAACTCCATATGCTTTGAGAAATGTATGAAAAATGCAACACGAAAAAATCTAATCATATATATATGATTTTTTGCAATTCTTTTGGACCTCCAATTCATGATCCGAACCGATTAGTATTCTCATATAAATTTTAAACCCAAGAGATGAAATTTCATATCTTAGATCCTTGTGGGTTTTGAAAAACATGAGAAGACATAAAAACATCTCAGTCTCATTTTTCTAATTATCTGCACTTTTATGGCCCCCAAATTATGATTCAAACCTTTTGATATTCTCAAATATATGGCGAACCCAATGCATGAAGTTTAATATCTTAAATCCTCATGGACTAAGAGAAATATGCGAAAATAGAAAAATAACTTAAATCTCCTCTTTCCAATATTCATCACTTTCTATGAACCCAATTCATGGACCAAGCCATTTATTGTGCTTAAGACCCATTATTTCCTCTTTATAAACGTTTCGGGTCCTAGAGCCCGCTAAATTTAAAAAAAAAAAAAACAATATAGATCATTTCTTGCTCTTTTTTTTCCTTCCACCTATATCATTAACTCATGTGTAAATGGTGTTAAGTAAATAAACATAATAATCCTTTGAGAAAACCTAGGTATGGAATGGTTTGGATGCGGGGATGAAACCATGGTGGATTCGAGCCTAAACTCATATATATATATATATACTAGCATCAAACGCCCGTGCTAAGTCCGGACCAAAAGTAAACATATATTAGAAATTTAAGAATTATTTTAAAATATTATTAAGATAAAATAAGTTTAAAAGAAAGAAATTTATTATCTTTGAATATTAGAATCTTTTAACATGTGATGAAAATAAATATAAAATGAGAAGTAAACTTACATAACATAATGCCCTCTTGAATTTAAAGGCATTGATCATTACACAAGTACGAATGTGTGTCTATATAGGGGCAGCTATCCTAAGCTAAAGCTTAGGTTAAGGTAAGCTCAAGTTTGTGGTGGGGCCCACCTGGCGACCCACATGGGGTAGTGATGTGGGGATTTCAAGGACTCACTAGGACAATTCTCTTTGCAAAAAATTAGTCTCAACCGTGGTTTCTACCATCTCCATCTTGCCCCAAAAGTTTAATGGCCAACAATCCATTCGGATTGGTACACAGTTGATTCAACGGTCCAGTAAATCCGGATCCGACCAAAAGCTAGTGGACATGTACAATTTAGAGAGGTCGTGTGTTTGGTCTATTTGGATGGATCAATGGTGGGCCCCACAAGCTTAAGCTTATAGAAATAAATGGAGAGGTATGGTGCCCGAGCTCAAAAAGTATAATGAAATATGTGATTCTTTTCTGAGATATTATCGGAAAAGAACAAATTTTATAGAAATAAATAAGTAGTTTATACTTATTATATATATAACTTTAATCAAAAAAGAAAAAATAATTTGGTGGGGTCACATGATGTAACATCTAAAGTTGAGCCTCATATGCTAATTCCTTCAAGGTGTGTCTAATTGGACAGTGGGACCTTGCTGATGTGTCGTTCCGAGGATCCTTAGTGGGGTTACATGATGTAACATCTAAAGATATGCCCATATCCAAATATCTAAAGGTGTGTCCAATTAAATATTTGGTCAGTAAGCCCTTGTTGATGTTGTGTTTCAAAGAGCATTAGTGGGGCCACATGATGTAATATTTAAAAGTGAGCCTCTTATCCTAATTCATTAAGGTGCATCATGATGTGTTTAAAGGTGGCCTTGTTTGTTTGGTCTTTAACTTGAAAGAAATATCACACGGTATTATCAACTTCTTGGTAGAAGTGGAGGTGGGGTCACAGCCCACCTCCCCCTTTGCTTTAATATATATAATATGCGGTCTACCTCAAAGCCGGGCAAAAAATAAAAATATGTTAAAATTTAAGAATTCTTTTGAAATATTGTTAAGATAAAATAATTAAATAAATAGAAAATATTTTTTTTTATTATCTTTGAATATTAAAATTTTTTCTATGTATGAAAATAAATATAAAATAAAGTAAATTCACATAACACGACGACCCCTTGAATTTAAAGGCGTTGACCATTACGACAATCTCATTTACGGATATATTATACCATTGATGATTGAAAATATAAGAAAAAGAAAACAAACCGGATGGATCTATATCTACTAAAAAAAAAAACCAAAAAAAAGGGATAAAAAAATTAACGTGTTTAATCCATCAATGGGGACCACCCTTGAAATATTTTTAACGTGTGAGACCCACTGATGGACCTGCATCTAAAGAAGAAAAAATGGAAGATAAGAATAAAGGAAATGGAAAACAAATGATTTCATCCTCAATGGGCTACACACCACATTTGGATTTATGGTGATGGAACAGTTGGCCCCCACAAATGTTTGATAGCATAAGAAAAAAAATTAAAAGAGGGGGGCGAACAAGTGTAAGAGAAGAAAAAAACATAAAAGATGTACATTGCATGGGATGAGTGTACGTAAATATAGATATGAGTCATCATAGTATGTTTGTAATAGTTCTAACTCATATGCACACAAATCACATCCTAACAATTATCAAAGAAATTAAGCTTGTGTATGATACCAACCCAGTCTGATTGTCCACTATGGATACATATTGACCTAGAAAACTAATATCTATGCATAATCCATGAGTGGGTCCCACTGCATAAATAAGTTAAATATGCGGAGCCCATTAATTGATTTGCATCTATTAAGAAACCAGACAACCGCCAACGAGCTTGCCTCCCACTTAGCCTCCCTCCATAAGTGGGGCACACTCTTAGAAAAAAGGGGTTAAGAGAAGGCCATTAGGATTTTGGATTTCATTCATCGGTAGGGCCCACAAAACATATTTAACATGGGACCCATTGATGATTGAAGATCTAAGGAAAAGAAAACAAACCGACTGTAAAGATTTGCTTATAATTTGGATAATGGCAATAAATAAGACTCAAATTCAAATGTTCAAATCTCTTATGAGAGATGTTTTAGGAGAGAAAGAGTAGCCCAAAGTGAGGTTGCATCTTAAAATAATGTGGGTTTTTTATGCATGTTTCTTTAAAAGGAGAGACTTTTTAGGGATGATGTGGCCCGTGCTAAGCCCGGGTAAAAAAATCAAAATATATTAAGATTTAAGAAATTTTTTGAAATATTGTTAAGATAAAATAAGTTTTTTTTTTATTATCTTTGAATAATAAAAAAGTTTCTATGTATGAAGATAAATATAAAATAAAGTAAATTTACATAACACGATGACCCATTGAATTTAAAGGCATTGACCATTACGACCATCTCATTTACGGGTATATTATACCATTGATGATTGAAAATATAAGAAAAGAAAACAAATCAGATGGATCTACATCTACTAAAAAGAACCAAAAGAAAGGGATAAAAAGATTAACGTGTTTGATCCATTAGTGGGGGCTACCATTGAAATGTTTTTAACGTGTGGGACCCACTGATGGCTCTGCATCCAAAGAAGAAAAAAGGGAAGATAAGAAGAAAGGAAATGGAAATCAAATAATATCATCCTCAATGGGCCACACACCTAGAGGTGGCAATCGGGTCGGGTTGTATTAAACGGGTTACACAAGTCTAACCCACATCCGACCCGTTTATTAAACGGGTCATAAACCCCTAACCCGCACCCACCAAGGGTCAACCCGACCCGACCCGCTTAACCCGCATAACCATTGCGGGTTATACGGGTCAGGTTGACCCGCATAACCCACATCCATCTAGTAAATAAATCGACTCAACTATGGTTCCATGCTTGACCAAAACTGACTTTTAAGATCAAATTTGGTCTAATCTCATTTCAACAATCATTTGATGCGCATTACCTTGCTTTTCATTAATAAAAAGCGTGGGGTTGAATTGGTTAAGGTCCATTTATTTATTTTTAGCCTATGCATTAAAATAATCAAATTCAATTTTAGCTTAAATAAGCGGGTTATGCGGATTAAGCGGGTCAACCCTAACCCGACCCACTTAATGGCGGGTCATGAATACTTGACCCGTGACCGACCCGCCTATTAAACAGGTCGGGTTAAGCGGGTAATACGCGGGTCGGGTCGGATCGGGTTGGCGGGTCGGGTCATATTTTGCCACCTCTACATACACCACATCTGGATTTATGGTGATGGAACAATTGGCCCTCACAGATGATTGATAGTATAAGAAAAAAAAATTGAAAGAGAGGGGGGCAAACAAGTGTGAGAGAAGAAAAAAAAAAAACATAAAAGATATACATTGCATGGGATGAGTGTACGTGGATATAGATTTGAGTCATCATAGTATGCTTCTAATAGTTTTAATTCATGTGCACGCAAATGACATCCTAACAATTATCAAAGAAATTAAGCTTGTGTATGATACCAACCCAGTCTGATTGCCCACTACGGATACATATTGACCTAGAAAACTAATATCTATGCATAATCCATGAGTGGGTCCACTGTAGAAATAAGTTAAATGTGCAGGGCCCACTAATTGATTTGCATCCATTAAGAAACCAGACAATGGGGCTTGCCTCCCTCCATCGGTGGGGCCCACTCTTGGAAAAAAGAAGTTAAGAGAAAGCCATTGGGATTTCATCCAATACTGGAGTCCAATCTTGAAATATATTTAATACGAACTGGTGCCTACTACTAGATCCATCCATTTAGGAAAAAAAAAGCTGAAAGGAGAGTAAAGGAGCTATATTAATCCATAAGTGGATCCTACTGCAGAAATAAGTTAAATGTGCGGGGCCCATTAATTGATTTGCATCCATTAAGAAATCAGACAACGGCCAACAGCCTTGCCTCCCTCCATCAGTGGGGCCCACTCTTAGAAAAATGGGGTTAAGAGAAGGCCATTGGGATTTCATTCAATACGGGAGTCCAATTTTGAAATATATTTAATACGAACTGGTGCCCACTACTGAAACCATCCATTTGAGGAAAAAAATTGAAAGGAAGGTAAAGGAGCAACAGCTTGGATTTCATTTATCAGTAGGGCCCACAAAATATATTTAATATGGGACCCATTGATGATTGAAGATCTAAGGAAAAGAAAACAAACCGACTGTAAAGATTTGCTTATAATTTTGGATAATGGCAACTGTAAAGATTTGCTTATAATTTTGGATAATGGCAAGAAATATGACTCAAATTCAAAAGTTCATAAAAGTCTAATTGGATAACTCCAAAGTACAAAAAAACGCCCCCTTTAAAATAGGATAGTTTAGAGAATATCTCATTATAATGGGTGATATTCAAGTGAGAGATTCTCTCTCCATAGGGTGAGGGACACTCTCCTTTTTGGAAAGTTTCAAGTACAAAAGTAACTTTTCAAGTACATAGGAATACTCCCTATATACTTGAAACTTCCTAAAAAGGGAGTGTCCCTCACTATTTTGGCGAGGGAATCACTCACTTGAATATCACCCATATATAATATGTATAATATAGGAAATATTCAAGTGAGAACATGAGAACTTTTTTTGCGGGGCCCAACTAGCAATCCATCCAAACCTAGCAACCAATAGGGAACCCCCCGATAGTCACTAATATAAAGGATAATCATACATCCAAATGGACTGAACCGTTGGATCGAGGGTTAAATATTTTTTTGAATATGAAATCATTAAACTTGTGGGCCATTGATGAAGGGGTGAGGGGCATGAGTTTGGGGTCAAACTTGATACTTAAGGTGATCTCACATAGATTTTTCTATCCCCTCGGTCTCATCTCCAAATGGGCCCCACAAAAAAGTTGTCATATAATATGTGAGAAACAATTCTCACCTGAATATTACTGTATATATATATATATATATATCATGTTTTCATATTCGAATGGAAAATAAGATATAAAGTGGATTAAGATCATTTTAATATAATTTGATAAATGAGCTTCAATTTGTTTTTATAAATATACAAGTGATATTATTAAATGAAATATGATTAAAGCTAAGTAAATTATCAAATATAAAATATTAGTTTAGTGATAGATGGTAAAAACCTCTCAAAATATTTGAGCTGGTTAAGAATAAAAACAGGTGGTTTTCAGCAAATTTCATAAAAACAAACGTTGTTATTTATAAAGTAGCCCAAATCAAAACCCATATCAACGGGGGATGGATTGATTATACACCCAACCTCGAGTATGAGACGAGTTGGGAGTTGGGAGTTGGGACTGGGCGGAACTCAAACGAGCTATTAACCAAAAACAAAGGCGCAATGAATCGCCTTTGGGGTCCGTGTTTTTTCTCTTCTTCCCTTCCTCCCTCTCCCTCTCCCTCTCTCGCTCCCTCCTCTCTTCCATCTCAACCCAAGTTTTCTCCACCTCCAGAGCTTCAAATCCCGCATTTCTCAGCCTCTCAATGCCTTATCCTCGTCGATTTTAGGGAAAAAGAGCTCGAAAGGAGCCTCAAATACGTTGTTTTTACTCCCTCGCGGCTTCGTTTCTTGAAGAATCTCTCCTCTTATTCGGATCAGGGCCTTTTCTGCGGATTCTAGGGTTTGGATTTGACATGTACAATTCTTCTGACAGCAGTGGTGAGTTTTTTTGTCGGATCCTTTTGTTGATTCTCGTTGTTTCCCACTTCTTTCTACTTTTCTCTTTGCTAGGGTTAGGGTTTGGAGATTCCCAGCATTTTGTTTATGGAGGCTGATTGAGGACCGTTAGCGGGTTTCGGAGAAAGATTTGAAGGAATTAGGGTTTTGCTGGCGGTGTTCTTGGGAAGAAGCTGAAGGAATTAGGGCTTTTTAAGTGGAGAGTGGTTGATTAGGGTTGGGGTCTGAGTTATAGTCTTGTTTTTTTTTTCGAGCATATTTGGGTTTGGTGTAGCGGGTCTTGAAGCTCCGAGCCTTTGATTTGATGAATTGGTTGAGATGAAACACGATGCAGATTTGGTACTTTCATTTTTTATCTGCTTGAGAAATGGAGAAGATGCTACGGCTTTAGATGGTGGGTAGGCTACTGGAGGTTCTTAGGGAGAAATCTGACTGTTATTTTAAAGTTGAGATGCAATGTTAAACATGAAAGAAATGATTTTTAAAGAACTGGACTCTTCTGTAGTTCTGTGCCACCGAAACAAAAAAATTGGGGCTCAGGAAAGCTTCATATGTATCTCTATTTCTTTTTTTTAGTGACATTGTTTTTCTTATGTAACCGCAAGAACAAAAGCCACTGAGATCACTCATATCTGTTTATGGAGATTGGAAAGTTTCTTATAGGCTTGGCTTTTTGTTGAAAATGAATGTCTAAAGTAGAGACACTTGTAGGTTATTTACTGTTTAAGTAGAAAGTTAGAGCTTTAAGCCTTAAATGTGTTTTAGGAACATTTGGTTTGAATAGGAACATTTGGTTTGAACATCTTGTTATCGACTCCGTCTGTTGCTCTTTTGATCAGGGCCATCAGGCTGTACTGGTTAGGCATTGCTGGACAGGTCTGCTGGTCACACCTGAATCATTTTTATAATGGATCAATGATCAGCTTATGTTGAATTTTAGTGTCCTATTTGTTGGTGATGCATCAAATGACTTTGCAAGTATCGTCCCACCAGTTCGACTCCTTTCTTTAGTATCACACCGAACTAGTTGAATTTTAGTGTCCTATTTGTTTGTGATGCATCAAATGACTTTGCAAGTATGGTCCCACCAGTTCGACTTCTTTTTTTAGCATCACACCGACTATCAGAATTGTGAATAGAGCCACATATCAGCCCTCTTTCGCTGGCTATGCTACCATCCGTCAGGTGCTTAAATTTTCATACCATGGTGGTGTTGTTATATTACCTCCTAGGTCGTAGTTTGTCGAGATTCGAGTTGAAATACAGGAAAAAAATTCTTAATCACAGCCTTGTTGCTTTTCTTTCTGTATTTATAATTTTTTACGGTCATTTGAAGTTCCACTTCAGCAAAATCATGTTTGAAATGTGCTCTTTTTTTTTTAAATTGGAGGCAGGATCTGAAGGTGCAGTGAGTATTGAAAAGGCATTGACATTTAGGGCCATTTGTTTGCTCCATATCGAATTTCTAGGAATTCACTATAAGTTGACTAGTTGAGGTCTATAGGAGGAAAATTGAAGAGGTGACGAGTGAAGAATATGAGGTAGAGATGTAGATTAGAGAGTTACATTCCTGGGATTTGATTTGCTAAGGTGATGGCTGGGTAATCAATTCCTACCAAGGAGAGACTTTTGATGGCTCTTTGTAGATCTTCACCTTTGCCTTTTCAATTTTTGCCCCTTTACTAGCAAGGCAATACTTAGAACGCATAGCTCTTTAAATGAGAAAACTAATGGGCCTGTATCTCTCTCTTGGGTTGGGAATCTGATCTAAATCTACTGACGAGGAGCGCTGCACAATGACCTATACCATCCTCTTCACAATTTGCTTTCACATGTTTTCTAGAGTACCAACTATTCAGATTATACCAATCTAGTCTCATTAGCAAATTTGATCCCTAGGTGTGTTTCATAGCATATTTGATCTCTAGGTGTGTTCCATGCCATCCTCTTCTCATTAGCAACTTTTTAACCAATGCGGCATACGGATAAGAGATTGGGTCCAACAGGAATTTGGAATTTGGAATTTGCAGACCGTGTGCAGTTCTAGTAAAAGTTCCACTTGTCAAACTGACCAGAATAAAATTGTTGGTTCAGGGTGATATCAGCTTCATACTACCAGAAAAAGGCATGCTAAATCTGGGCACTAAAAATAAACTAATATTTTATAAGTTTTAGAAATTTATTTAAGCTGACTAAAATAATAGATATATTCAAATATAAGGTTTTCCTTGTGATATTATTAGGAAAGTGGTCTGTTTTTCTCATAAAAGGTGGGTGTCCTGACAAAAAAAAAAAAAAACCCAATACTAGTTAAATAATTTTCTAAAAAAGTATCTCTTTTTATGATTATGTTTGAAAGAGAAAGATAGTTACAATTAAATGAAGAGCTATCCTCTTGTCACATACTCGAAGACAAAATCTATCTTGGTCTTGCTTGCCATCACCTTGAAAAATAAAACCCAATATTCTTTAATACATAATCCTAAAAATAAAAAAATATTAAATAACTTTGAAATACATATAATATCGATAAACATTTAAAAAAAAAAAAACCTACCTTAAAGAGATGAACCACATTTGAGTGTTTAACCAATGTTATATTGGACATCTCCCTCTTAATCTGAAAAATCAATAAGAAATTCATACAATTAATAAAAAGACTACCCATTATCAAAGCTTCTCTATTTTATTTGAAGGAAAAGGAAAAGGAAAAAGAAAAAGAAAAACCCAACCAATTCCCAACCCCAGCCCAAGGTGTAAATAACTTTGAATAGAAAGAAATACATATAATATAGAGAAATGATTTTTTAATCTTGAAACTCACCTCAAAAGGATGAACGACATTTAGGTGTTTAGCCAATTTAACAGTGGAAAATTCCCTTTTATTCTGAAAGAATCAATCAGAAATACATACAATAAAAAATAAGACTATCCATCATCAAAATTCTTGTATTTTCTTTTAAAGCCAAATTCCAGCTAATTATCAACTCCAACCCAAAACTTAGATATATGATTCTTGATTATGGTACCCACGTCAAAAAGATGAACTCAATCTGAAAAATCAATTAGAAATACATGCAAAAATAAAATAAAATAAAAAGACTACCCATCATCAAAATGTCTCTTAACTTTTTCTATTGTCCATGGATTCAGTCTCTAACTTGGCTCATTTTTTGAAAATTGGCTTGGGTCAGGTTTGAGCCTATGAAAAAGAGTTCTCTCAAGCAGAACTAAGCTTAGCCCCCAAAAGAAGAATCACTTGCTATCTCAGCTTGTTGACAGGCCTAATTGTTCCGTTCTTTCTCATAGTTACACATACCATAATGCAGGGCAATGTAGTTCCAATAACCAAATGGGGCCTTACGGAAATACCCCCATTATGCGTTTTTTACATTCCAAGAAGTGTGGTGCCTTGTTTCGTCAATTAATCTGGAGTCAGTGGTAAAATTTGTAATCAAAACAGTCCATGTACAGATGGCAGCACACACACAGAGGGAGGGAGGGAGGGAGGGATGACCTCCTTTTGAGGGCTTCTTTTTTTTTTTTTTTTTTAATGGAATTGTGGCGCCTTTAAGGATTTTTCTTTTCATGTTTTTCACCTGAAAACAAAAACTGTTATGTACTATGATTGTGCAAAGCCCAGTTTGCTGACCCATTGGGTCGACCAGTCTGAGCCATTTAAAGGATCAAGTTGATTGGAAAAGTGGAAACCCAACAGGTCGACTAGGCTGGTATAGATTACTTTTTAAATTTTTTTATTATAATTATATGCATTTATTATCATTGTTTTAAAAATTGGCCAAGTCTGAGTCCACTTGGTTGAGTTGACTCTTATCTCATGCACTCTCAATCTTAATTTTTACTTATTTGTGTGTAAATATGGATAGATGGAGCTAAAATCTTTAGTAAGTTGTGAATATTTATGAAATACATTGACACACTGGTGCAACTCTACAGTCTACATCTTCCAATGCTGGTGTATAGGATGTCCCTCTTGTGTATCTATGATGCCCTAAAATGGCATGGACGCAGCAGTGGCATGGATATGACGTCCCAAAATGTCATGGATTTAGCAGATAGGGTTTTTACTCATTAAAGTGCTGTATAGGATTCAATGTGGTCAGATTGCCTTTTTGAAGAATGCATGCATTATAGGATTCAATTTGGGTTTTTTTCCACCTCATTTCATGATATGCTGGTGGTGTAAAGTGATTATTTTAATGTGGTTGGGTGGGCTTCAAACAGTTGATCTGAGACTATGAAATTTTAGTTTCATCTTAATGGTAATCTTCAACTTTGCATGTAACTTTTCAGCATGTGTTTTGTTCTGCCAATGGCACAGTGAATGATCTAGCCAAACAGGAGGTGGATAGAACTTTTCTGTGGGTGGGTGTAATTATGTAATAGCTTTGATGGGGTGTGGGGTATAATGTTCTTATACCCTTGTCGGATTTGGTTTGTATTTGGTCTCTTCTAATTAATAAATGTTTGTAAGTTACAGATAAAAAAAAAGTGTTATAGTTGTGTATGGCAAATGGCAATACCTTGCAACTGCTTCAGGGTGTCATTCTAAACCATCTTAAGAGTCAAGACTGCATTGAAAATAAATCAATTGCTGATGAGGGTGTGGATGCTGAGGCATAGCATTTTTAACAGAGATCAAGTTGAACGCTCCACAACTTTGCCATGGCAGATTAACTGTTATTATCTGTTTTCATTTTTAAAGCTTGGTGTAAATTTGCCTGGGTTGAGAGGCAATTTTCTTTTTTTTTTAAAGCTACTCTATATTATAGTGCATCTGATGGATTCACTGTTTGAGCTTGTCATCCTGGGCCACTTTGAGTAAGATTGATTGCTTATTGATTTTATGCCAAAGTTAATATTTGTTGGCTGTCCATGCCTACGGTTTTATTTATGTTCAATACCCTTCTTCATAAATGGTGGCAGGGACAGATGATGATCTTCCTCCATCACACCATAATAGAGTTGTGAGAGGAAGCCGTGTCAGTGGCAATGGAAGGCCTGCTGTGGTAGGCACTCACCCGTTTCCTAGGGTACAAAATGATATGGAGACTCAGATCCACAGACTTGAGCAAGAAGCATACAGTTCAGTTCTTCGGGCTTTTAAAGCTCAATCTGATGCCATTACTTGGGTATCCTTCCAAACTTCATTTGTGCATTAAGCATTGCATAAGTCTAATATATTTCTGATCATCATCTCAAATGGCACCATAATATAACCTCTTCAGGAAAAGGAGAGTTTGATAACTGAGCTAAGAAAGGAGCTTAGAGTATCCGATGAGGAACACCGAGAGCTTCTTAGCAGAGTCAATGCTGATGACATCATCCGGAGGATAAGGTCTGAGGTTATTATTCAAGGCCTATTACTTTTATTATAAGCTGTATGGCGTACTACTTTTTAACCAAAACCATGTCTTGGTGACAGGGAGTGGAGGCAAGCAGGGGGGCTCCAGACGGGCTTTGTCAGTAGTGCTCAACCTGTTCCAGAAGCAATACCTAGTCCAACTGTCTCTGCTTCTCGAAAGAAACAGAAGACATCACAATCGATGCCTTCTATGTCAGCAGGTGCACCATCCCCTGCTTTGCACCCGCAAGCGATTGTCCCTCCCATGCAGCCATCATCATCAGTTGCGAAAAGAGGAGCTGCAGTAGGAGCCAAGGGCAAGAAGTCTAAATCAGTAAGTTTGGAATATTCAAACGACTGACTTACCCAAGGTAGTTTACTAATATGCAACTGGTTTCTTTTCGTTCTTCCTTTTTCCCATTTTCTTTTGTAGGGTCAAACATTGGCTGGTGTATCCTCAATGAAGTCCTTACAATATCCCTCCTCGGGTTCTGGGAGGGCCCAAGTTGCAAATCGGGGTTCTTCTGGTGCCCTTGTGACAAATGAACCTGCTGAAACAGCAGCTTTTGATCCATATATTGGGAAGAAAGTGCTGACAAGGTGGCCTGAAGATAACAACTTCTATGAGGCTGTTATAACAGATTACAATCCTACAGATGTATGTGGTACTTTTGAATGCTTCAGTTCTAGCCTTCTATCTCGGTCATCTTTTCACCCTCGTCTGTTCTTTGTCAGGGCCGACATGCTTTGGTTTATGACATCAATACAGAAAATGAGACTTGGGAGTGGGTCAATCTCAATGAAGTAATGCTTGCACTTCCCCAAATGATTAATATCATTTCTTTTTCCACACTTACTATTGTTGCTTTAGTTCCATTCTGTTGTTTTCAGCAAATACAGGCTCATTTTCTGTTGATTCGCTACTATTATGTACTAATGTTCTAAGGTTGCTGACATGTACAGAATTTTGTATCTGAAGTTAGTATGGAAAATAAATGCTGTCGAATCATTCTTATGTATGCAAGATGATTTTTACAAGTCCATGTTTTCCTGAAAGTTAATCTCTGGTATTTAAACAATAATTTTTTCATGTAAAAGTGCAATAGGATTTTGACTTAAAAGATCTCAGGGGAGAAATCTTCCATCCGATCCATTTGGCAGATCTACAGGAACTAAGCCACCATCAGGATCATCTGAGCAGTTGGTCAGGCTGAACTCCACTTCACCCTTGATGCAGTCCCAATTAATGCAATCGGACTCTTGAGGACTCGCAAATGAGAAAATACAGAAAATTTGCAGAAATTGTAAATATCAACGAGTAAAAATCAACACTACAACTAACCTTAGATGCAGAGATATCTCAATCCAAAGGGAGCCTAACTGGACCATGGAGAGAAGAAAACTCAGAAAATTTTATTGCTTCAGACTGTATGTACTTTATACAACCAGACAACCCTGATAATACTTGTATAATGCCATTAAAAAATAAATATAAAACCCTAACAAACTTCCTAAGACTTCTAATACATCTGTACTTTCCTGCTAAGGCTAACAAGATTCCTAATCTTCATTAAACTTAAAACAAACGACAACATAAGAAATCTGGAGTGGATGGATGTCCTGGACAACTTGCAGCTTTTCTGCTGTGGGTCCTACAAGGCCTCGTATTTAGGGATGAGGGCCCCACCCTTGGGTGAGCCGGGTTATATGTTCCAATTGGGTTTGGGCCCAGATTAACCCAATTAATTAGGCTTGACATTCCTGTTTGCCCGCTATTTTCTGACGCTTTACAGATTTCTGTAAATTACAGAAAAACCCTGCTGTTTCTGAATTTTTTAAAACAGCCCTTGTACATAGTATACTAATGAATTTTATGGACTGTTTCAGCCTAGTCTTTAATCTGAACCGTTCACACTTTGATCCAGCCCTTGCGGGTCCTTTTGGTGTCTTCATATTGCTTGATGAATTAGCCAGCAAGTGAAATTACACATTTTCCAACTAGAGTACTATCACTCATGCTTCTCATGTTGAACTGGGTTGATAATTATCTGCCGAACTGCATTTGCATGGCTTCTTGATTGGACTGATGGATGAATAAGTGACAGTTGATAACAATTAGGAGAGCGTTAAAAAAAAAACAATTAGGAGAACTTCTTGGTCATCCACTCCACTTTGTAATTTTTGTACCTAGGAAGCATTATTGCAAGTCAGCTAAAGTTTTTTAGTCTTCTATATCTATGTTCCAAGATTCAAAGTGAAACACTTGATCATCCCAATAAGATGGGCACATTGTGGACCTTTTGTGTTTTTGCATCCATTTGAAGGATAAGAACATGCCTTTGGAGAAGCTATTCACGATCCCTGATGTTTTACTAGTGATATCAAATAACCATCAAGTAGCAACTTTTTAGCCGGTCTTAGTAGCAACGGTGTGAGATTGGTTGATGGTCTTGTTGCTGAACTTTCACATTTCATGAAGCTATTAGCATAATTAACATCCTTCTAATTTTTTTTATTAAGAAAGTCACCATTTCGAAAAAGAACTTATATTTTAGGGGTTTCTCATGGAACACTTGACTCAATTTCACATTTTGTGCTCTACTGAGATTATTATTGTTTGGCTATCTGTACTTGGCAACTTCGCAAGATGCTCATGATATATGTATGCCTCAGAGACTAGATGGGTGCTAGTCAGTGTTGATTTATTTATTTGATATATAAAATTGGCAGATATCTCATGAAGACATTCGATGGGAAGATGAAGATCCAGGTATCTCACGTCGAACAGGCCGTGGTGGACCAGGGCGTGGGGTTAAGAAGTCTGTAGGCCGGGGTGGTGTCACTCCAGGTGTAGGCAGAGGACGAGGGGGGCCAAAGAACCAGACCAAGAAAGATTTTCCTCCATCACAGAACGGCATTGGAAAGAAAAGCTCAGATGACATTGAAATACTTCACACAGATACATTAATTAAGGAAGTATGCGTATGCAACCTTAACCCATATTGTGAATTTAAACACACCAATTCAATTTATTGACAATGTTTCCTGTTGTGATTTTAAGCAGGTAGAAAGGGTTTTTGGTGCCAGCCATCCTGACCCCCTTGAGATTGAGAAGGCAAAGAAAGTGCTGAAAGTAAGAAGTGCTGTTTTTGTTTTTCTTGTGGTTGTTGCCGATCGATCCAATGACCTCTTCCGCAGTGAAGAAATGCCTTCACTACTGATGTGTTGTCAATTGCTGCTTGTTTGACATTGCTTGTCTTAAACCTATTGTTCGGCAAATCAGATGCTTTTGTTTTTGTTGGCAGGAGCACGAACAAGCTTTAATTGATGCAATTGCGAGGCTTGCAGATGCATCAGATGGCGAAAGTGGTAATATATTGTTTACACGACATTTAATATTTATTCTTCTGTTTGCAGCTTTTGACTCTCCTAACGTCAAGTACCGTTTTACCCAAAAAAAACCATCAAGTACCGTTTGGCTTTATACAAATCAGATCTAATCTGTTTTCCCAAATTCTCTTATGGATTTGATCCTTTCCAGATTTGGCTATTTGACCAAGTTCTAGTGCACCCAAAAGTTGCTTACATTGAAGCATCTGTCACAGAGAAGCAAACTGCTTGAAGTGTAATAGATGAAGGCAGTCTTAATTTTAAAAGAAATTAGCTTACTTGAAGCAGTATTATATCACACTAGGAGGCTGATAAATTACTGGAATTCAAGTCATTATATACCCTAACTATGTGGTGGATACAAATAGGTCCCCATCTGTTTAATGAATAAGGACTCAACCCATTCAAGCAAGGAGAACCCATTGTTGCTCATCTACCAGTATCCAAATGTTTATGCTTAATAAGGCAGTTCGAACTGTATATGTACAATGACCAGTTTTTGCTCAAATGGTTTTGCGGCAGGATCTTTCAGCAGCAAATTCCCCATACAGAGATAGGTGCCCATCAAATGGAGACCAGCCATTGAAGTTAACATTTCCATGTTAGTGATGAAACAACAACCAACTGGCATTGAGAAGGATAAGATAGTTGTAGTTGCACTGTCACAAATAATCCCGCCCACTCTTCACCAAAGAAGCAACATAAAATTTCACCTTGTCCACTGTTGAGTATTCATTAGAAGATTTCCCAATTATAGCAACCCAAGTCTTCCACATTTTTAACCCCCTTAATGGACCCGCTTCCATTTTCTATGCATCAAACAACCGAGAAAGATTATTGGGAAGGACCAGACTACAATCAAACCACGATATAGAGACCTTCACGGACTTGAGCGATAAATGGTCCACATATCCCCAGTCAGTTAGGCACATAGGCAAGCATTAACAATGACCTTACACCTCTGGAGGCTGTTCATAATAAGAATACCTCTTAGAATTACCATCTAACTAAAAGCAAGGATCCTTGGGGAAGCCTTTGTGTTCCATAAGCAAGATACATTGTTAAGAGCAGATGATCCTCCCTTTATGGCTGTAAAGAATGATGTGACTGAGGAGCTAAGGATCCTCCGAATTTTTTCTGTTGATATTTTTTGTTTGATCACTAGCTGAAACATGGTTAGAGCACTTATGTCTCTTGAACTTATACAGAATGATGTTAACATAAATCTTTTAACAATTTTTTATTTGTTATAGCTATTGCAGCCATTGAAGCAGCTATTGGGCTGCCTATTTTTTCTTCCATGCATTTCAACATAAAATCAACTCGTATCAACCAATCCAATTTGTCAATAAATAGTTGTAATGCTCTAAGTAAAGACATGTATAATATAATTCATCAATTTAGAATTTCTGTGTATGACATTTGATTTTTACCGTCCTTTCCTATAATTTTTTTAGTTGCTTTGATAGGCACAATTGGAAATAAATAATAGATGCTTTAGTTTGGAGATTCAAAAAGAAGCCAACACGCTCATGGTTGAGTGGTGCTGGCACTTTAGTTTCACACACTTGCCCAGGGGTTGATCCCTGAGTTCTCCAGTTAAAAGTTAAAAGTATCACTATTGAGTAGTAGTTTGAAATAGCCAAAAATCGAAGAAGAAGAAGAAATTAAAAAACAAATAAAATAAAGTCTCTTTTATTTTTGTTGTTATGACAGTAATTTTCCTTTCAGGTCCTATTTCATTTTCTATTGTGCATGATATATTGAGATTGATGAGGAGTTGATTAATGATGACCTCGCAAGTACCAAATTTAAGTGGTTTTTTATTTTCTATTCATTTGTATGGATTGAAGCTCAAGCTATAACCTTCTGTTTCCAATAATATAATATGGAATTAATCAATTTGATTAAAAAAATGAAAAGATCAAAGATCTGTTTGACTTCTTTCTATCCAAAAATAGAAGTGTAAATTAGTAACAAGGTTGATTCATAAGACAAATGTACGAAGAGGTAGGAAGAGATTCGCCTTCCTCACACATATTTGATCCCTCTTCTACAAAGAAACTTACAACACCTACTCATAATTCCATCAATTACTTGTCTATCCTATCTAAATAATGTACTACTCTTCCCGGTTGTAGCTTAGCTGCTTAGCGACACCATGGAAAGAGAGTGCGTGAGTTTTCAATGTGGTAACAAAAAAGATAGAAAAATGTGTTACATAGGCTAATCCTCTTAAACCTTTAGTTGGATATGAACCATAGTGAAGGTAGTAATGCTGTATTTTTATTATTCATCATCATCATGAAAGCCTTGTCCCAACTAAGTTGGGGTTGGCTACATGAATTTTATTTTTCCATTCTGATTTATCCTGAACGAAATCTTTGGATGAGTTGCATTTCTTCATATCTATTGCTATTGCATCCATCCACATACTCTTTGGTCGACCGCATCGTATTATTATTTATTTATTTATTTTGGGCTTGGACTTGGACTTGGACGGGCTCTACCTGAATTAAGTGATGGAGAGAGTGTGTGTAGTATGTATGCCATAGCACTAGATATGCATAATGCAGTAAGCATGATGTGTGCTGATATGGGGTGTTTGGTACTCAGAGGAAGGCGAGCACCGGTTTTCACATGGGCAGTCCATGGATCGGGAACGAGGGTGGAGAAATCGACAATACAGCCGTGGTGCAGACTACGATGACATGACTGGAGAAGGCAGGGGAGAAGGCTCGGATGGTGATCATTTGGCAAGAGGGGGCAGAGTTGCTTCTGATGATCAACAAGATGGTGATGACGGGGATGAGGACATATGATTGATTCATCATATCCATCATGGGCCTCCAGCCAGACCAGCTGTAGCTCCTGACTCTTTTCAAATGGATTGGGAAAATTCTCACTCTTTGTACAATGATGTGTGCTGATTATATTATTCACCACATTAAAATAACAGCTCCCTTGCATTGCTCTCGTGAGTAGTAGCAGGGAATCTCAGGAAGGGGTGGTGTCTTTTAATTATCCACATCTTAATAGTAATTTGCTAAGAAAGCTGGAATGCCTCTGTAAAATTATTTAGCAGTGAATATAACCCTTAACTGACCGTGTAACATGTTTTGAATTATTTTTATTTTTATTTTATTATTTTTGCAGCCACTTCATATTAGTCACCCAGTTCTTTTTTTTGGCTTTTGGCTTTCCTGATTTTGCACAAAATGCTTGAAACCATGTATGCTAACTAGCTTGTTAGTACTGATTATGACTATGAAAGGTTTCTTTGCCGATATATATATATATATATATATATATAAAATTTCCAGTTATAGTTATCACTTTTGGGCATTTCATCTGATGCACTAATCTTTTTTCTTGTACATTGCATTTGAATGTTTGGTTTGTGAATGGTGGATGGTAGAGTACCTTTTTAAGGGAGCAAGTCTTGAAATGGTGTGAGGACTCTACTGATTTTGGAAATAATGATAAAAAACATAAAATAGCACTGGGGGAATATGATATTTGCCAGAACTGTTTAGAAGGTAGTTACCCGGAACAGATCATGGCTGCACTATGTCTTTCGAGGACTATAACCATTCAATCAAATATAGGTATATATGCCAATATACTTATGGTTGAGTAGTGTTGGCACCTTAGTATTACGCATGCCTGAGGATTAATCTAGGGTCCTTTGGGAGTGGGTGTCATATCTCAAAGGATGGAGTTTCTCACCGCAGAGCAGATATTATGTCCTGTCCGAGGAGTTTCTGCTGCAGGATCGCATATTATCTTCCAGGGATGGGTCTCTCATGCGTCCCAGCCGCGTTGGGCTTTTGAGTGGATAGCTTTGTAGGGTGAGGCTATGGAATGGCTTCTACCCATTGTGGGATTTGCTTCTAAACAGTAGATTTTTAACAATCCTTGAGGTATATTGTCAGTTCCTACAGAAGATAGGAGGGATGAGGTGTCGACGGTGAGAATAATGGAGCCATTTGTGGTTAAATCATGTAGTGAATGCTCAATTTCTGCAAACAATAAATTATCAGCAAATCAATATATTTAAACACTCCCTAGCAATGAAATCAGAGCCATGTAGATCACCACCACCTTTCGCCCTGCATCAAAGTCTTCACCTAGCCCCATTCTATGGAAATGTTGGACAGGCACAAATAAATCATTGATGCATATTATCAGTTTCCCCATCTGGTGCAGTCAAGCTTTCTTTGGAAGTCCAGATATACATTAAATTGTCCCCTGCTGATTGGAGAGGCGGTCCCCTCTGCATCTTTGGAAACTTATTTGGGTTTATATTGAAACAAAGGTTACAATGGATTGGCAGAGAGGCTACTGATGAAATGTGGGGCTTGCTTGACAAAATAGATATTGATCTCCAAGATGTTGTTGACATACACTGTTTCCTTCAATCTCCTACCAAGCAAGGTAGCTTTTACATGTAATTGGTTATCCCAAGCTTTTATGGGATGCTGCACCTATAATGATTGAATGAACTCTATGATAAGATCCACCATTCTGGCATCATAGGCAGGTCCCTCCATTTGGAAGTGGCCAACACCTTCAAGTAAATGAGTTTCAGCACGCCCTGCTGCAGATTGTAGCTTGTTCTCCAACTGCTTTACACTTGTGAAGCCATCTTCGGTACCCATAACAAAGAGCTTCGGTTTGGTAGATTCTAAAATAGCTTTCTGATGTCTCCCGAAAAGGATGGAAGCCATCAAACCGAAAGGGTACCCTAAACTCACATAACCCACAACTTGTTCAACCTGGTCTACTGCAGAACCTGATATTGCTGCACCTGAACCAGAAAAATGGAGGTTAACATGGCCTTCTAAAAATGCATCCAGAGTTTCGCGCCCTTATTTCGTGATAATAAATATTAAGTGACACGTCAAGGGATTAACAGAAATTAATTCATCCTATTCATAGATGACAGCTGCACATTTGAAGACGCCAGTGCAGTAGTTGAAATATTGATGATGGTAGTGACCATTCAGACATTGTAAAAGAAACTCATCGTGATTAAATAAAGGTTAGGAAACTGCTCAATTAGTAATAAGAGCTTGTGAAATATAGAGACTCGTGGTTAAAAAGTTATTTTTAGCACCCATCCAAGCTGTAATTTGATCCCAGCATTTGTACAATGGTAGGATATTTACTCCAGATAACTGACATCAAGTAACCAACTTGCCTTTTTAACCACATGGAACAAATATCCACATGCAAAAAAAAATATATCTAAGACCTCTTAAACTACATTCAATAATAGCATGAGCGAAATACAGCGTGTGAAGCTACCAACCCCCCATGCCTTACAGGAAATCCTAACAGAACTACAAGAAGATAGAAGGAACTTTGAATCTTGCCTTGATTCATGTTCCTCTCATTCAATTGCAAGATGCAAATGGCCTAAATACAGAAACATCCTGATAATTAAAAAATATACCTTCAATTGTAATTTGCTTATAAATTCCTTCAGTCCAACTGTTTCAGAACATATTCTTACTCCTGCTCTACTTCCTTTAAAGTTCTGACCAGCTACACTATGTACCACACAATTGACTTCATGCTCTTATGACATTCTTCTGTATGTATTGCAAATTTTCAATATCCAAACACACACACAAAAAAAAAAAAATCTTTAATTGATATAACAAGGACAGTAAAACAGGCTATGTATCAAGAACATTAATGTCTTGGAGACATGACATATCACCTAAAATCCACACAGAGATGCTCTAACATCTTCCAGCTTACAGTGCACAGTTGTGAAGCAATTCAGTGATCTTTGTCTAGTTCCTCTGATTGGATTGCACGATGAGTAAGGATGTAAACAGAACAGGTCAAGTCGGGTCCGGGAACACCACCGGAACCGTTAATGAGGACGTGGAACCGGTTGGGTGGTTCCAGAACCGGAACCGTTAATGAGAAGAGGGAACTGGAACCAAGGTCGGAACCATTAGGAGAGATTCTCGAAAATTGAGGTAATATGCTGGGTCTTGAGTCCAAGGGTCGGAACCAAGGTGGACCCAGACCCTATACTTATGGGGGTTAAATAAGGACCCAAACCTGGTTTTTAATGGGTTGGAACCTCCGCATAATCGGAGAATCGAGGACCCATTGGCATCCCTAACGATGAGCAGTTTGCATCATCCATCAATAATTTTAATTGGGCCATTACGAAGTGTCGAGTATGTCTAGTGGATGGGTGCCTCACAGTATAAAAACACACAGACGATATATTTCATATCATTGCCAGCACCATCAGCATCACCGAAGCCCTATCCCACCAATCTGGAATCAGGTTTGTGAGTTCTACTTTTCCGTTCTTAAGAGCCGTACATTTTAAATATCAAGTCATTATATGATTACATGTGTATCTAAGATTAGTTGAATTGTAATTAGACTAGGACTGGATCATAAATCAGTTGCAGAACAAAATGACAGTACAAAACTCCAATATGTTCACATGCATCACAGAATAGCATAGTTGAAGGCAGTACGCAAATTCTTAAGCATCCAAATAAATATACTAAGGGCATTTCCAGATTCTGCTGCTTCAAATTGCATTCAGAAACTTGATTCCTCTGGCCAGGAAAGAAAATGGAATTTGGAATATCTCCCTACCCATTTGTGCTCAGAAGTTTAATTGGATTTTCAGCATTGGATATTGGGGTCTTTTGGAGTTTGGTATTTGAGGATCTTTCCGACAATGCCCCATCATATAATTATATGGACAAGTAATTACAGGATCCATGCATCATAACATCGATGATTAACCTCATGTTATTTCTTCTGACTACAAATATATGGTTAAAAAGGCACTGTGACACGAAAAGGAAAAAAGAAAGAAAAAAATAATGGATCTCTAGGACCTAATACAGATTTCTGTTAGCTGCCTACTGATGCAATCAGAATAACTAAATCCACAGAGAGCAAACCAAACGGCAATGCAGATCATATACCCAGAAGAAGAGAAGAAAATAACTCAAAGCACAGAAGACATGAATATAGAAGTACAGGAAGGAAATAGCAAGTATAACCCGAAAGTGAGAATCCACTAACTAGTGTCTAAAAACGTACAAACCATTATGAGTGTCCATCTAAATTTGAGGTTTCCCTCAAAACCACATTTATAGTCACCAGCACAACCTTAAAATGCAACTTTCTCTCTCAAGAAACAACCCTCATTCTACTTATTTTAAGAGCAAGACTTTACGAACATCCTTTACCCAAAAAAGAAATTGAATTAAGTTATGGTATAACATGAAAAACTTTCTGAGAACCAAAAAACATGATTGGATCTGCATAGAGTATGTTTGATTCAGGTCAAATTGTACAATCTGGGCTTTTGTGGGAATGGTAAACCAAAACTTAAAAACCATTTTGAAGTGTTTTTTTTCCTCTATATTATGTTGTTGATTATAGATTTTTTTACCCGCCTGGGTGATGGTTCACTTACATAAGGCATGGGTTTGCTCCCCACTTCTTGTGTTTGAGTCCCACCCTTTACTTACTTGGTGCACGTTTTGTAAAAATACCATGGGTGATGGGACATCATCGGGTGGAATAGAAGGGAAAGCAACCATTTCCTATCAAAGAGAGGATGTATTGATAGTTGGGTTGTTTGCTAGAAGCCCATCTAAAGAAATCCTTGAATTTCAACAAAAGCTAGTTTGATAAATGGGATTTCTGATGGGAATTCACTGCGAGAAATTCCAAATTTCTTTCAGACCAGGCCAGCTTGTATTCTCCTAGTTCTCCATTTGGCGGGGAGAATTCTATAAAACACTTGGTCAAAATAGTCTTGGAATCCTCCAAAGTTCAGAATTCCAAATGCCTCTCACTGAGTGTTTCTGACAGAGATGAAGTTCATTCCCCAAATTATTGCGCTATCAAACACACCCTATTTTAAAAAAAAAAATCTCAGGTCTTGACACAACTAAACTAAAAAAAAAAACATAAATCACCCCTCCCTACACCATGTACATTTCATTTCAACATCCCAGACATCACATAAAAACAACCCAGCGACCCAGGGATAGATTCCTGTGCAATTGTGAGAGTGTTGGCAAAAACAGAAAACCCATATCACCAAACTCATTTCCCAATTACCAAAATATGTCAAACACATAATCTTTCACAGAGGAAACAAAAGGGTCTTAAAAAAATCAATACCTGCAGAAGAACCCACCACCAGAATCCGATCACAAGACAAGTTTTCAACAACCCATCTGCAAACCGCGATGACATCTTCAACTTCAGAAGAACCAGTGAGAGAAGGGCGTCCCGAAGATCTTCCGGCTCCTCTGGTGTCGAAGGTGACAGCAGTGTATCCTCTCTCTGCCAATCCAAGGGCCATCCCTCTCAGAAGGCCCTGGCAGCCTCCGAGGATGGAGAAGGGATGCACTAGTACAATGACCAGATTGTTGTTGGGGTCCTTGGGTTTGAAGAGTCGGGTGTGAAGCTTAACGCCATCGCTCGTCTCCACTGTGCAGGACTCTCTAGTAGAGCTTTCTCCTGCTGCTTCTGTACTCGTCATTGAAAGAGAAAGAGTAGAAGAGATATGCAGAAATGGAAAATCAGAAAAATGATTGGGTTTATAGGGCATGGCAGAGGGATGATAATGGCATCATTAATTTGAGGTGTTGTGGTGGTTGGAGCTGGAGGTTTTTTATTTGATTACATGAGAGTAACTGTAAACTATTCTTAATCCTAATCCTAATCCTAAGCTAGTCTAATCTATATTCATACTTGTAAGCTATTTTAGTCCTAAATCAGCCTAATTTATTCTCAAGTGTCTAGCCCTGGGTGCTCCATTCATTCCCTGTGCTCCACTTTCACAATAGTGTTTTGAGTGCTTTGTATTCAATGTAGGGTGATTCTATTGGCACCCCCTTTGCTGTGCCCACCCACTCCTCTCTATGAACAGTGATTTAAAATCACTATTCAGGGGGGGTGCCCACAGTACTTTTTGGGGGTGCCAATAGAATCACCCTTCAATGTATGCTCTCCCTGGCCTTGGCATGTTCCAATTGTGTTTTGTTGGTGCCAGGGCCTCTGATCTCTGGGACTCAAGGTGAGCTGGAGTTGGAGATGGGTCGTTTTCTCCTTTGTTTTGGATTTCGTCCTATTCTCTCTCTTGTGGGCAGTAAAAGACTCTTGTGCATGACACTTGTTTGTCCTTTTATTTTGCATAAATCTAAGTTCCATGAATTCCATGTGTTGAATAATCTTGAAGGCCTTTTTTTTTTTTTTTAAGAATTGAAAGAAGAGGTTTTGCACGCACAAGAACCTTTAACCATGGAAAACTATTGAAGACCAAAGTTTTCCTGTATTAAAATGCACATATACGTAATTGGTGCCGTATCGCATAGATGTAATCCTTTTTTAACCTAATTAGAGGGGAACTCTTGTGATTGTGCAATGTGACATATATTTAAGAAATTATAAAATTGCTTAAATATGGGCAATTCTATCATTTCCCTAGCGTGGAGAACGTGTGAAAAAATATTTTAATTTTTTTCACAAGATGAGATTATCCCATGGTTAAAGGTTACCCATACGAGCAAACACTTCTAAAGAATTCATAAATAGGGACTTTTTAAATTTTCCAAAAGCTATAAACCTAGAAACCTATTAAATCAACTCATAGAAAGTAGGGTTTCATCTACATCTCCACCTTCTATCATTCATCTCCCTCATGATGGACTCATTTTATCATGAATGTCTAGGGATTCAATTCGATTTTCACGTAAATTTGGTTTAAATCTAAGATTTATCAAAAACATGATACTCTAAACCCAAAAAAAAAACGTCCAAGTTTCTACATGTTGGATAAATTCCCCGGGATAACTTACCTATTTTAGTTGTCCTTTTAGGTTTTCATATAGGCGCTTCCCTAATGATCAATTTGATCGCTTCACACGGAAGCTCTTTGAATTGGCATTGATCTTAATTCCACATTATTCGCTATTGAACTGTATCACATTTACTATTCATGAGGTATAAGAATTAAACTTTTAAAATTGAAATCCAGACGATAGGATTACTCAATTCGATTGATACGTTATATTCGTGAACTCCACATCCAAACCTTTTGGTAAATGTGCCTTCTTAGATTTGCATGCATCTTGGAAGGGTCCAAGGTGGCTCTTTTTTTTTTTTTTTCTTTTTTAAGAAAAATGCATGACATCCTAATTTAAATCTTACTTCAAGTTGCTCCTTCTCAAGATTTTGAATCAAGTTTCTTTCTCTCAAACAAGGAAACCCAAAATAATATATTTCTAATTGTACTTGATTTTTATGGTTGTGTGGGACCATCCAATTAGACACGCTTTTTAACTAGGTTTAAAAGCCAGTTCTCTTCGTTTACCTCTCATTTGTCAATCCACTAGTAGCTTTGTTGTAAGGCATCGTGTGCATGATGTGTGTGGGTGCATGAGTACTAAATAATAAAATAAAAAACTATGACTTTGACTTTTCTAAAGCTCTAGTTATAACTTGCAGTATAGGAGCTTGTAGCAGTTAATTTGGAAGGTTTGATAATTAAAAGATAATCCTCGAAATATCAAGATTAAAGGTAGCAAACTTATTTTATCTAATTCATTCCAAACCAAGCTGATGGAGATTTTTTCCAAATCTATCAAATTATGTGACAACTCAGTCTTTTCCTCACCGGCATAAGGTAAATTAGTTGGGGAAAGAGGAAAAAATAAACAAATGAAAAAAAAGATAGGAAGTACTTCCATGCATATTTGCAAAAAAAAATTGTACTACTTTTGTGGCCTTTTCTAGTGGAAGAACGTTACACTAAATGATGGGAAAACATTTATAAAAAAAAAAACATCTCACCTTTTCACTATGTTTTCACAAAAAAGTAGTTACCCATGCGTGCCCTTAAAGTATTGCCACTCATCACCAATCCTATTCTCAAACCCTGTTTGGAAGGGTGGATTTACCAAACATTCAACACTTAATTGACTTTTGGCTGTCGAATTGGGGTGGACTTCCTAAAAGATTGTTTGACAGGCTAAAATCAAGGACTATAACTAGGCTAGGATTGCCCGTACCTGAAGGCACGGCGCACCATGTTCTGAGCATAATTAAATCTAATTACTCTTTTTTTGACCACCTAAAACTAACCTGAATTTTGGCACCCTATGAGGGGTAATTCGGTCCACCCTATTTAACGATGTCCTGATTAGGTCTCGAGTCAAAGATCACCTATTATTCCTGGACCTCTGATTGCCCTAGGAATTGGCTCATTGCAATCTGTTCGTTGAGAGTTTTCCATCCATATATAGAACTTCGAGATCCGACGGGCGGATCAAAAATCATAATAGCAGGTCCCGCACCCCAGGGTGCCCCACCTGAAAAATCACCTATCACTTCTAGACCCCTGATCGCCCCGAAAGTTAGCTCATCGCAATCTACTCATCGAGGCCTTTCCATCCATATATAGAACTTTGAAATCCGACGGGTGATTATTACCCAGATCGGACCCCACTGCAGCCCACCTTTTGGGCCCCAAACCTTTGATCCAGACCCTGATTGGGCACTTAACTAAACCCGTCAGACCTGATCTAAACCTGACCCAATCCAACCCATCAAACTCTAGCCCAAATCAATCCAAACCTAAATCTAACCTTAACCCATCTAACATGAACTTAACTAAGGGATCTGGGGAAGTAGTTTTCCAGATCTCTGGACTCTCAAACCCCCTTAAACCCCTCAACCCCTTTCCTCTTAATCTCAACTTTAGGATTAATGTACATAAATCCAAGGGTCCAACATATGAGGAGTTCAAAAATTGAGCTCCCTTACAAAAGAAGTTTTTTTTTTGTTTTTGACACCTTTTTTATTAATGGCAGAACAATAAAAAAGTAAACACTCTTGCTTTTCTTTTAAATGAAGAAGGGATGACAATACCTGTAAATAACTCAAACTTGCTGCCCCTTTTTGCGCTGTACAAACCAAGATGTGAACGTGCTTTTGATGGGGATGGCAAAAACTTGTAAATTTCTCTAACTTTTAGCCCCTTTTTTTCATTCCCCTCTTAAATCCAAGGGTCCAAAATATGGGGAATTCAAAAACTGAGCTCCCTTATTATATAGAGGGGGAATGTTCATATGCATCTTTCCCTCACCATAGAGTGAAAGACACTCCCCTTTTTGCACATGAAAAATGCATTTTGTACTTCACCGTATGTACTTGAAAATTATATTTTGTACTTGAAAATTTCCAAAAAGGGAATTGTCTCTCACCCTATGGTGAGGAAAAGATGTATATGAATGTTCCTCTTATATAGATTACCGAACACAATACCATATTATAATATTTGGTTCTCTCTCCATGACCATCTTTTCTGAGATCCCTTGTTGGAGGAGTTACTTTATAATCAAATGAACCTAATTCCTTAACCTCAACCCCTCATTCCTGATGGGCCATGACCAGAAACCATGGAGCCTGCCCCATAAGTGGATCCGGTCTTATTATTGGTGCCATGTTGGAGTATAGATGAGGCCTACAAAGTGAGACCTAGCGTAATAATGAGAAACAATCAAGTGAGAACTGTTATGTGGGGACCCCCTTGAACGTCACACGCCCCTGAGTTTGACACCAATGTAATTGAATTGGACTGTTGGATCGACTATATACCCATATACATGGACTGAGCTTGTCGGCCATGGATGAAAGGGTTAGGAGCATGGGATTTGGGCCAAATTTGATATTCGGGTGATACTATATAGATCTTTCCATCCCCATCGGTCCAATCCCAAAATGAGACCCCTAGTGGGCCCCACAAAAAAGTTCTCACGGGATCAAATCCCTAATACCAATATGAATCAATCTCCACCGGTCCCATTCCAAAATGAGACCTTTAGTGGATCCCACAAAAAAGTTCTCCCCGGCATCAAATCCCTAATACCAATATGAAGACAAAGATGCACATCTAACAAGAGAAAAAGATGCAAGTAGAGGTAAAATAATAATAATAATTTTCTAATACAGAAATATTAAACTGTCGGTCGATCTAATGGCCAATGACGTGCCTCTAAAACCGAGCACAAATTATGGTGTAGTCAACTTATTTAATTTGGTGGAAACATGTCACTTTCTATGAGGCAAGGCGGTTCATTCATGGCTGAAAAGTGGGAAGAAGTAGACGTCCCAAGTAAGTAGACGACCAAATATATAAAAACAAGTTGGTAGGAAGTGAAGCCCTAATGTGACTAAGAAAGGGGGGGGGGGGGGGGGGGGGGGCGGCTCCCTTGATCTTGATTCTTGCATAAAGCCTCAAGGAAGAGAGACGGGTGCATAGGAGTCATGGGAAGGCCTGGTCCCCCCTTGTGACCTTCCTTTTGGGACAATCTTTCTTAAGGGGCCATTGCATCTGCATGGGAATCTTTTGGACTTTTTAATAGTTGTTTTGAGGCAGTGAAATTTTCTCATGCGGACCACATGAGACTTCATGTATGAAAATCAGTGTTGGAGAGCAGATGGGATTGATTTTCACGCATGGTGTTTGGTGAGGACGTAAACACCAAAAATAGGCATAGGATCCATTTTAAAAATTAACTAGTGATTGATCATGTAGAGAAGTATCAAGATATGCACATCATGATTGAAAAGACCAATATTGCTTGGCCTGCCAACAATATAACTCACTGCAAACATTCTTTCTCTTTAGAGCTGAATATTGGTTGGAAAATAATCCGTCAATTATGGCCTTAGGAGAAGCCACATCAGCTTCTTGGGGGCCCATTTGTTAATGTGTCATTTGAAAATACATAATATGTGCCTTTTCAATAAAATATGTTTCTTTGGCTCATTTGTGTAGATGTAACCAAATTCAAAGAGGTGCCTTCTAATGCTATAAATTAAGGTTATTTTTAAAGTTTTTATATAGTATTCAAAATGAGTAGAATTGCATACGAATTCATTATTTTTAAGATGAAATGTATATGTTGACGTGGAATAAAGGAAGAAAGGTTTGATATTCATAATTTTTTGGTTGATTTGAAAATTTTTAATTATTTTGTTATAAATGGATTTATATGAAAGGGATATTAGTTTTAATATATTATTCAGGTCCACGAGACTTAACATGTGCATCACACAGGGACTTCCCAAATCCCAACACACTGATGAATGCATTGGATTTTAAAAAGGTGGGCCCCACCATATATTGAAGATGGGCATTGCTGCACCATGTTGTAATGCAGCATTTTAATTTCACATGCACGGTGTGAGTCTTCAAATTTAAAATATCACTCATAACTATACCCCGAACATAGCAAGAAAATAAAATTTGTATTGAAGTATAGGATCACTTCCATCAAAAGTAAGCTGGTATGTCAAAGATGGCCATTTCATGCAAATTTGTTGAAATGTACAGCTAAGATAAGTTTAGTGAACAACTCACTCTTGGCTAGCAATTGTCGATATAAATTCCCTTTGCACGTTAAGATCTTACAGCTCCACCAACTAACCAAATTTGATAGCTGTCCCCATTTTTATTTTGTTTGTCACAATCGGTCCTTCTCAGAATGAATGGAATTTATTACGGAAGATTAGTGTCATCATAGATTATTTACCCTAGAAATGAATATGTGCCTGTATAATCCATGAAATATTTTTAGTATACATTTCCCATGAGCACCTACTGGGGTACTGAAGTGAACGGATTGCATTTGGGCCTATATTTGCACCAGGAAGGAAACACCCGGGTTTAGGACTGGGGCTGGACTGGGGCCTTGCGGAGCCCACTGGACTCTACCCTTTCAAACATTTTATATATAATAATTGCATTGTATCAAATCATAGAAGTCCTGCACTCTATGGCCCACTTGTCAAGGGCGAGCAGGTGAAATTCAGTGGGGTCCCTCCAGCCTTTGGAATGTTCCCTATGGGGGGACCCACACAGCATTTTTTTTTCCTTATAACTTAGGTTAGAGTTTCTATTTAAAATAAAGGGAGAAACCCATACAACCGGAGGACCACCCGGCTATCCTACCTACTCAGTCCTAGCATGGGGACCTGCCATGTTGGGTGGAAAGTTTTTTCCCTGCAATCTTATTGGGGCGGAGTCGGCTCGGTGGTTTCAGCTCCCTGTGAAAAAATCAAGTCTCATGCCACAATACCAACTCACCAATTCGTCCATTTAACCCTCAACATGAGACAATGGGTGGGACGAAATGGATTGTACACGGCCAAAAATAAATCAGTGGTGTCACTGGTTCTCCTCATGTTGAAGTATCACTTTTGAGAAAATTCTGTGTTAAAAGAGTAAAACTCCACAGTAACTTACCTATTGAAAATGGAAGCCCCTTATAATGAAAGCATCCTCAGTGTACTGGAATCACCAAAATTTATCCCAATTGTAGTTGATACTGCTGTAAGATTGGTTTTTTGAAAAACATGAGATAATGAATAACATAATTATTACTTTTCTATCAAAATGTTTTTTTTTTTTTCCTATTAACTCAGCCAAGGGGGCTGGTATCCAAGTGAGAGCCCCATACCCACAGAAAAACAACCCACTCAAGTGGAAAGGGAGCTTGCATACGTGGAAAAAAAAAGCCCACACAAGTGGGAAGGGGAGCCCACCCACATGGAAAGATATGACGTTCTCAAAACTGTCACTCCTTACTACTCTGGTAAGGGGCCGTTCTCAAAATGGTTAATCATACAATGAGATCAGTTCCAGGTGGGATAAAATTTAGAGATACCCCAATGGATAAGGGCCTTTATTTTTAACGGCTCATAGATTCAATAAATAGACCATACAATGGAGTTCCACTCCATTTGAGTGAGGATTTCTGTGAGTGAAAAGACTCAAAGATCTGGACTCCTCCTTGTACCACTGTGTAGAAGGAAAAAAAAGGAAAAAGAACAGTGTGTGTACGGGTAGGAGTGATTATGGGACGGGCCAGCTTGAGCACGATTGGGGGCCCAGTCCTCTTTGGGCCAGGCTTGGATTGCTTGGATTAAGTAGTATTAGCCCAAAGCCAGCCTGGCCAAGGCTGAATATAGAATGCTTAAAATCCAATAATAATTTGACCAAACAATGATTAGAAAGACCATACAACTCATAAAAAGCCCATCTTGGGCTAGATATGGGCTTCTGGTTTTAAATTCAGACTGGCCCTAAGTATGCAAATTCAGACTGGCCCTAAGTAGGCCTGCGCTCGTGTTGGCCCATGAAACCCCCCCCCCCCCCCCCCCCCCCCACATCTACACGTGGTCACGTGCCCATAAGTCCATCCAAAGGCCTCCACCCACTTTTGACATAGTGATACAATGACTGCATATATTCTATACTTACAAGTAGCCCATACAATGGAAAACACTGTAGTAGTCAAGCTTTTTTTGTTTTTAAGGATGCATGTGTTTCCTCTTACACTGCAGGAAAGTTTGAACTGAAATAGTAATAAGATTTCCTAATTCAGAACTTGAAAGGTAGAGTTCGGATCACCTCTTGCATATTTTCTAGTTGTTTTGTCATTGCAGTAAACGCAACAAGGAAGGCCCTGGACATCCCCTTGCATAAATGACGCCTTAGTTTTTTGTTTTTTAAAGATGCGTTTGTGCAACTTTTCTGCTTGTCAATTTTGACATCGCTATAGTATTTCAATCCGATGGTACTATTCCCCTAATTCTAATATGAGACTCAAAATACAAGACATTGGAAGCAAATCCATCTTTGGCTACTTGGTGTAGGCAGTGTTTTTTTGGAAAATCCTAGTGACAAAGTCCTCAATTCTTTGGGTACGTTTGGTAACAGTCGAGAGTAATCCATAGATCTGATTATTCTTCACTAACACTGAAAAAAAAAAATTCCTTGCTGATGATTTATATAGTCGAGGATTTCACATTACTATTGGTATTAATTGACGCATATAACTAAAAAAAATAAGATTAGGTGTGCAAATCCACTTAAAAGAGAATTCTCAAACCTTATAGGAGGTGGCCGGATCTGAAAATCTCAACAAATGAGAATTTTCATTCATCCAAATTCTGAGGAATTTACAATTGCCAAATATGTATCTATTTTAATTTTAAGAAAATAAAAAAAATTCCTAAAAATTTAATTACCAAATATGACCATAGAATTTTAACAGATTTCTCTTCAGTCGCCTCCACACGTGACAAAAAATAATTAATACTTTGCATGGCCCCAAAATGCCATTTTTTGTGAGAACCCCGAATCATTTTTCCATCCAGAGAACAAGCGAGAGTTGACGGAATAAGATTTTAATGTAGATATCCCCAACATACCCTTGAGGTCACTGCTTTCATCTTATCTAAACGGAGCCAGCTGTGCCACAAAATGTACAATCATGAAATGTCTTTGGACTACCTGATAAAGATGACCTAAGACGGCATTGAAAAAAAAAAACATTACCACGAGTTCATTTTAACAAAATAAACGCATAGTAATGGTTCAAATCTGGAAATACGGGATTTGACATATAATTTTTTCTTAAACCCATGTGAAAATCTATTAATGTCAAACGACTCTAAACCATAATTTTTTTTTTTCTTTTATGTCATAGATCTTATGATATTATGGGAGTTTAAAAACCCATGATATCATGGAATCGGATTTACATAAGAAGACGGTATAGACTTTTTAAGATACTGGCCTTTTATATTTGGATCCAATGATATCATTGGATCTAGGGCCAAAGAAAAAAATATAGACCAGAGTCAAATTACTCTAATGACATTTATAAAATTTCCATCATTAAATTGGGGATGCGGTTTCAAAGGATATTGGTATTAATTTGTCAAATCAACCTGAAAATATCTAAAGCATATCATCGGTGTTAATTGAACTTAATAGAAAATTATGCATAAAAAAAAGAGGAAACAAGTAAAATCCACATAATACACACACTTGGCATCATTAAAATCAATTAAGTTAGTTTAAATTCCAAGCTACTTTTACACCACCAAAAACACAGGCGTTTTAATAAAAAAAAAAAAGAAAAGAAAAAAGATGATTGGTTACAGAATAAGTCCTACGAGGCACAATAGTTTACAATACCTACCCCCACCGTCATCTCCTCGCTCGCTTTCTCGGCGGAGGGTGCTTCGCCTCCGTCTCCTTCGCTCTCCTCGACGATGACGTCTGAACAGGAGGAGCCGCCCTCTTCGGCGGCCGACCCACACTCCTCTTTCCAGCCTGACTTTTCTGCTCCTCCATCTGTTTCACAGAACTCTGCCTTAGACTCGAATCTCTCCGTCCATCTCCCCTCCCACTCCCACCACCTTTCTTCTTCTGCTCCGATCCCCCACTGCCGCTCGTCGTGCTGTTATTAATGGAACTCTTCAAAGAATCCAACAGCGTCCTCTCCGTCGTGGACGATGACAAGCTTCTCTTCATCCTATTCAAGAAATTCGCAGCGCTCCGCTTCTTCGCAACCACAGCTGAATTAGCAGCGCTCTTCTTCTCCAACTTGGCCTCCGAGTTCTCGTTCGGCGCGGCAGCTTTCACAGTAGAATTACTATTAGAACTGGGATTAGGGATAGGATTGGTGACCCTGGTGGTGCTAATGGAATTGTGATTATTATTACTGCGGGTGGTGTTATTCGTCCGAGTTCCTCTCGCAACAGAAGACGATCTCTCCCTCGTTCTCTTCTTTGTGACTCGGCCTTCAACAGCTCCCAAATTCGCAGGAGAAGAACGTTCGGGTTCCTTGGGCTCGACGGCTTCATGTTTCTCATCAACTAATACTGTTTGGACAATCGGCTGAGCCTTGGTGGAGGCGGAGCTGCGCTTGCCAAGGGCGGTTGTGGGAGCCGACGAATTGGGTTTTGCCGGGAGGGAGTTGGAGGTCTCAGGAGCAGATTTCGGCAGAGAGAGGGAAGGGGGAGCGGGTTCTTTCGACGGAGGAGAGGATTTCGGGAACGATCTTCGAACTTCCTTTGAGACGATATCTCGAAGGTTGGAAGCGGCTACGGATTCGGAAGAGTTCCTGGGGAAGAAGACGATGGCGTTGTTGAAGAGCAGCAGCAGGTCGCGGTAGAATTCGGGGCTGCGATCGGAGTAAAGGCCTTCTTCAAGCTTCGTCCTCACCATTTCAAGATCAAGGTGCTGCCTGATGATGCTGTGATAACGGGCGCTTTCCTGTACACACAGACAGAAAGAGATCGATTTCAGCGATTTTCAACGGCTGTAAGCGACGGAAATGCATGCACATGGACGGTAAAGATCGTTCCATTTCCCTACGCTACGCAGGAAGGAGGAATCAGGGTATTATTGGATTTTGAAAAGAAAAAAATGTTTACTGCATGGAGTGTATGTGGATTGTGGAGCCACAGCTAGAGAATCTCATGTTCATAAACATTATCATGATTGTGATCAACGGTTCTGATTTAAGGCCATGAGTAAGCAATTCAAATAGAAAAAAAAAAAATCACATCAACTTCGCGGCCATTTTGACACTTCCACTTGCCTAATAATCCAATTCATCCGTACGTGTCTTGATTTGAAAAATTGGAGGGTACTGCGTATCGACGATCCAGAGTTTTTTTCTCTTTTCTTTTACACGTAAGCCCTAGAGTCTTTTTTTTTTTTTTTTGGTATGCGAGGGCTTCTAACGTGCGCCGGTGGAGGTGCTAAATAAGAGCCCGCGCGAGTGGCTGATGTTGCACGTTTAAGCGGAATGTCTCAGTAGAGGTTATTGTATTGGTTAGTGGACGTTAGCAAAAGCTACAATAAGACGAAACAGAAATTCAATTTGAAAAAGAGAGAAGAGTATCTGGTGCTGATGACCGTATTTAATCTTTTTGACCCACGTGGGCTCTTACCGATGGACCCGATCCATTTATATTTCACTCACTCCTTACACATCATTGGGTTCTCTTGCAATGTTAGTTGAATTCCACAATAGACATTAACACATCATTGGATTGCTTTGTAGTGGTAGTTTCATCAATTAGCTCATCTCATGTTTTTTATGCCTTCTTATCAAAGAAATCAAGGAGATTAAAGTGAGGAAATTTTTTTTTGAACTAAGTACCTATTCCGTATATAGGTGTGTGTAATGAATGAGAGGATGAATAGATGCCCATGTAACGTGCGAGCATGGAAAGCTCTCCCGCGGTCAACAGCGTGGGATTTTTATTATTATCGTTATATCTTCAACTTTTGTACGACTACATTACAATGTGTCTGTATGTACCGCCCAGGATACATGTGAGACGTGAGAAATAAGAACGAGTACTAATGAAAATTTAAAAAAAAAAAAAAAAGAGGAGCCGGCTAAAAATTCAATAATACAGACGAAAGGTCATTTCTTGATAATACTTTTTCCACACCCTTTTAAATTAAATTGAGTTTTGGATGATGGAACTTGGAAATGGAGAAAGGATTTGTAAAATTCTCGCGCGAAAACAAAAGAGTACGAAATTTTTTTTCCCCAAAAAAACCTGTCTTTTCTTTTCATTGGCGGACCCCACCCACAACAACAACAACAGAGCCGAGTCGACTGGAGCCTCTACTTTACGAGAAAACCCACCTCGACTCAGGACATTTCAAATCAAAATATCGGAAATGGCTTTCCATGATTAGAATTTCTGAAAATGACTTTCCATGATTAAGTTTTCAGTATTTTTAGTATTTTATGGGAAATGATACGCGAAGAAATTAAGGAAAATACGAACACCACGGTCAGATCGTGAGTGAGAAAAAGGAAGAGAGTTCAATGCGGTTCAAAATATCGTGAAGAAATGCGGTAAGATGGGGGAAATATCGTGAGATATTAGAAGGAATTACCTGGCTTTCGAGCCGGCGCTCGAAAACGGAGCCATGTTTGTGAGATCGGATAATCTCGAGGAAACCAACCAACGGATGGGATTTAATAGAGATCCGTTTGCTGACCGGTGAAACCTCGTCGGGTTCCGGCTCATCACCGGAGCTGCTACCGGTGGCATCTTCTTTCCGGCGCTTCTTCCTCGAAAGGCTGGCGGAGCTCTGGACGTCGCTGTTCTCCTTCATCCCTTCCTCTCCTCCCTTCGACTCGGCGACCGATTCGTGAAACTCGGCCGACTCGCCGACCTCCGGCACGGACGCCTTCGCCGGAGACTTCACGGCGGAGGAAACCACGGCACCTTTGGCTATGGTATCCGAGCTACCGTTGTATGAGCCCTCTCCGGCCGCCTCATCTGCCGGAGACTCGCCGCCGGGAACGTCCGGATCCGTCGGTTTACGACTGCCGGCTTCGGCTTCCGCCTCTTGTTCGGGCTTCGGAAAGCGCTCTTCCGTTTTCCTGTTATTCTCATCCGTTCCGATCTCGATCTCTGGATTTCGGTATTTCGAGTCGGTCGAGTTGGATTCGTTGAAGGACTGATTCTCGCGGTCGGAATCGTTGCCTGAAGCCGGCTTGGATCTCTTCTCTCCCTCGTAATCCCGTTTCTCAGCATCTCTTTCGTTTTCTGCTCCCTCTTTCTCCAGATCTGGTTTCCCATCGTCATTGTCCGTTTCTTTCGAGCTCTGTTCGCGATCTTCCTTCAATTTCTTCACCTTCGATTGCAGAGACCTGCCAAAAGAACAAACAGGTAGAGATTTCAAATTCGCAAACAATCAAACCGTTCGTTCAAAAACAAAAACACGGATCTTCGAAGAAAAACATGAAGAGTAGAAAGACAAATGGAGATTTACACGATCGAAACATCGTATCGTTGAACCTCGCGTCTGAGCTCTGCAACACGCAGTTTTCGGAGCTCATCAAGCCAAGGGATCTTATCATCACAGTTGTCAGATTCATCATCCACACCGTTAGTTTTGTCATCTACGGCCTTGAATCGGCGCTGAAGTTCGTGATATTTTTGTTTACAGTTATTCGCAGTGAGAAGGAGAGAAGACGATGTGCGATTTTGAATTTCTATGGCGATCGAATCCCAGCTCTTGGTACCGTGTCGATTGACGGCGAAGGCGAGCAAAAGCTCCTCCCAAGTAGTCCAGTTAGCGTTCGGATCTTCCGTTCTAGACATGATTTCTCATCTCCTTGTGTTCAAAAAACCCTGAAAGATCATCTGGTGTTCAAAAACCAGTAAAAACCTAGGGTTTTTTTTTTTGTTTTCCTTTCTTTCCCTCGCCCCTTTTTTTGCTTTCGATTTTGAGATTATGATGGTCGTTTTTCTCTTCTTTTGCCTTTTTTTCGTCTTTCTTCTTCGCGTTATAAGGGTTGGATCTGGAGCACGCAATCGCAACTCCGTCGTTGAGATTTCTCTCTTTTGGAAATGAAAGTTACGAAATTGGCCCGAGTTTGAGAACGAAATTACGTGATCTTCCGGGGAAATGATGGATTAATTATATTTATAACCTGCATTTGTATTTGTCGTTTGTTTGTTTTGGGTTGGTAACCTGCGATTCAGAGCTCAATGAAAAAACCTAATATTCCCATCGTCTCGCTACGAGTTAATCTCCAGCATCATCATGATGAGTAGTGGTATAGAATATCAACGGCTAGGATCCTTTTATATATCCAAACTCAAAGGAAAAAGTGCAGAGGAGAGGCACGAGTTCAAATCGAATCCCCTCCTGGTCCGAGTCCTGCCCCTCGCTCGTAACACGACAAACTCATTACGAGTCTCTAGTGGGACTCAGTTTTAAATCTGCGCCGTTCAAATTTGAAACATTCGGTTCGGTTGGGTGGGCCGTGGGTCCCACTGGGGATCATCAGCGAAATTTGATGTAGTTTAAATCATTTGTCATTTATCCATCGGGCTAGATTAAATTGTGGGCCCCATCATTTCAGATGTTTTGGTTGCAACTGTGGCAAAAAAAAAAAAAAAATCAGAATGTTCAGTGATTTTATAGTTCAAAGTTACAAACTACATCCATTACTGTGTATCACGTGCTGTGCAGACGCTGGACTCCGGAGGAAAAGGGACTACTTTTTATTTCCATTTCCAGCATTGCATTTGAAGGACCTTTTTGAGGAAGAGGTTGACGAATGGAAGGTTAAACAGATCTTCATGACCTCTCTTATTTGAGGAATTTTCTCTCTTTAGATACCCTCTCATTGCACGAATTATCACTCAATTTTACTCCAACAGTAGCAGTAGCTGATTAGGTTGTAAAACTAGCCATTTGATTAAAAAAATGATAATGAATATAATGTATAATACTGTGTCAATCACATTTTCAGTCAAATGGTGAATTATACGATGAAATCAATTTTTATCGAACTAAAATTTGTAAATGCGCTTGAAGTTGAAAAGAGTTGATTTTGAACATATCAAATTTTCAATAATCGAGATCTACTATGGAGTTCCCCAAGTACAATTTTAAGGATTTCCTCTATTTCATAGTCGAGGGAGGATCCAGACTAGAGAATTGTTGGTTTGTGGTTATTTGCTGGTGCCAAGAGGACCCAACCCAAGCATGTAATAATGTAATATTACTCATCGAGAGACAAGGAAGCATCGTGAGACTCGATCCTCTGGAATCAAGGAAAAGTAGAACGTGTGGCACCTTTATTAGGCTTAATGGCCCAGCCCGATTAAAGTATAGTTTATTGCATTAGCAATCTATTAGATATTCATTTACCAAAAAAAAAAAAAATTCTATTAGATATTCAATTCATGACAGCTATTTTTACCGCCAACCAAGGGCACGTTTTTTTGCTTGAAATTGAACCAACTAAAGATTATAAAAGACTTGAGCAGTAAAAAACATATAAGGTGGTAAAATAGACTTAGACCTTTAATTTCTCAGGATTTGAATATTAGGGTGATGATTGGATATTCAATTACCATAATTACCATCTCCCCTTGATTTAATTTCCATATTAAGTACGTGTCTGTTTTATGAAATTGAGTATTTATTAATGTATTTCTATAATATTTAAAAACAGAAAACCAAAGGTGATTATTTAAAAATGACAGTTAAATAAACTCATCTTTAACTAAAACTGAATTAATTAAGAGAATACTAGAAATGAATCCACACCCATCACCGTACGACTTCTTTCAAAATCATATTACCTTTTTTTGAGAAAAGAGATTTCAACCAGAGACCTCTATTATAGCTTCGCCTTTTAGTGCTATTTGCATGCACCATTGTAAGTAATTAATGTGGAAGTTGGTGAGGTGCACGATTAATTTGTTTCTGATTCAATGTGCAACTTGTATGATGTATTTGCCTTTTGATCTTTGTAAGGTCTGTGACCTTACTGGGTCAGTTGGGCCCAAAACCCGGCCCATTGACCCGCTTAATTTGTTATTATTTTATTTAATTATATTTTTGATATTTAAGTGGGTTTAGATCATGAGCGAGTTTCTTTTAGCATTAGAATAGTATCTGCGAAGTTTCGTTTGATTCTGAGTTCGTTTGATCATAGCAGGGGGTAGTTTGCAATTTAGGGAAAATTGAGTGTTTTTTTGGAATATTCCAAATGCCGTGATTTATGGGTTCGTTGGAAAGGTCTCGTCGTTCTGATGACTTTTGTCTCTTGACTCATCGCGATCCGGCGATCAGAAATCTTTCAAGTGGTCAATTCTTTGACCGGACCCACTTAAAGGGCGATACAGTCTTTTCCCCTTAATTGTCTTCTTAAACGAAAGCCTAACCCTAAATTCATTTCATTCTCTGCAACCGACGAAGAACCGCAGCCATTTCTTTCTTCCTTTTCCTTTCTCAAGCCAGATCTCAACCCTAGAAAACCCTATTCGAAGATCCGATCCGCTAAAGTTCATTCTCGCGATCCCCTCTTGCTTCCGGTGTAAGTTTGGTAAGCATTCTCCCACCTTCATCTTTTTCAATCTTATGTCTTTTGGTTAGATTTAGGTCCGATCTTGATTCGTTTCCTTCCTATCTTCTTTATGGTTTACTAGATTTCGATTTCTCGGGTCAGATCGTGGATTTTGCAGTAGGAAGATTTCTCCTCGCGTTTACCCAATTTCTATCTTCTGACATTGAGGCAAGTAGATTTACACTACATAATATAACATGTGTGTTGTTCCTTTATTGATTTGCAATGGTTCTTGATAGACTTTCCCTTTAATTCCAAGCTTGTCTGATTTTACTTGGAAATCATTGGTTAGGTTATGTTTTTGGAGAAAATGTTGATATTAGGTTGATTAGAGTTTGCTTAAGTTGATTAAATGAAATGGAATGTGATGTATAGATTGATGGATTGAATGAGATGAATGGGGAGCACGAAGGCTCAGTTTTCTGCAGGTTTGGTCTTAGAATGACCGGAAGAAAAAGGGAGCAGAAACCCAAATTCGGGCTACAGGTTCGCTGTCCGATCGATCGGTCGCACAGTGCGATCGATCGGACAGTGAACAGTTCCCCAAATTAACTGTGGACGATCACAGTCTGATCGATCGGTCACTCAGTCCGATCGATCGGACTGTGCACTAACTGTGAGGTGTTCAGTGCCGATCGATCGCACCTTCGGTGCGATCGATCGGAGGGTGCATGGTCACTGAAACTTCAAGGGCTTGTAATTATCAATCCGCCCGTTGGATCTTCACATATAATATATCGTTGGAAAGCCCTTGAGATAGATAATCCAATGGTTCTGGTTTCATCACGATCGGAGATCGGAAAGTGATGTGATTAGTTGAATTAATGATTCGACTCTTGTAATTTAAGAAAGAGACTGTTTGACCTAGGTTTGGGACTTAGATGTTGGAAACCATTAACTTACTATCACATAACAGTAAATGGGTTTGAAATTGAATCACATGCTTGGTGTGAATTCGATGGGTTGTCTAGGTATTCGTGTATTACACGTAGTGTAACCGAATGCACATGGAGTTGAATTTAATGATGTTCAACATGATTGTACACCAAGGAAGTTATCTTAAGAGCATCATTAATCCAATTTCCTCATGTACTCCGTTAGAATACGTTGAATGCAGGGATGACACCACTTACTTAGGATTTGGATTGTAATTCCCCTTTGACTTGTGATTTATCCGTTGATAACATTCCTTGTACATTCTCTTGACATAAGACACGTAATCAATTATGAAACCTAAATTCTTATAGAATATAAGTCTTGGACTTGACTCAGAGTGTACCATAGGAACCCGTGTCTTGTTTTGATGAACATGACTGGCTAGTATGAAGGGGATTATCACGTGGCTTGTCTTGTATTGATCTGGAAGAGATAATCCCTAAGAACTTGTCTTATGCTTGGAACTAGCCAGACTTGCTTGTCTTGTCTGTCCTTGAGTCAAAACCACTTTATTATTGTTTGCATATCATGGCCATCTGCAGTTTGGTATTTAATGACGAATCGGTTACTCCGGTTGTCGGGGTGGGCAGTCGGCGTAGGACGGCGTCCATGGCGTTGAGTAGCTGGGAGCGGGCTAGGACCGTGCTGCTATTCCCAGGACAGGGAGCTAGGATCCCACTGGAGCCGGACTATGATATCAGTAGTCCAAGGGGATTGTTACTGGTACCCCGGAAGGTGGCATAGGACATCCTCGGAGTCTCCCTCTTGCTTATCTTGCTTGCATTTGCATGGATAGTGGTTATTGTTAGATGATTGCTAGGATTCCTGTTATTGTTTCTACAAATTAATCTCGCTTTATGCCTAGCTTCATATTCTTGTATTCATATGATCTTATACTTGTCATTACTCTACACTTGATGCATGTCGTGTTTATTATGTTTTGTATATCTATTGCTCAACACGTCGTTGACTTTGTTCCTTGATGTGCAGATACATCAGGTGAGTTCTTCTACGAAGAGCAGGCAGGTGAGGAGATCCCAGATGATCTCCAACCAGCTGAGGAGGCACGAGAGTGGCGTGCCAATGACGTAGAGTAGCGTCATCATTTCGGGCACGAGAGAGATACATGGGATTTTACTAGATTGTTCTTTTATTCATTTATTTCTCTCGTTGGACCTTCTTTTATTATTGACTTCCATACTTTTATTGGCCTTGTATTTTGGGATGACCAATGTAATAAATAACTTAATTCTTAGTTTTGTTACTCTTTCTTGAAATTTTAATTTAATGAGATTAGTATCCATTGCTTGAGATTCTATACGTCTAGAGTTGTTTGGACTCTATTTGTATTGTACCACATGAGGTTTGAGGTTCGAAATATTAAATCCTCACCACGGACTACGATCTGTGGGCCCAAAGGACAAAATTTTTAAATAGTCCTAAAATTCACTCTCCGTATCCGGTTATTTCTTTAATCGGGTTCGGGGGACGTGACAATCTTCATATGGGAACAAAGATCTTCAGGAACTTTAGTACTGTTTGAAACTTCTTTAACTTAAATAAAACCTGAGAGTCTTAACAGCCTTTCAGTAATTAGATAAGTGAAATGATTTTCATTTTTAATTTTTCTAAAATCATTGTAAATTACCCCACCAATGATAAACCAAACCAGCTGATATCGCATCCCTAAACACCCTCGCGCTAGCAATCTTAAAAGAAATTCACTAAAATACGAATGCTCCCATAATTTACAAGGGCATGTTTGTTTTATGTAATTGAATACATAATATCTATGTAAGAGATTTATTTTAAAAAAAATATTTAAAATTGAATAATGTGAATTTTCAAAAGGGAATGAGAACGAATTGATGATGTTCCCTGACAAGTTGATATTCCTTCACTTCCTTGTTCCTCTGGAAAGGAGAAGCTACAATGCTATGTACTACGTTGTAGTCCATTGAGATCAACGAGCTTTGATGCCTGCTGAAGATGGTGTATAAATAAAATTCTCAAAATATCTGTCCATGGGGGAACTGGTAATTGGTATACCACCATTCCAACCTTGCACGTTTTGTTCTCCGGGCTATTTTTAGGTGGGATTCTAGAGAAATCTTCATGTAGGCTATTCTTTATTCCCAGGGACAGAAATAACCAATGTGAGAGCCTCTCATGTCTTATGAGGTCTTGTCATTTTCACCACCATGTCCTATACATGGACTCCTTATCATCATCACCACCATAGCTAGATTATCAAAAGTCTTCTGAGCCCCCGTTTGGACAATTGAATTTGGGAGGATGGAAATAGCACTCAGTTAAAAGGCTGTCAGTGGGATACGCTAGACCATTGTGCCTTTATACCTCTATTTGACTAGTCAACCTCACAAACATGCTTTGAAACATGATTGCAGGTCAATCTTGCTTCTTCTGTAAATCTGTTGATGGCCTTACCAAGAGAAAAGTCTGATGATGATCCAAGTCTTCTTTTCCCAGGGATGAAAAATGGACCCTTGAATGCACTAGGGGTGGAAAATTGGCAAACTCCTCATTTGAGTCGCCAATTTGACTTGAACCTGCCCGGTAATTTAGGACTCGGGTTGCCATGTCTTGATTGGATTAATAAATGGGTTAAACCAGGTTTGGATTGAGTATGTTCTTATTACTGTTCCTGCCAATCCGATCTGAAGACGACTCAACCTGACTAAAGTTTACTATGATCTGTCCTACAACCTGAATCAGAGTGTCAATTTAATTTGAGTTGAAATCTGCAGCTGTTTTATCAAAAGGACAGGCTCAGTTGGAGCCGATGCGTGTCACCCTTATATCCCACCCTACTCAACCTGACATCCCTAGTTGAATCCCAAAGGGTCCCAGTATGTGAAATTTAGAGCATTGACCCAGAATTTTGGCTCTAGGTTCTGTGAGTAGAGGATCGGAGTTTCATATCTAGAGATTCAAATGGATGATGACTTCAATTTAGGACAGGTTTGTACACAAATCTTCAGGTGTGAGGATTCCATGAAGTGAGAAAAGTTGTTCCAGTTCTCCTTGTAACCCACTGTTCCATTATATGGTGTGACACTTTCTTTATAAGAAAATTAACTGATTCTTCTCAATGGAGAAGATTTTGATATTCCATTGGTGTCATAGAAATTCGAGATTCTTCTCTCCCATACTATGAAAACAAAAATCCAACGTAATACGGAATCCTCTCATTGCACAAATAAATCTTTAAATCTACCTAATTCATATAGCCCCTGATAGTTTCAGATTCATTCATTGTGCTTCATAATCAGGAGCGGAATCATAAGTTTTGCCTCTAGTAAAAAAAAAAAAATTTCTGGGGAGGTCTTAGCTTGGAGGGACTTTGCTTGATATAAAATGGGGTTTTGTAAAACTTTTGTGGGGTGGCCATCCCCCTAGTCCCGCTCATGCTTTCAATGCATAGATTCACCAATGGCTCGTTTGTGTAAGGTTGCATTTAGAGGTGAAAACTAGGCTGTGCAGCACGTAAATACAACCCTGGCTGGCCCCATTGACCTTTTGACTGGGCCAGTGCACTGCACGGCCCATATATATTATAAATTATTAATGTTTTTATATAAATAAAATTTAAATTTTAAAATAATTAAATATTTACTATTTTAATGTTAGTGAAATTATTTTAATAGTTTCAACTTTATTTCAAGTTAAGAACCCCATTCAATGTATATAAAAAAAAAAAAATTTAAAAGTAGAAGAGGCATGGGCCCATGGACGGCACTGCCTAGCAACAACATGGATAAATCCGTGCCTTGGGCTGTGTTTTGCTGAGCCTCAGCTGCTGGCCTGAGCAAGCCCTTAGCTGGGCCGTGCCGCCCAGTTTTCCACCTCTAGTTTCATTTCAATTTAAACACAAAATTGAGGAACATTAGGTAACATTTTCTCTATCCCATATAAATATTTAAATAGAAAGATATTTATATTTCATAGACGATCGATCGAGGATTTAGTTTGGCAGTTTCACAAATGTAATGACTTTCGAAAATGTTATGATATTATCATAGAACAATAATTCTCGAGTATATAACATGATATTTTCAAAATATCATATTTAGAATAATTCCAGAAGATCATGATATCTCTTGATCAATAGAACAAAAACTTATATAAACCTTTTTAAGGGAAACTTATATTTTTTAAAATAATTTAATATCTTTTATTATTTAAAAATTTTATTATAAACATTTTTCCAATATTAAATAGAAAACAAGCCCACCTGATGAAATAATAAAACAATCCTCTGTAGGGTTTTTCTATTTTTTATTTTTAGTAAAGAATCCTCCATAGAAGTTAACTTTCCAATAATTATTATTATTATTATTTTTTTTTGCAAAGTTGGACCATCCGGTAAGTGTTACTTAACTCAAAGACCTATGGATCAAATCCTGGACATATGTGTGATACCGAAGCGCCAAAACCACTCAAGCATGAGTGTGTTGCTGATTAGTAGGATGTTATAAATACCACAGCTAGCTGGGATAAATATGGTAAATTTAGATATCATGAAGAACTTGCTTGTTCCAGATAATTTAGGCATCAAAAGGAGGCCCTCAATTCAGGTTTGGCTCCAGTTGCATGACCTTAGGCCTATGTGGTCTGGGTTTGGGCTAGAACTTATAGTTTTGGATCCTGGTCAGATGTACCGTGGAACTAACCCAAATTGCCCCATTTCCATTCTCATCTTTTGTACACCACATATTTATTGGAAAGGTCCAAATATATCTTTTAATTGATCCTATCTTCCCAACTTATTGCCTAGGCCAATAATAATGATAAATAAATGAATAAGTAAATAAACTCATTTATTGAAAATAGTAAGACTGAAAATGATGAGTTCGGGTCCACAGTAACACAGACCTGAATTGGGTTGGGCATTTTCTTCCCCATGTTTTTTTTTATGGATATGGAAGAATTATGAGTTAATTAACTCATTTATCAAAAACGATGACGACCTATTTAAAGATTTGGCTAAAGATAGATCAGAATAACAATGTTAAATTCATGTAGCTGACTCCAATATAGCCGGAACAATGCTTTGGTGATGGCGATGGTGATGAAAATGATGAATAGATCTTTGCAATATGTTTCTCCGTCTTTATTTGGAAGCTATGGGTGGAATGGAATCGTCTCGCTTTCAAGGAGATTTCTAAACCGAAGGAATGAATTTATTCTTCCATGCATTGAATCTGATGTTAGAGCACGGGAAATCTATCTGAACTTCAATATCAAAAGGAACCTCCTTTCTTGCAATCACCTTCTTTCCAAATATTTTTCTCTTTATGGTCTTTCCAACTTTAAAAATACCAGTGGTTTTATATGAAATGATGAACTACATTTCATGCTGTTTAACTAAGCCATGGAAATTTGGTGGACCCTTTGCATCTCTACCAATGACCCAATTCACTCTTCATTCCTTTGAATCCCACGGATGTACGTAGTACGAGATTTATCTCAACAAATAAAAATGAAATGAAATTTCCCATTCATCAGTTGCCAATGACTCAGATAATCAATGGAAACCTACAAGGCCCCAATAATCATTGATAGCAACGGCCAAATGGTTGATTTAAGGCCATTTTTTCCATGTAAACCTTCAGGGCCCGATAATTGGATTTTCATAATCTGTGACCAGGAAGACATTAAATTGCAAGCAGATTCTACTATTTCCATAGTTACTCTGACCTCCTTGTTCTTTTTGGTTGCCACACTGGACTTGATCAGGCTAATGGGGCTTCTCGCTTGGCCATCTTCATTCCCGGGTTTGAGCCATATAGAATGGAAACTCAATCAGACTTGGGTGAGTGAACTGACATGGGTCATAAACTTACTTGAATGGTTTAGTCAGGACTCAGTTGACTCAGCTGAGCACTGACCTGGTCAGGTTGAAGCTAAACTCTTAGCTCATACAAGAATATGTAAAAGACATCTCCATTTATTTTGTTTTTGCGTGTGTGAGGGAGATGGAGAGTATTTAGTACTCCACTTAATTGTCTACATTCAATTTAATGTATAAAATGAGTAAATGAACTTTTTTGATATTATCTCATAAATCTACAAATTTGAAGTTTTTACCTTGCTAGATCATAAAGTTTTTTTGAAATACCTCAACCTAGGGGTTGGGATCCAAAAAAGCCAGCACAAATGGAAACAGGAAGCTCGAAGTAAAGGCCACAAAAGTGGAAAGAGAAGCCTCAACGTAGAAAGAGTAGCATGCACAGGATTGATCTCTAGAAGGATGACATGTGGTATATTGCCAACTAACAAGGCAATCCCTTAATTGTCTGCTCGAATGTACAATTGATAACTAGAATCTCAAAAATACAACTTTATTGTAGTTAAATCAAAGAGTATCAAACTAAATTAAGATAATTGTTTAGGGTGTTTATGGGCCCATCCCGCATTGGGCAGGGCTTCGGCCAAAAGGTTTTTGTACTTGGGCCGGGCTTGGACTTTTATTTAGGCACCATTTACTATATGGGCCGGCCTGGATTCAGTTGTAGAAAGCCTGGCCCAACTTCAAAGCGGGTACATCTTAGATGTAAATGCTTGTCACAACCGTTGACCATTGAGCTACCACTTAAAAGACAAATAAAAATCCCTATTTCTTTTATAAAGGAAATTCGGGCTGGGCCTGGGCTTATTCTTTTCAGTTGGGCCATGCTTGGGCCGGGCTGGACATATATTTAAGAAGTTGGGCCGGGCCTGGACATACCTCAGCCCGGCCCATCAACACCCCTAATAATTGTCCACTCACAAGAGGGTAGATGTGTGGGAGACAATTAAATAAATAAACTGATCAAAAGTGGACCATTTACATGTGAAGAGAAAAAGGAGCCAAAAAGTAAAGTAAAGAGTATTTTGTACAATTTGCCGCCGTTTCTTTTTTATTTTTGAAATATCAACAACACAGTACCTACAGAATACTAATAGATGGAGAGAGAGAGGATCCGTGTTTCACGCAACTTAATGAGGAAACTGGAATTAGAGATACTACTGGAAGGAACGGCTAGGAATGGATAAAAATTATAATTATTTTATAGTGCAGCAGTATTCTAATAAGTGTTGTATTGGGGTTGGGGGGGGGGGGGGGGGGGGGGGAGGTTGTCAAAAATTTTCTCCCCAAATCCGGGGAAAAATGAGGGAGAGAGAGGAGAAAGTGAGGCAATGGGCTATTTTTGTCTCTTTTGAAATATTTGAAACTTTTGCAAGGGTAAAATAGTAAATTGATAAACATTTCTTCCCCTAGTTTCTTTTACTTTCCAAATAAGAGGAGGTACAATTAATTTTCCCTCCCCTCCCCTTCCCCCTTCCCAAACACAACGTTAGAAGCTCAAGACTTAGATATAGCAAATATTAAATTATATTTTATTCTTAATGGTTAGACTAGCTTCTTTGACCCATAATATCACCATAATTTTATGTTGCTAAAAGGAGAATAAAAAATAAAAAATGAAAAAAGAAAAAGAAAAAAGAAAAAATGTAAGCAAATAGCTCAATAGCAAGAGTCTCCTATAGGCTTAGTTTTGCAAATTTTATCCATATGAAACAGATCTACATCAAATTGATCTGTTTCAAATTGCCATGTTTGAAATAGATGCTTTTAAAATAAACTATTTGGTTAGATAGAAAAATTAATTGAAATGCAGTTTTTAAATCTATCAGTGCATGATTTTTTTATAAATTTCTCAATATCCAACAAGAATCAGAAGTTAATTTTTGATCCCATTGTCTTTAATTTGTTAGTATTCCAAAGAGGATCAATCGTTCAAATCTTGATATAGGAGCCAACAAAGTCTAAAGATTTAGATCAAATGATTCACGTTTTTTGCATGTTGAAATCCTTTTTTGATACTAGGGAACAAGCCTTTTTAAATGAAATAAAAAGGCGACATCAAAAGCTTTCTCATGTCATACTTAGAAAATTTCAACTACAAGAGTCGCATTTTACCAAAAAAAAAAACATTCTATAAGAGTCACACAAGGAGTTGTAGGATTGTCCATAATTAAATGTTGAGACCATGAGACCAAAAATCGCTCAAGAGTCTCATAAAACATCCCAAGCTGTAACATCACCTGGTTGGGAAATGAGTATATAAATAAAATTATATGCGTTAAAAAAAATGCCATAGTTCTCGTAGCTCCATATTTCAAAATAAGACAAACTCATTATATATTCATCAAAAATATAATAAAAATAAAAACTATATCAATTAATCTAAGATACTTAGTTTTAGATTAAAAAGATTCTAGTCCACTAAAGCACAAATTAAATGGCTCAAATGATAAGGCCCACTTATTAAGACCATTGCTCACTTCAATGACACTTAATCACTAACACCCATTCGTAAACACAAACACCAAAGATTCATCTTTTATTTTGCCCTCACTCAATCTGGGCTCCCACCAATTTACAAGCTCCCTCCACCACACCAAGATCCATCTATCATCCAAAACTAAAAAAAATCCAAATTACCAAAATACCCAAACGCATAGTAACAGACACGAGTGACATTACTCCAGAACATAGATATCTCGAAGGTCAAAATCGACATTTTCGAACATAGAAATCCGTTGCTCCTCCGGTCCTCCCCTCAAAGCCTTTTTTCAGCTCCTCGCTACTGACGTCATCCTCCGTCACTTTCCCGGCATATCCACCAATTCCGGCATGTTGCTCTCCCGCCGATCCTTATTTCCCGCTGCGGGTTTCCCGCCATTTTTTCCCCCGTTTCTCAAGTCCTCGCCGGAGTTCTGATACGTGGCTGCCGGATTACACTTCCCGGCGCCGAACTCCGACCTCAGCTCCTCTACAGCGTTCCTCAACAGCCCGTTCTCCGTCTGCAGCGCCTCCAGCTGCCGCCTCACCGAATAGCACGCCTCCGCCACGCCACCGCCAGCCGTACGGATCTTCTCTCCCGCCCTCTCTACTTCCGCCACGTGTTCGATCGAGATCTTGCTCATCACGAGCAGCGGAATCTTCCGAAGAGACATCTCAGCCGTCGGATGCAGATACCTACCATCCTCGGCGAAAACACCATCCGGCAGACGGACGCCCCACCGGAATTTCATCCTCGCGTTGCTCCTAAGAGGCAGAACGCTCCGCGCGGTCACCTCCACGCCGTCGAGGACGCCGCCAGATCTGAAATCCGGCCGGAATCCGTTCGCCTTCTGGCCGGAGAAGATCCAGTTCTCGATCGGCGTTTCCAGATCCGAGTCCGGATCTTTCTCGATCGCTTTGATTCTCCGGCCGAAAAACATCGTATCTGCCGGCAGCGCGATCGTCGATCCGGCCGATTTCTTGACGGAGAAATCGCCGATCTGAGGCTTGAATTGGAGGAAGAAGGTTGGATTTCCCCGGCCGAGGCCGAGGAGATTGAACTCGGCGCTCATGGCGAGGGGAGCGGAGATCGGGGATCCGAAGGATCCGATTCCGGTTTTGACGATGAGAGAGAAGGGATTCCAGGAATCGTTGGGTTGGTAAGAGATCTTGAGAGAGGGACCGGAGTCGAAGGAGGTGGAGAGGCTTAAAGAGAGCTCCTTGGAATCGCCTGCTGAGATTGCAGAGAGGAAAGGAAGGCCTAAGATGCTTACAGGGATTTTGGCTCTAACCAGAGGCTTCTGATCTTCGCGGAATTTCAACGAAGCTTTCATCTTGTTTGAGTTGTGGATTCACAAGGGTTTAGGGTTTCTGAAAAAAAGAGGAGTTTGGACTGGAAAGATTGAATTTTGGGGAGGGAGGGAAAGAGAGCTGTAATTATATGATATGAAAGTGTGGAAGTTTGGGAACAAGGTTTATAATAAAAGGTAGGAAAGATTTTCTTTTTTAGTATGTTGTAAATTGTAATGAAGAGAGAGAGAGAGAGAGGAGGCCCACCATTTGTTGTATGGTGGTGGGCCTGCGAATTTTAGCCTTGTTCTTTTCTTTGCATTGCATTTGCTCTGCCACTGGTGTCAGTGAATAAAAAAGAGGAGGTCACCTGTGTTCAATCGAATCACTTTCACATGCATTCCATTGTCTCTTGTATTGGAATCTATCACAGTAAATCGGCATTTTGAACTACAACTCTAGAAGGCGTCCCATAAATACACTACTTTCCAAGTGGCCGTTCACTCTCTTGATTTACTAAATGCACTTACGGGCCATGTCAGATTTGGACCAGATTTGGGGCTATATTTTCTAAAGTGGGGCTGTGCCTAGATATGGCTCGGGGCAAGGCTAACCCGGCTCTTGAACACCCTATTTTTGTTTGATTGAGTCGGATCACGAGCAGCAACACATTTATCAAGCTAGATATGCCTAAGATTGATATGAGGAGATATATGAATGTATAGATTGAGATTAGATACTCTGATTTCCTGTTCCGGGTTTTTGCCTTCTCGAACATAATTTGGCCCAAACATTTCATTGGATATTAGTACAGCAGATTGTCATTTCCCTCTTTAATGTGCTGTGTTATTTCAGTAGAGTTTAGGCCCAATGTGAAGATTAAAAAAAGAAAAAAAGCTTCAAACACGTCGCACAGTCTCGGCCGTTTGAAATTTTAACATGGAAGAGTTTTATTGACTTTCTAGCTCTATTTTGTCTTGGATGTACTACTTCGAAAGTAATGAAACCACTTGCATCCTTTCCCCCTTTTTGGAAGCCACGACGGCAGGCTCAATGCTATTGCTACCCTCCTTGACATAGCTAGATTTCCACATCTTATCCTCTGCCTCGTGCTTTTATTATAATATAATAATTGATTTGAGTTTAAGTTCTCTCCTAGTTTTTAGATAAATATAGATTTATATTTTTTTCAAAAGGAAAATATAATTCCATTCCTACACAAAATAGGATTTAGGATGTGTTTGTTTCCTTTTAAATACATATGAATTCAAGGTCAATCGTGTTCATCCAAGGATTATTAGAGGTGAGAGATGAAGAAGTGAGATTTACATCTCCAACTGTTTTACCACTATCTGATTTCTTACAAAAGTTTAGAAAATGCTTGTGCACAAGCGAGAAATTTATTGAATTATGAAATAGAAAACCACTAAATTTTTGACACAGAGAAATGATAACTGATAAGTCATTCTCATAAAACATTTCATTTTCTGCAAAATATGCTCCTCAGTTGGAGACGATTCTCATGGAAGATAATCTAAGCCAACTTTTAATCTTGTGTTTTGTAACAATAAGCAGCTTTTGGCCGAGCTAAAGCCTCACCTCACGTTGCGTATGATCATCTAGGCCCCACCAAGCCAAAAATATCTCATGCTGCTTGGTTTCACTCCTTAAAAACACGAACTTTTATGGTTTAGCCAGTCCTATAACCAAATTCGACACTGCTACTGGCTCATCACAACGGATTTGGACCTCAGTAGCTTGTTACACATGCACTGCCTCGGCATGATCAATCATAACCCTGCACAGATGCAGGGCTTCAAATTTCACAAAACATGCAGACAAATCCTGATTATTCAATTTTTGGGACCCAACGTGACCACTTGGTGGAATAAGGACCATTAGCATTCTTTGAGAGCTGGCTTGAGTACATTTTCGCTAAGCCAATCAATGTATATTTTGGCTTGCCACATATTTGCCTGAATTTAGATGTGTCCTGGCAGACAAACATGTATGTTTCACCACACAAACTGGTAGAACTAGAAGCACAGGTATATTTAAAATTTCCCCGGCCATCTCATAGTTTGCCATCACCAGTAGCAGGCAAAATGATTCCATCAATAATAATCCATGAGACGCATTTAGAGTAAGGATCTACTCCAATTGGCAGAACTATAGCTGGACTCTAGCCCACCTTGACAAAGCTTTCAGGCTTCAGAGTAGCGATCCAACTTATTTTAAACAAATTGCATTTGATAGGGGTGGTTGACGCCACAATAAGACCATGATAGATTTATGGTCACTTTCCTAAAGATGATGCATTTCACCTTCAACAATTGATAAACCAATTCCTTAAATGTTCCCACATATCAGATTGCCTTTGAGAGGCACTTTCTCTCTGCGCATGCATCTTACCTGCTAGACACCAGCTAAAAAATTCCTAATCCTAGAGCAAAATGGAGAATTCCATTCAAAGTTATCCACATATTAAACAACGCCTAAACAGCCAAAAAGTAGGGGAAAAAAAACTTCCTCCCAGTAAAACCTAAATTGGAATGAAATGCCAGAGCATATACCATCAGCCTAACTCTTGGGGTCACCCTTTGGTATATTGAGATCATGAAATATAGGACTGTCGACTCCCACTCCCATTGCATGCAAGCCATTGTCCACGTAAATTATTGTGCCTGTAATTGCTGAAGCCAATGGTGACACCAAGAACGCAGCAGCATTGCCAACTTCATCTGCAACGTTTTTAAAATTTTCAGAACAAATATTTGCACAGGAACCTCAATTTGTTTTATCAGAAAGCAGTTTCAAAAAAGGACAGGAGGTTGATTTTGATGATAAATATCAGTGAGAAAAAAAATCAGACAACGACCTTCGGAGATGGTGGGAAAATAGCAGTTGTTTATGAGACCCAACAATTGCTCCCTTTCTCAAGAGATGCAAAGTGGAAAGGGTTTATAAGAGGAGGTGACAAAGCCATAGTTGGTAAGATTAGGCAGAAGCAAATTTTCCAGACTGAAGCTTAAGGAAGTGGCCAAGGACCAAGTTCACTTATGGTCTTGCCACAGTGAATTCACACATCCCATGTTGAAGAGAGACATATAACAACTATTTGTGAACATGACTCAAATCACTTTCTAGGAAAGAAATCCAGAAAGGATTTTCAAACCTGACATGTAGGAACTTACAAGAATTCGCCATTAAAAAATAAAAGGAACTTACAAGAATTCTAATTAACATAATTTAGACAGTCTTAAACTGTAAACTGAGACACTTATAAAATTGGATGTATATAAAATATAATAAAAATAAAATTGTGCAAGGCCCGCGTCAATTAGACAAGCAATTAAATCTCACGCTTAAAAAAGAGGGCCACCATTTTTGCACAGAGCTAGGGATCCCAGATGACACTTTCATCTTAATAACAAATGAACCTGATGGACTCTTGGGTTACTGCTGGATCCAGTCCATGATTCAAGAGCCCACTATGGGCAGCTCCTATTGGACTGCATCAAGCAGTGAGGTTTTGAAAATAGGATTTGTGCCCTGTCACTGAAGATGAAACTCAAAATGTGGGGAAGAAAATGTGTTGGAAATGAGACATTTAAGGCCATTCTTATTTGCTGGGGTCGGTGTGTGTGTGTGTTGGGGGGGGGGGGGGGGGGGGTAAGGTTGTTGGATTTTCTTCTTTTTCTCCCAAACATGGAGACATGATGAAGACTAAAAGAAGACATAAGTACCAACATATTGTTGGGAAAGTCCCACATCCCACATTGCCCAAGTAATGGGTTTGAGAGGAATTTATATACCTGTTTGGGCCTTCCACCTATCAGCTTACGCTTTCGGGTTGGGTACATGGTATCTTACAGATATACCAATAAATTGTGCCTACATTTTAAACTATCACCACAAGCCATGGAAACATTTATTTGACTTACCTGCTAGCAATTCTTTCTGCAATGGTGAATTGGCCAGCGAGTAATCAATCATCATGTCAATAAATCCAATGGCTTTTGCCGCACGGCTTCGTAATGGACCTGGATAATTTTGTTGAGATGCAATTTGCTTTACAAGTAACATTAGGGCTTACAAAATTACAATAAAAAAAAAGAGTGATGGCCATACCAGCAGATATTGTATTAACTCGAATCTTGTGGCGCCTTCCCGCTTCGAAAGCAAGAACCTGAAAAACAGAAACATTAAGAAGATAGTTCCTTCAAATGAAAAGAGATTTCAACATGTTGGTAACAATAAGTCCTTGAAAAACCTCACCTTGGTATCACTTTCCAGGGCAGCCTTAGCTGAACTCATGCCTCCACCATATCTGCAAATTAATAAAAAAAATGATAGCTAGTCATAATCTTTTCATTGAGAATAAGAGTTTATGCAGACCAGTATTTAAATGTATTTACCCAGGAATGATCCTTTCAGAAGCAATGTATGTGAGAGAAACCGATGCACCGCCTGCAATATTACATGTAATAGTCCGTTTGGGCATTACCACTACTTGTCTGTGCAAATAAAAACAAGAAAGGAAAGAGTAATCGAAACAGAAGCTCGCCTGGATTCATTATAGGAACAAAATGCTTGAGCAAAGAGACAAAGGAATAGCTTGATGCAGAAATCGCTGCAAGATATCCATTTCGGGATGTCTCTAAAAGAGGTTTAGTGACCTATTGAAGGAAATTACTAATTTAGTATTGGCCTTAAGCAAGGGGAGATTAAGCAAAATGAAAGGTACCTCCGGGCCATTGGCAAGAGAGTGCACAAGGATGTCAATGCTACCAAAATCACGTTTCACAGATTCGGCTACTTCCTGCAAAAGAATAAATCATCTGTGTGAGAAGTTCAGTGACTGCATTGTAGTTTTGCAAGCTTGTGGCAGTTGTTGGCAAGAACAAAATATTGGAGACAATCTGTACTACAAATATGGATGAGAAACAGCTGTTTGCAAGACCTTAATTCATGTCTAGGACATTGAGATATTACAAACTGCATTCTGCAGTTTTCTCATGATGCTGAATACAAACAAAACCTTTTGTATGCAGTTCTCACCTGAACAGTCCAATTTGAGGCTCCTGCATATCGTTTGTTTGCCTTGACCTGCAAAGTAAAATGCGCCTTCATTTACCACTAAACTTTATTGTCAAACCAAATACATGCCGAGAAGGATAACAAGAATAACATACATGGCGCAAGCGCGCACATAAACAAATAAAGAACAGAAACTAGCTTTTTTTCATTACATCTTCAGGAACTTCTGCAAGACTGTCATAGACTGCATCCAATGGATATACTTTGGTAATATTCATCAGAGAACCATCTGGCAACCTGCAACATGGACAATATCAGCTTCCATGTACCCAACAGTGTCATTTTCCATGTTAATACTTGTTGAAGTGCATTGCTCCAAACTCGAAAGCTTACACGCGTGATTCATCAAATTTCCCACGTCTTAAGCTGGTCTCAAAAATATTAAGTGCCTGTCAAAGAAAAATACTTAGTATCATGGGCTAGATATTGAGATTGCAAGTGAATGATTATAAAAGATGGTGTAAATTAACATACAGGCACCCATGTACCAACAAGGATTTCAGCACCTGCAGCAGCCAGTGACTTAGCAATGGCCCACCCATAGCCATTGTCATCAGCTATTCCAGCAATAAATGCTCTTTTACCTGAGACCAATATTCATTAATCAGCTTGTCAAATATTTTTTTGTTTTCCTTTTTTTTTTTTAATCCTAATCTACCTTACCTGAACTATTTATTGAAGAGTGCTACTGGAAGCATGTATGCTGAGTAACATCATCAACAAAAACATACCCTTGTCTCTTGGCCCTCTAGACATCTTATTGGGTTAAAAAAAATGCACAGCTAGAAGTAGGGATGCGATCAAATGGTCAAGGATATATTACAGTTTAAAATACTTTGGCATGTGATGTCTAGAAGCTTATGTCATGGTTTGCACAGAAACCCGTAAAGTCAGAAGAGAATGATATCAATGCTGAACCACAACTATAAAATGCCTTTCTTTTATGAGAAGAATATCTAGTAAAAGAAAAATTGGGGCATGCACAGACAGAAAAGGAAGCAGCAAGGCCCCATCCTGAGTGTCATTATTAAGTGATTTATACAATCGAATCTAATGAGACTGGACGGGTATTGCATAAAAATTTCACAGCTGAAACATACTAAAGATTTGAGTCGTGACCTACAAAATGGAAGGTTAAAAACTACCCAACAAGGAAAAAAATGCAAAAGTTCAGGCTGATTCCACTCCTTTATGAAAAAAGAAAATAAAAAAATGGCTCCATAGTTTTATTTCAGTAAGCATTCAAAACAAAACAACAAACTGCCAGGGATACGCATTTGTCAAATTTTTTCTGCCGGGCGAGACATCCATGTTTCGCTAACTCTTAACAGTTCACAGCATTAGATGCATCAACTCAGAATGAGATGTTTTATAATAATTAAAAAGGTGAATAGACAGAATAAGAGTTCAACAGCAGTAATAATTCAGAAGTAAATCAATTACAAGATATTCCTTTTTTATTGGTAAAAATAATCAGTAATCTATTCTACTGTTATATACCCAAATTGTTTTTGCAGAGGCATAAATTACATTTGCTTCATGTCATTATTGTGTAATAGAAGAAAAATTTAGGGATTATGGAAACTCAGAAATACAAAGTGCAGCTCCAAGCATGCAAAATAAAAGATATATAAGACGATCTTTCTACCTTTTAGATCAATGGGTAATCCTGAGGCAACCCCCTTTTCAGTTGTTTCTGACATTGCCTTTGTAGCAACCTTGTTGAATTTTGCTGGGGTATATGTGAAGGTCCGAGAGAAGTGTCGCCCGGAGGAGATATGATAGGAGCTCATTAGCTTAGACTGTGAAGCTACTTTCATATCAACTCCTAAAATTGCAGCGCTTCTCTTGCAGATCAAGCGAGAAGAAGAAACACATGGCACTGCAGCTGCCATTTGTAGCGCCGACATGACCACTTTTGGGTATATTAAATTCAGACGAATATAGGCCACAATCTGTCAATGGTATCGAAGAATCACTGCTTAGTTTATTTATGCCTTTCAAATATGTTGATAAACATATTTATTCATCAACAGTAAGATAAGTGTAAAAAGAATCTGAATTAGCAGCATTTTAGAGTAAAATTCTTAGAACAACTTGAAAGATATCTTACAATGTAAGGCAAAGTTTAGATCTGAGAAATACTAGACCGAGAAGATTAAATATACTTTAAAGAAAACTAGCATTTTGTTTGAATATCTTTCTGATGAGTCTCGAAAGCAATGAAAGCTGTTGTCCCTCTGGAATTCTGAATTCCCTGTTTGAATGGTGAGAAACTGAGAATCCATAAAACCAGCCCCGTAAAATGTCACCTTTGGCCCGTAAAATTCTCCAAATTCTGGTTTTGAAAATGCTACATTGTACTTGAGCATTTTTTAAACCAGGTTGGGTACAACATTTGGGGAATTCAGATACCTTCTAACAAGAACTCTCAGAATTCTTGCAAACAAACATGCCTAACAACCAATAAATGGTGTCGGGTACGCCCTCAAATGATAAACAGCAGTGTATCTCATCGAAACGGATTTTGGTTTTATTGGGAAAGTGCGATGAGGCACACACTTGTTAGGTAGAATAAGAAAAATTTCCTCCAAGCATTGTTATTGTATGAACTTTTTAGTACCACTAGCAGCCACATCATCATAGCGAGTAGCAACTGTTTCTTCAGTCTTTTCCCCCTCTAGAATATCAATGTGCAGATGAGGGAATGCTACACCCAATGACACCCTAAACATACAGTAGCTGGGTTTTACACTAAACTCCCTCACAAGACATAAGAAGAATCGAGAGATCCAAGAACAAGCTCAAATGCACATTGTCTGTAAGGAAACCCTAAGAAGTCTCAAAGATGAAAGAAATAATGCAAAATCACAACTTCACATAGAGTAAAAGAAAAGAATAAGAAATTATAGCTTCAAATTTGTTTACAGCACCTTAGAATCTAACGTGACACCGCTGACACGCAAAAGAAGAAGAAGAAGAAGCCGTTTAAAATCTAAATCTGCTGCACTTGCGGTATAATAGAAATCCTCGCAAATCAAAAGACATGTGAGCAAATGGAAGGCGACTTTCTGATGCTCAAGAAGCTCACCTTTATGTGAATAGAGCTCCTCTTGCAAGCGAGCAGCGGCACTGTGGATTCGTTTGAAGCAGATACTCGAACTGGATTGTTCTTATCCGCCCTCAAGTACGATTCGATGAAATCGAGAACAAATATCTTACTGGTTTTTGCTTTGGAAAGACTGAAAGTAGGATCGCCTCGCTTGGCGAAAACTAGGGTTTCGGTTTCTACCCTGGATCGGATCGTCTCGTTCTAGGGTTTTTGGAGGGTTGAAGATCTGGAGTAGCAGTGGCAGATAGTGCTGAGGTGGGGCTTGTTTTGAACTGCCCCGCAACTCGCAAGCAGCAGACCAACGCACTCACTAATAAAGTCACAAGGGCCCACATTAACCCTCGAAATGGAGTGGGGCCGGCCTTGTAGTTGTGGGCCCATTTTGGTGGGCTTTGTTCTATGCTATTGATAATTCTTTTTACCTTTTGCAAATTTATAATAGTACTAATTTGTGTTACATCATAATGGAATATATTAGAATTCAAGTTTATTTCGAATAATGATCGGTAAAGTTTTGAGGGATGAAAGATATAAGATGGAGATGTACGTAGTTGGGTATTTATTTTCTTCCGCTTTCTCTCTCATTCATTTCACACGGGGGATATAATTTGTTGGTCATTTTTTGATATTTGCACCTGTTTTTTGCATTTTAACCATTTTTTACAACTTTATGAATCTATGAACTAAAAAAAATAATAATAAGTATATTTGGTCCCTTAGACAGAAGATAAAGGCTACCTTTGCTTTTGGTCACCATGGCTGACTAACAAGTTCCAACCACTGTTTGTCATAGTATGAATTTATCTGTACAGCCAACACACTTGCATAAACACAAAATTTGTCCATACAATAAGACAGGGGCGGACCCAGGTTATGTCCATATGGGGCGGACGCCCCAGGTCTGATCCAGAATCTCCCAAAGGGTGGAATGCACCCCTGGCGTATCATCCCACTTGTGAAAAAGCTCGCCCCACCTTACAGAAAAGAAAACCCTCTAAGAGCTTCTTTCCACTTCTGGTCCAATACAGATCTCTCCAACTTTTTTTCTCCTTCATTAGTCCTTTCTCTCTTGGTAGTGGTTTCAAGATTATAACTTACTCTTTCTTTCTAAGCGGGTTCCATACATTTGTAGTGTTTTGACAACTAGTTATTCGATGAAAGTCCTCGTAGAAATGTTAGCCTAGTTGAGTTACTTCGTTTTATTTATTTTTACAAGGGGCTAAAGTTGTGTTTCTCGTGCTTGGAATAGGATTCATGAGCTTGAGTGTTTTACTTGATGGTTTTAATTTCATTATGGTTGTGGATATCTTATAATGCATAATCATCTCCAAATTTGTGTTCAAGTATGGATGCTCTGATGTGCACATTAGCTGTTCGTTAAAATTCTGTAGAGAATTCTATTATTTTTCTTTTGATTTCATTGTATTGATGTGCTATTTAGTGCATGGCTGTGAATGGCTTTTGGTAAAGTCAAGTAAAGTTAAATCATCCTCAACATCATATCAAAAGCACTTTTTCTCAAAACTCCCTCCAACTTTTCCAACAAAAAGTCAAAAAGTAACCACATTTATTAACTAAAAGACAAAAAAAAAAAAAAAAAACTTCATTTCTCATACCAAAAGTCAACAATATTCCATTCCAAACAACTAAAAATAAAATATCATCATAACCCACTACATATTTTAGTCATACTTTTCATTTCACTTCACTCCACTTGACTTTAATAGTAAAATGCCAAACGAGCATTGGAGCAATGCTAACAAAATCTACTCTTTTTTTTTTATTTTATGAAAACTCATTTAAGTGAGTTAGTGATGAACTTTTCATAATAAACACAGAGCAATATCAGAATGATTAATGATCCCCTTTGGGTGAGGAAGGTTGGGGAAGAGAGTAAGATGAAGATAAGTTTAAGGAAGATTCCCATATTTCTTGTAGGAAAAGGAGGAAGGATTAGATTTTTTTTAATCCTCAGTTGCGGATTTTTTTTGGGTAACAAAACTTCCAAAAATTATTCAATCAACAGCCAAAAGCAATAACCAAGAGTGAACAAATATCAAGGACTTTTTAAGAGTGCCGGGAGACTATTTAAACAAGGAACTTTTTCACATTGATGTAAATTTTCTATAAATTTATATTTTACTACAATTAAATGTTTACCATTGTGGATTTTTTTTATTAATCTGCAATACATTTTCTTTTTTGCCATATTAATGTGAAGAAAGTCTAACAAAAGAATCACTTTCTTTTTCAATTGACCATTGTTCACCCCACATGAACAAGAATTCTGGGTCCGCCACTGCAATAAGATTTATCTATACAGCCAACACACTCTTTTTTTTTTTTTTTTTTACGAAGCACCACCTCTGTATGAGTAGCCCAAGTTAGCAAAAAAACAAAATTTATCCATACAACTGGTGCGTCAAACCTAGTCACAGGCATTCTAGAGCTCGAAGCCCCATATTTATCTTTTGTTTAGATCCCTAAAATTAGGGGTATGTTTGGCATCGCGCAATTTGGATGTTCCCATAAGATAAAAGGCCGTACAACTTATTTTTAGTAGAGTAATTTAATATAATATTGTAAAACAAGTTTTGCAAAATATAATCTCAAACACAATCTGATCTCGATACAATCTAATTCAAGCACAAAATGAAAAACATAACGAGAGAACTATTCCAATAAGGCCCTAGGCTGACTTGAGCTTTTAAACTACTCAGGTCACCATCAGGCAAACTAAGGGCCCATTTCTTTACTATAATTCATAGAATTCATGTCTGGTGGTTGTCTGGGAATTTCAAATCCTGGTATTTGAAATGCTACCAAATTCTGAAATTCTAAATTCGTTGTTTCATTCATGGCCTGAATTCCTACCTGAGCTCCCGGAATGCCGTCGTCCCTCTTTTGGAATTTATGTGACAAGTGAGATTTTCAAATCCTACTTGTTAAAGTGGTTTTTCAAATGCTGGGTTTTTTGAAATTTGAAATGCCTGGAATTTCAAATGCCCAGGAATTCCGTGTGAATTCTGGTAATGAAACACAGAATTCCTGACAGGAATTCTGAATTCCCAGACAGCCTGAATTCATGTCAGGAATTCTAGTAAATGAACAGGCCCTAAAGCATTCTCAGCCTCACAAGCATGCTGAAATTCAGGTTCATGAGTAGGTGTTTGGTGCCGATTGACCAGTACTTCAGCCAATACATCCTCCATGGCAGTTTAGAAGTTTCACTCTCTCACACAAAAAGATCTCTCTCTGACACATAATAAATAGTTTGGGTTATAATGTTTCCGTTCGTTCACAGGTATCTAACGTCTTCAGTTTTTCTTGATGATGATGATGATGATCACATGCCGCTAAAAATATAAATCCTATAATAAATAAACAATTCAAATTGGATGCATTACATCAATTCCTATTAAAATAAAATTTTATAATTTTATATATATAATAATACATTTATCATTAAGCAGTTCATATTTAAAAAATTGGAGGAATATGCTACCATTGTAGTTCTTCCACTAGAAAAAGCACAAGCAAAAGACGTTAGAATTGGGACCAACAAAATTAATGAGTATAAATATCTTGTGACTTCAGCACCTGTTTTTATGTGCGAAAAGACTATTTGTTGAATCCGAGATAAATAGGAGTTAGTTGCACCATGAGAATGAGAATGAGACCCTCGGATAATAATACCAATAATAACACTAGCAGTAAGCGTGAGTGCGTGAGTGCGTGAAGGTGGCATTAAAGGGAATCCGATCTGGTCTGTTAGATGGCGTGCGTCACCATGACGGCATGCAGGGCTCTCTCGTCATTTTCATGGACCGGACCGGACCGGTTTGGTTTATAATGCTCTAACAGTAATCGCGCGTTTTGCGAAATCATTCAATATAAACACTTTCATTTGCTGGAGGAATCTCTCACTCTCTCTCTCTGCTAGGGTTTTTCTCCCTCCCGCCCATTTTTTTTTCACCTAGGGTTGTGCAGTTTTTTAGGGTTTTTGTTCTTCCTCCTCTTTCATCCGTTTCTATCTCGATCCCTCTGCTGCCAATGGATTCCTTTGGTCCGGGGAACAAGAGGGGGAAGGCCCGGTGCGGCATTCAACGGCTTACAGCGGATCAAAACGATCCAAGCAAGGTTCCCATCTCCTAATCTCCTCACTGTTTGCTTTCTTTGCTCGTTTCGATTCATTGGATTGACTTGCTCTTCTTTTCTGTTCATCTGATGTGAAGTTTGTTTGGCTAGGTTTAGGGTTTTGATCTGTGTCGTCGAAATAGCGATTTTATTGCGCTGTTATTATTGTTTTCACTGAGGATTGGGGATTGTGAGGGATTTTTGTTGGGAGTTTCATGTGTTGGATTTCTGGGCTTCTAATCTGTGGAAATGAAGAAGTTAAGCGGGTCATTCGATCATTTATTTTATTTAATCCAAGAAACACTAGTGTTTGGGATTTGTAATTATTTAGCGATCAAGAAAAAAAATCTAGGTTTAGGTGCATTTGGCTTCTTCCAACTCTTGGGATTCCTACTCTCAGTTCAATTAACTGAGATTTTGAAACCATTGTAGAATTTTCTTGGTTCCCGATGCTACAAGGAACCAACATTCACACGTTCAAGTTCAATGTTCTGTTGGAGATCCTTCCTTTTATCCATCTGCATGCTAAACCCTAATCCCGGTTATTGTAGCACGTGTCCTTGCACGCTTGTTCTTTGAATGCTAAAATTCAGAAGAGCAAGAAGAAACCCTGAAATACAACAGAATTTACTTGAATCGCAATTCTATAACATGTGTCCTGGCATGCTTGTTCTTTGAACGCTAAATTTCATAAGAGCAAGAAGGAAGAAACCCTGAAATACAACAGAATTTACTTGATTCGCAATTCTATCTTGTTCCAAATAAATTAAAAAAATAAGTTTTTGTGGAGATGTGTTGTGGTGCTTTGAAAAGATTGCGCCCTTTTTTTTTTATGTTCTTCTGGCCCTTAATTTTGACAATCACCATAATTTCTCCTGTGGTTTAGCTGGACCTCCTTTTTCTCGTGTTGTAGCCTTTTGGGACAGGGGTGGTACTTCTCTCTCAGTTTTGAACTACTATTGATCTGTTAGAATTATGCGAAAGACGAGGATTTTTGCTAATGATGTTAACTGATATTAATGCAAGTTTTCAATATTACTGAAGTAGCAAAATGAATAACTCACAGAAACTTTAACTGAGAACACGTAATTAATGTCCTGCAACAGAATTGGAGTCCAATCCAACTGCTACAGGAAGCAAATCGAAGCCATGCACCAAGTTTTTTCAGGTTCTAATCTTAACTTATCTAAGATAAATGTGTTAAACGCAACTCCTACCCTTGGTAAGTATTTATAATTTCTAATAACATTTTTCTTCTTAGACACAAAGATAATATTTTTAAAGCTAATGAAATTGGCATTCTATAGTTTTGTTACAGGTGCATATATCATGTAATCTAATCAAGTTAACAAAGACTATTGAACAGGGATATTGATTTACGAGGTACCTTTGGATCCAATTACTTCAGGACTATGTCCTATCGTGATGCTGTTGTACTAGGGTATTAGGAACTGAATGATGTGCTGCTTGATAATGATGACAATTGCGCCAGCCGCCATGCGATTGATGATTGTTTCAATACCCTGCTTTTCATAATTGATGAAAATGGCAATGGATTTAGTTGCTTTATCTATCTCTTACTAATTGCAAGTACTGAGTAATTATTTACTATATCACAAGCAAAATTTTCATAGACATCCTGATTTATTTGGGCCATTTTGTAAAAGTACAACATGCTGATTTACTTCCCTTTTTATGGTTGAGTTTTGTGGATTCTTTAGCAACTTCTTTAATAAAAGTAAGCAAAGAAAAGAAGTCTATTCAGATGTATTTGGACGTGATAATTTTGAGATTTGATAATTAGAGAAATTATGAATTGAATATTTATATCTCGTAGTAATTGGCATTGATGTTTAAATGTTGAAATCCCCATCCTTAAGCCCTTAAAAAGACTGATATAATTCAAGAAAAAGGAATTCTCTGAAGTTAAATGCAGCTTCCTTCTTTTTCCTTCATTTTCATACCCTTGTGCACTTCATTCAGTCATGCATTACCAACTCGTCTATTTAAATTAATAAGTGCATTAAGTAGGCAGCAACTTTTTTTATAATTTACTAGGATGAAAGGAAATGTGTTTTTTGATAAGCTCAAATTTAGCATAGGAATTTGTTCTTCTTCAGTTGGGACATACTTACCAAATTATCTTTTGAAATTAGTGAGTTACATTGGTAAAGTTACGTGATAACTATTTCACAACTCAATGGAACCAAAAGATGATGTGTCCATCATGACATTACTATATTGGAATCTTCTTCTTTTTTAACTGTTAATCTCTCGGTAAGAAAAGTAGTAGTGTCTTATGAGGTGTGATATTGTTGGAAAGTTTTGTTCATCGTTGTTTTTATTAGCAGTACCATAATCACCATTGATACTGTTGTTGTTGTTTCCCCAACTAATGGGTTTATTATTCCATGGATCCCTAATAGCTCTACATTGAACTTTTGAAAATATTTTTGGAACTTTGTAAGTGGGTGATATGACACTTGACACTGAGTTCTTGAGTGAAAAAAATAATTGGAGTAGCTCTATTATTTCTTTGATATGCTACTTGGAGCAATTCTATTGGAGATTATCATTAAAAAAGCATTATTACTTTTTTATTACATTTTACCATTAAGGCCAATTCAATATTTCATTAAAGAACAGCTATTATACTATGAAAGAAATATGTATTTGGACCTCGAGATTATATGCCGAGTGCGGAATTTTCTCCGGTGGACATTCGCAGAAGATATCGTGCTCGAAAATCGCCCAGACCTGTTGATGCAGGGATGT